>CM062809.1:452992504-453350785 GCA_031772625.1 Pinus tabuliformis | reverse complement strand
TGAAGTAACTACAAAGGTTTATGGTGAATTATAAATTTTTAATATTCTTTTAAAATATATATATATTACTGTTGTCTTGTGAAAAATTTGTCGGGATGGGGCGAAGGGGCACTCTAACTATCCTAGAGACACGTCCCTCCATCCCCACCATTCCCTAATCCTAAAAACTAGTGCAACATAGGTTAAACTCAAACCTTTGTGGCACCTCAGAACTCGCTGTAGTCACAATATGTCACATATAACACACCGACCCAAATGCATATGTTCCATTTCCAAATTCAAGGGTTCAAACATCAGGGCTGAACCAACATAGACTTCAACGGAACTGTTGACCCTTTCGCTTACACCTACCTACAAGTCAGTGAGAAAAGCCTTCAACCCCACAAGGTGTGGTTGGTGGCAGGGAACTAAGAGAAGGGGTTGTCACACTAATCCCGACTCTCTCTGTTTGAGCTATCTCCTAGGCTAGCTAAGGGGAGTGGTCGCTAATGAAAAGTTAAGTTAAAAAGATGTGAGTTTCTAGGAGAATTGTTAGAGTTAAATAGATTATTTCTTTAAGATTTATAAGTAAAACTGATATGAGCAATAACCATAAATACATAAGATAAGCATGAAATACACAAACAACCAGTGCCTTCAAGTATTGCTTTTTAAGAAATGAATTGTATTTGCTTAGAATGAAGTGAAATGCTTTGAAGGCACTGGTGTGTTTATGTATTCATGCTTTTCTTTAGTATTTATGGTTATTGCTCATATCAGTTTTGCTCTATGTTGCGGGGGAGCGCCCCCCCCGAACCCGCTCCCGAATCGCGCTCCGGGCGGGAGCGGCTCGGGAGCGCGCTCCCTTAAAAAAATTTGCGCTCCCTGGTCTGTTAGGGAGCGATCGCTCCGGCGCCTCCTGGAGCGATTTTTAACGCTCGGGAGCGATCGGGGAGCGATCGCTCCCGAGCGTTAAAAATCGTCTCGGGAGCGATTCGAGCCGGCCGAGAGCGGTTTGGCGGAAAAAAATCCGCGGACCCGAAAAATAAAAAAAATTTAAATTTTTTTTGGGTTTTAGACAAGCCCAATGGGCCAAAAAAAATTCATTCTAACTTCATTGAGCTTGAGTTTGGAGCTGGAGCAAGAGCAAAGGAGCGAGGAGCAAGTGCTGAGGAGCGAGGAGAAGTGCCTGAGAGCGAGGAGCAAGCCTGCAGAGGTAAGTAACTTAGTAATTTAGTTAGTTTAGCTGGTTAGATAGTAATTTAGTTAATTTAATTTAACTGTTTGAGTTTTAAAAATCATGTATTTAAATTAAATTAATAAATTAAATTATTTAATCCCAATAAATTAAATTAATTTGCAGATTCAAGATCAAAACCCTACAAACATCAAACACCATGGACCTGGCTATATTTATTGGCATTTTCCTCTTCCTGGTCCTATTTTATGGTTTTTATGGTGCTGGAGAGTAGGAAACGGAGGGGGCCCCAACTGAAGAGTGGGGTGAAAGAAGCTGGAGAAAGTCAAATGGGTGAAAACCCCGATGAGGAGGAGGAGCTGGAGGGGGTGAACCTGACCCTCAAAAAACTAAACAAGACCAAACTCCATTGTGGAAATATGTTCACAGGCTGAAACAGGGGAGGGGGTGGAACCACTAAATTTTATTTTCATTGCCCCCATTGCAACACTGATTACACAGGTCATACACCCGTGCTAGAAGACACCTTTGCGGGAAAAGGCCATGGAATGGAGAGAAACAAATAGGAATCAAAACTTGTACAGCGGTTGTCAACAAAGGATAGAGCCAAATACATCAGGGAAGAGGAGGAAGCCCAATACAGAACAAAAAAATCAAGGGGTTTCTTTGAACCAAGCTCACAATCACAAAGAACTCCTTCAACATCCTCCCAAGGCAGTGGATATGGACATGGAGGCACAGGGTCATCATCTTTAAGGCGTAGAACCATATCAGATTTCTTGATGAGGGGTGTAGGAATGATGTGGATTCAAAAGTTTACAGGTTTCTCTATGCATGTGGGATACCATTCAATGTTCTACGCTCACCTTATTGGTCACGAATATTGTTTCTGCCATAAATGATGCCCTAAAGGATACAAGAGCCCTGGGTATGACAAGGCAAGAACCGTTGGCCTTGATCATGAAAAAGCAAAAATATCACATTCTTTGAATAAAATGACAAGTTCTTGGACTGGCCATGGGGTGTCCATTGTATCTGATGGATGGACAAATGTAAAAGGCAAGCCATTGATAAGTGTTCTTGCTGTGTCTGTTAGTGGTCCCATCTTTCTAGCTGCACATGATTACTCAGACAAGTTCAAGACCGCCATCAACATTGCAGAAGCATTACTTGAAACAATTGAGCGTATTGGCGCCATACAGTGTTACTTGGGAGCGGGAGCGGGGAGCGGGAGCGGAAGCGGGAGCGGGAGCGACCATTTTCAGAAGCTCCCTTTTTGGGAGCGAATCCCGGAGCGATTTTTTAAAAATATATATATTTTTTATATTTTTAATTTTTGATACATTATGTCAACAAAAACATGTAGAATGATGAAATAGACATAAAAAACATAAAAAAAACATAAATTGATCATTGAACCATATCACATCAATCATCTAGAAATTATAATCGTCATCAACCTTAGTAAAATTAATAAATTAAAATACATTCAATTCAATAACATTTTATCATCATTGATCACCAAAGTAACAAGTTGTACTTGTAAGCAAGTTTAACCATTACAAGAGTAAATATCGAAGATATTTCTAAGTCCTAACTTCTAACTGTTAACATGATATGAAATGTTAAAAATTATAATAATGAAACATGAATAATGAGATGAAATGAAACAACTTTAGTCTTTCACAAAGCATCATATTCATAATTCACAATCATTACCAATGAGTTATAATTGCCAAGGCCCAACTTCAAACTTCAAATTTTCATTGTCACAGTGATATTAATGTTACACAAAAAATATCATAATGTCATAATGATATGAAAGAGTCCAAGAGTCAAGAGTCAGGGACTCAAAACTCAACACTGAACAGTTATGAAAACTAAAGTGACAAGTCTAATAGAAACTAAAAAAGACAAGTAAACTGTAAATCTACAAGTGGCCCTTGCCACGAGAGTCTCCAGGAGTATAAGTAGGTCTTGGCGGTCTTTCTAGGAGTCTCCCGCCCAGACCGACGACCAGAACTAGAGCCTCACGCGAGGGTGTCGATGGAGGTGGCGACAGCAATGGAAACAAGACTCGGCCCCGAGAACTGCTACGGAGGTGGAGGTGGAGGTGGCATGGCTGCTGCAGCTGCTTCAGCTTCATCCCGTACGAGCTCATCTTCTAGTTTTTTCCATATGTACAATGCCATCCTCCAAATTGTCGTCCTCAGGGTGATTGTCCCAAATTTTATATGTGGGATCTTAATTAGCCCGATCACAGTAATGGCTCAACAACCTCAATTGTAGTGCACATAAACCAAGCTTCTGCTCGGTTTTCGTTGAGCCTGTTTCTTTTCACATTATGTATATAACTGTAGGTGCTCCAACACCTCTCTGCAGAAGAGAATTTACAAACTGTGCAAGAACTTTCAATGCCAATTTTCGCAAAAGTCCGTCGCCGCCATATGTTTCCCACCATGTGAGAGAATCAAATTTATCTTTGTCGTCCATTGCATGGAAGTTACCATACAAACCACTGCCAGTGAAGTATCTGCCTATTTCAAGGCGCACAGCTGCACATTCCTCCTGTCAGGCACCGACTTTCTAATGCATCCAGATATCCTTTAGGTTACCTCTCGATCTAAATGGGGTTTGGTCCTAACACCCACCCCCTGCTGCAGGTTTGCCCAACCAAGAATCTGAGTAGTATTTTGGCGTAAGGATATACGCAAGCAATGTAGTGGAAGGTTAAGCTTTTCCACCGTTCACACACACAATCGTGAATCAAATTGTACAAGTCGGGATCTCTGTTATTAACAATGTCTTTTATTTCCCCCAACATGGTATCCATTTGCTCATACACCTCGCCAATCACTGGTTTGTCTGTATCTGCAAACCGAATCATGTTATAAATTGGCTTGGTGAAATCCAATACCTGTCTCACAGCTGTCCAAAACTGCCCATCAAGAGCGGCCTCCTCCACCGTTTCAAAACCTGCAATGTCAGCTACATTTGTAGCCCTTTTCCTTTAAACACCTGCCAATTTGGACTTGATACCATGCTAGCTAACCCTCTCTTACCTTCAAAAGGCGCCTGAAGGTGAGGTAATAGCTACCAAATCTAGTCCTCGCAATCTTCAGCAACTCCAATCTCGAGTGACTGCGGAAAAGGCCATGGGTATTGCTATGATTTGTAATAAATTTTATCATTTTTTTCCTCTCTTGTACAAATCACCAATCCATTGGTATTGTTCATTGTTTGGTTGACAATATCATGCAACAGAAGGTTCAATGTGTGAACCAAACATCCAGACCAAAATATGTTCGGGTATCTATCCTCAATAATTGCTCCCGCTGCCTTACAATTAGGAGCATTATCAGTGATGACTTGGATGACATTGTATGGGCCAATACGCTCAATTGTTTCAAGCAATGCTTCTGCAATGTTGATAGCGGTCTTGAACTTGTCTGAGTAATCATGTGCAGCTAGAAAAATGGGACCACTTCGGGACACAGCAAGAACACTTATCAATGGCTTGCCTTTTACATTTGTCCATCCATCAGATACAATGGACACCCCATTGTCAGTCCAAGAACTTGTCATTTTATTCAAAGAATGTGATATTTTTGCTTTTTCATGATCAAGGCCAACTGTTCTTGCCTTGTCATACCCAGGGCTCTTGTATCCTTTAGGGGCATCATTTATGGCAGAAACCATTTCGTGCCAATAAGGTGAGCGTAGAACATTGAATGGTATCCCATTTGCATAGAGGAACCTGTAAATTTTGAATCCACATCATTCCTACACCCCTCATCAAGGAAATCTGATATGGTTCTACGGCGTAAAGATGATGACCCTGAGCCTCCATGTCCATATCCACTGCCTTGGGAGGATGCTGAAGGAGTTCTTTGTGAGCTTTCAAAGAAACCCCTTGATCTTTTTGCTTTGTATTGGGCGTCCTCCTCTTCCTTTATGTATTTGGCTCTATCTGCTGTTGACACCGCGTCGCAAGTTTCTGATTCCTATTTGTTTCTCTCCATCCCATGCCCTTTTCCCGCAAAGGTGTCTTCTCAAACGGGTGTATGAGCCTGTGAATCATTGTTGCAATGGGGGCAATGAAATTTAGTGGTTCCACCCCCTCTCCCTGTTTCAGGCTTGTGAACATATTTCCACAATGGAGTTTGGTCTTGTTTAGTTTTTTGACCCTCATGTTCACCCTCCACATCCTCCTCACTGGGGTTTTCACCTATTTGACTTCCTCCGGCTTCTTCATCCACCTCTTCAGTTTCAGGCCCCTCCGTTTCCTACTCTCCACCACCATAATAACCAGAAAAGGGACCAGGAAGAGGAAAATGCCAATAAAAATCCCCAGGTCCATCGTGATTCGTGTTTGATGTTTGTAGGGTTTGAGTCTTGAATCTGCAAATTAATTTAGTTTATTGGGATTAATTCATTTAATTTATTAATTTAATTTAAATTAATGATCTTTAAACTCAAACAGGTAAATTAAACTAAACAAACTAACTACCTAACCAACTAAACTAACTAAATGATTAAGTTACTTACCTCTGCAAGCTTGCTCCTCGCTCCTTGGCACTCGCTCCTCGCTCCTCAGCTCTGGCTCCTTGCTCCTCAGCTCTTGCTCCTTGCTCCTTTGCTCTCAAACTCAAGCTCAATCTCATTGAAATGATTTTGTTTTGGCCCATTGGGCTTATAAACCCAAAAAAATTAGTTAATTTTTTTGTTTTTTTCGGGTCCGCGGAATTTTTTTTCCGCCGAACCGCTCCCGGAATTTTAAAATTCGCTCCCGGAGCGTTTTTTAATGCCCGGGAGCGATCAAGGAGCGATCGCTCCCCGATCGCTCCCGGGCATTAAAAAGCGCTCCGGGAGCGATCGCTCCCTGAAGCGCTCCCTCACAGACCAGGGAGCGCAAATTTTTTTACGGGAGCGCGCTCCCGAAAATCGCTCCCGTCCGGGAGCGATTTGGGGAGCGCGCTCCCGACCCGCTCCCGAGCCGCTCCCGCCCGGAGCGCGCTTCGGAGAGCGGGTTCGAAGGGGGGGGGGGGCGCTCCCCGCATCACTGGCCCATACAATGTCATCCAAGTCATCACTGATAATGCTCCTAATTGTAAGGCAGTGGGAGCAATTATTGAGGATAAATACCCCAACATATTTTGGTCTGGATGTTTGGTTCACACATTGAACCTTCTGTTGCATGATATTGTCAAAAACAAAAATGAACAATACCAATGGATTGGTGATTTGTACAAGAAAGGCAAACAAATGATAAAATTTATTACAAATCATAGCAATACCCATGGCCTTTTCCGCAGTCACTCGAGATTGGAGTTGCTGAAGATTGCGAAGACTAGATTTGGTAGCTATTACCTCACCTTCAGGCGCCTTTTGAAGGTAAGAGAGGCATTAGCTAGCATGGTATCCAGTCCACATTGGCAGGTGTTAAAGGAAAGGGCTACAAATGTAGCTGACATGGCAGGTTTTGAAATGGTGGAGGAGGCCGCTCTTGATGGGCAGTTTTGGACAAGTGTGAGGCAGGTATTGGATTTCACCAAGCCAATTTATCACATGATTCTGTTTGCAGATACAGACAAACCAGTGATTGGCGAGGTGTATGAGCAAATGGATATTATGTTGGGGGAAATAAAAGACATTGTTCAGAATAGAGATCCCAACTTGTACAAACTGATTCATGATTGTGTGTGTGAACGGTGGAATAGGCTTAACCTTCCACTACATTGCTTGGCGTATATCCTTACGCCAAAATACTACTCTACATCTTGGTTGGGCCAACCTGCAGCAGGGGGTGGGGTTAGGACCAAACCCCATTTAGATCCAGAGGTAACTAAAGGATATTTGGAAGCATTAGAAAAGTTGGTACCTGACAGGGAGGATTGTGCAGCTGTGCGCCTTGAAATAGGCAGATACTTCAGTGGCACTGGTTTGTATGGTAACTTCCATGCAATGGACGACAAAGATAAATTTGAACCTCTCACATGGTGGGAAACATATGGCGGCCACGGACTTTTGCCAAAATTGGCAAAAAAAAGTTCTTTCACAGGTTGTAAATTCTTCTTCTGCAGAGAGGTGTTGGAGCACCTACAGCTATATACATAATGTGAAAAGAAACAGACTCAATGAAAACCGAGCAGAAAGCTTGGTTTATGTGCACTACAACTTGAGGTTGTTGAGTCATTACTGTGATCGGGCTAATGAGGATCCCACATATAAAATTTGGGACAATCACCCAGAGGATAACAATTTGGAGGATGGCATTGTACATATTGAAGAACTAGAAGAGGAACTTGTAAGGGATGAAAATGAAGCAGCAACCATGCCACCTCCACCTCCACCTCCACCTCCACCTCCACCATCCAGTAGTAGTGCTCGAGGTCCGAGTCTTGTTCCTTTGCTGTCGACACCTCCATCTACACCCTCGCGTGGAGGTTCTAGTTCTGGTCGTCGGTCTGTGCGGGAGACTCCTAGAAGACCACCACAACCTGCTTATACTCTTGGAGACTCTCGTGGCAAGGGCCACATGTAGATTTACAGTTTACTTGTCTTTTTTAGTTTCTATTAGACTTTAGTTTTCATAACTGTTGAGTTTTGAGTCCTTGACTCTTGACTCTTGACTTTTTCATATCATAATGATATTTTTTGTAAACATTATATCACTGTGACAATGAAAATTTGAAGTTTGAAGTTGGGCCTTGGCAATTATAACTCATTGGTAATGATTGTGAATTATGAATATGATGCTTTGTGAAAGACTAAAGTTGTTTCATTTCATCTCATTATTCATGTTTCATTTTATAAATTTTTAACATTTCATATCATGTTAACAGTTAGAAGTTAGGACTTAGAAATATCTTCGATATTACTTCTTGTAATGGTTAAAATTAGCTTACAAGTACAACTTGATCAATGATGATAAATGTTATTGAATTTTCAATTCTGAAAGCTTGAAGTTGAAACTTTAAGATTGAATTTGATGAATCATGATTTATAAGACTCAATATGTTGCAGTTGTAATATGTATTTTACTAACTTGTGGACATGGTTGATGACGATTATAATTTCTAGATGATTGATGTGATATGGTTCAATGATCAATCTATGTTTTTTTATGTTTTTTATGTCTAATTCATCATTCTACATGTTTTTGTTGACATATATGTATCAAAAATTAAAAAATATAAAATATATATATATTTTAAAAAATCGCTCCCGGATTCGCTCCCAAACCGGGAGCTTCTGAAAATGGTCGCTCCCGCTCCCGTTTTCGCTCCCGCTCCCCGCTCCCGCTCTCGCTCCCAAGCAACATTGGTCAACTTTTGCTTATAAATATTAAAGAAATAATCTATTTAACTCTAACAATTCTCCTAAAAACTCACATCTTTTTAACTTATCTTTTCATTAGGGACCACCCCCCTTAGCTAACCTAGGAGATAACTCAAACAAAGAGAGTCGGGATTAGTGTGACAGCGCCTTCTCTTAGTTCCTTGCCACCAACCACACCTTGTGGGGTTGAAGGTTTTTCTCACTGACTTGTAGGTAGGTGTAGGCGGCAGGGTCAACATCTTTGGCACCGTTGTCGGGGACAAGTCTTCTTGTACCTGGGAAATCGACTAACTTTTGGTTTTTGCATGTTGGATTTTAGAGTTAGATTCCTTGACGAGGATGTCTATCATGCCATTGGGATGGACATACCTAGATTGGGAGAGCGGATCAGTCACAGGACGGGCTGGGAGCATCCACACGGGTTCGTGATCATACCCATCGGAACCCATGCATCTCTCACTCATTGGCATCGCAGGCAGTTGAGGAGAGCCTTGTTGTGTCCGATCGAGGCCTACATTATGGATAACAGGACTTGGGAGACTTGCTTGAGACGACTCTATGGGATTCAGTGCATCAGGGGCACGATACAGATTCCTCGGTGGAGGAGCAGGGTCAGTATGCGAGTTGGCAACCATGGGCTAGGAGATGAGGTGATCTTCTACAGGGGTGGTATAGCATTCATCTCTGAGCTCACACTTGGGGAGATGATCATGGGGGAGACATGTGCCTCTACTTTAGTAGGGCTTGTTGGGATCTTGCATGAGCAGGGTATAACGTGTACAGTTGAAGCAGTTTTCCAGTGCGTATCCAAGCTTTAGACACTGTATTGGCACATTATCGAGGGTGTTGATGGCCGACTCAGTGGTGATGGTTGGCATGAGTAGAGTGGATCCACATACACTGAATTGATTGCGAGTATCAGATACCCATCTATTGGTTGCATTTAGGAGATAGCTATTTGGCACATGTGGTTTCCAGCAGTTATCATTGATCAGTACTACACAGTGGCAGGCACAGGGCAATTTAACATGCATCAGATTAGTTCATGATATATGGAGCCTATATATTGATTGCAAGCAGGGACTAGAGACGAGGCACAGATGGATTCCAGCAGTTGTCAAAGCTATGCTGTAGCAGGTTTGGCTATGGGATCTAGGGTTTCAGTTGGTTGATAGATCACTCTATCTCGTGATGGGCAGAGTCATGGCAGATAGTGATCTAGTTCACTCTTGGGTCAACACACGGGGGTTCGTGGAGGCATTCATCATATGGTGAGGAAAAACTTTCCTATTGCTGCACAAGTTTAGGGTTAGCTTTGGATGGGTAGGCTTTGGCATCATGGAGATGCCTGGGCAGGATGTATTTGGCCTTTATTTGTATTTCACCATCAGGTTCCAGGAGAGGAGGATATGACATGCGCATGATGGGCAGTTAGTTGTAATCAGAGTGGTGCAACATCGACATGGTGGCATCTTTTTGAGATTAGCATGGGACCTTGGTATCGAGGGATTCATTTATGACAGGATGGTGCACGGATTTAGGGTGACCTGGTGGTACATTTGGGACCCCGGTATTGTGTGCAGTGACTTCAGTTGATCGAGAGGGTGCTTGTTCAGGCATTGCTTGAGGACAAGCAATTTTTGGTGGGGAGGACTGTAATGTCCCCAATTAAATTAATTTTGTTAAGAAGAATTTCCATTTTTGCAATTTGGGCGTTGGGAATATTTTGGCATGTAAACTTAGGAAAAGTGGGTTGAGGGAGTCCCCACTTAATTTTTGGAGAAATGGAGGCCACCAACATTAGAGAAAAAGAAAATTAAATTGGTAGTGGGGATGTGGGGGCCACCCAAAAGGGGAATTCAAACCCCTTAGGAAAATTGAGCTAGGGAGAAGAAGGGAGAGAAAGGTCGAATTGGTGGAGCCCACAAGGAGAGAGAAGGGGAAGCAAAGATAAATAGAAGGAAGAGGCACCATTTTAGGGGTTTTTGGCAAATTGAATTTTTGATTTAGATTACTCTTGAGCTGCTTAGCCAAGACTACCAGTGCTGCTTAGTAGAAGGAGATTTCCGGGCGGAAATCTCATCTCTTTCTTCGGTGGACTTAGAGTGCCACCCTAGGAGAGAATTTTAGAGCTTATTAGAGAGGAGATTGCTGGAGATTGTGGGTTATTTCCAGCTATACTTTAGCCAGTTCGAACTTCCAGGAGGACGCAGTGGCAGAAATCAATTTTCTTGGTTGAGGGGTCTTCAAGGGAAAATTCAGTTGGAGAATTTAGGAGAAAGTCCCTTGATATTAGACCAGATTTTGTGGAGAGTTTAAGGGCTGGAGATTGCTGCTCCAGTGAGAACCAAATTCAACATTCCTAGGGCCTGTGCAATCTTTTGTTGGGCAGAATTTTGTGGAGTTGTTGCTAGTTGAGTTGTGCAAGGTTGAGGAAGGGATTTCCCTCTTACCTTCCAAGAGTAATTTGCAGAAAATTCTACAGCCATTCGAGGGTGGAAATAGGGCCAAATTTGTAGTAGTAGCTTGAGGGGGACACAAAACCAGTAGAGGAGGGCATAGCACCAAATCTGGGTAATTCTGGGAGATCAGAATTAGCCCAAAACATTTCTGGGTTTTGTTGGACTAGCATTGATGAGTCTTCTCCTAATTTTGCAAAGTTTTTGGAGGAGTTTTGGTGCCCCAAAACAACAGAGTTATTTGACAACTAGTTGGGAGGAGTGAGCTTAAATTTGGGGCCCTGGGTGGTCGGTAAATTTTGCCAAAACCCTTTCTGGGTTTTTTTGGGTTTGTGGTGGAGAGCTCAAGATTAATTTGGCAAAATTTTCTGAGCACTTTTGGACCCTTAAACAAGGGTTTCTTCCAGCTAGCAGTTGTATAAATTCTAGGGTCAGCACAGTGCATTGAGGAGAAGTCTTTCTTTTGCATCTGGGCAACATTTTTCTCACCTGGGATTGTTTAGCTTACTTTGGCAAGCCCAGGTGCACACATTCCATGCATTGTGCTCTCCTTTTGATAACAAAATGGCTCAGTTTGGCGTAGTTCTGGTGCAATTTTATGGTTGTTTAATTGTTGTTTAAATTTTCCTAGGTTGCATGCATATTTTGCTTAATATTGCTGTTAATTTTCCATTTGGAACATTACATTGTTGTAGCTTGTGAGGGATAGATCCTCTTTAGTAGTTAACACAGTAACCTTACAGTCGTCAGAGCCATAGTCTCTGCATTGCTAGAGGCATCAAGTGGTTAGATCTCAAGGGGAGGGATCGTTAACCATGCCATAGCTTGCTTCCCCTTGCTTTCTCTCCACAACTTAATCTAGAGACTAGCCTCAAAACAACTAGGAGAAAGGATTTATCTAGATTAGGCATTTTAACTAAAATTAACCAAGATCTTGCATTCCACCTAGCTTAGTTTGCATTCATCTATCTAGCTTTCTCTAACTTGGCATATTATTATTTTGTGAGCACTCTGTCTTTACTTGCAATACTATATTACTACTCTTGTATTGTCATTTAATTTCCTTGCTCATTGTCCATTGATACTATCATATTTATTTGAGCATCTCTTTAAAAGCAAAGTACAAGTTTCTTTCATTCTTGCAAGTTATATTTTCTGCTCATCTTTTAATATTGTGCCATTTCCTATACTAATACTTGTCTTGCAACATTATTTATCTTTTGACTTGAAATATTATTATATTTTGCAAGTGTTGAATCCAATGTTCCACCAAGTTTCCAGGACGAGGAGGCGAGGGAGCAGGGATACACAGGAGCAACCTATGCAAAATCTCCCCACCAATTTTTAGGAAACGTGGGGGGACGTCGGGGTCTAAAACACTTATAAATATAAAATATAAATCGACGAATCATATAACTAAAACAAATTTAAAACGAAAAGCATGATCATTGATATCTTTATCATATAAATTATAATCATACATCATACATGTAAGTTTGTAACTGTATAATGTAACTACTAGTCTACTAACTTACTAATAATGCATAATGAAAATAAATTATAAATTATAAATGTATAAACTTTTAAACTTTAAACGATATTGATGTTCCACTTCCAACTATGAACATTGAATACTGAATATTCAAATAAAATTATAAAAGTCAAGTCTGATACATCAAGAGTCAAATTTTTTAATTTTATAGAGTCAAAATAACATAAGAACATATCAAAAGATAAATGAGCAAAATTGCTCAAGGTAATCCGTTCAACGAAGGAGCAGACAAAAGGTTGCTTGGTAATGGCGGCAACGTTCCGTTCAACGAAGGAGCAGACAGAAGGTTGCTTGGCGATGGTAGCAATGTTCAGTTCAACGAAGGAGCAAACAGAAAATGAAATGTGAAATGAACATAACATAAACCCTTCCTGGTCGGTCAACAAATTTTAAAAATTACGATTTTTTTCATAAAAAAAAATTGTGAATTTTTCTAGGGAAATGACCCCTCAAGACCCCTTTCACCTAGGAAACAACCCCAATTGGAGGAAACAACCCCAAAAAGGGAGGAAACGACCCCTTTCAAGTTTCCTCGAGTACCCTGTTTTTTGGGAGCGTGGGGAAACGACCCCCTCTCGTCCCCAAGTCCCCAAAGCATGAGGGAGCTAGGAAACTCGACCCCCAGCTGGGGGGATGCGACCCCGTGGAACACTGGTTGAATCTCTATTGAGCTTTGTTTTAAGGCACTGGTTTATCATTGTTAATCTAGTCATTGTCTTATTGATCTTATTGAGATTGTCTCTTAAATATTTACATTGCTCTTTTGGGTAATCAAACTTGCTAAATAATTTTTAATCAAGTTGCTTAGAAAAATAATTGCCTTGTCCTTAGTCTCCTATGGTTGTTGTTGGAACAAGTTTTCCCTTTCTAACTATCCCTAGGGACTACCCCCATTAGCTTATCTAGGAGAGAGCTTAAACAGAGTGAGTAGGGATTAGGTGAAAGCCTCTACTCTGAGGGTTGTGCCTTAAATATTATACCTTGTGGGGTTAGAAACATTTCCTGCACTTGGGTGTACATCTTAGGTGACAACACTGTGTATGATGTAAGCAATTATTACTCCCTTAAGGTGGGGCAGTTCATCGCCCACTAGGGGTTCAGATGTGCATGGGTTTCTTAATGATGCAGGGGCACTCATGGGCCTTAGGAACCAAGGCGATGGCCAGAATGATAAGGCCTAGAGCTCATGTTTGGCTTTTTCCCACATGCTATTTTAATGTCTTGGCCATCTTTTGCATTTTATAATATTCTTTTTCTTTTCTTGCTTGTGGCCATGATATGCGTTTAACTTTTTTTTTTTAGCTGCGTCACCTTGCAAGGCAACGTTTCCAAGCTCGACTTAGATATGGGACAAGGGGAGGGGGTGTGTCAGTGCCTTGTGGACCTAGTGGTCATGTGGACCTAGAGAGAGAAAATGATGAAACAGGGCTTGTAATGTACGAAGGGGAGTGAAAAATGTGGAACGAAACAATGAGACCATACTACCAAAATAAGGGTTTCCCAAGTAGTGCCCTTCTTAAAGCCATAGGCCAATAGGGTTTTTCAAGTAGTTCCCTTTCTTCTTCCAACTTCCAAGTCACCCAATACTCCATTCTCAATATGCTCAAGTGAAAAACAAGCATAAGCACCTGATTGCACAATGAAAAACATACCTTTTGGGTTGGATTGCCCACCTTTTAACATATACTCTCAACAGATGGGCGAGAAAACGAACAATACATGTAGGGAGCGGAGATAAAGCAACACATCACATTGGCTATGGGTGGCTCTTAGGGGTTGTTGGCGGCTGACTGAAAGAAGATGAATAGGAGAAAAACTCTCCTAGGGGTACCCCCTTTTGGTGGCTAACATCTGGCTCCAGCTAGGACATGAGCTCACTGTAGAACGCATGGCTATGTACTCGAGAGGGGAGGTCACGAGAACTCCAACAATCTCTTGGGACATAGACCTGTGTTCTGGACACCACAAAACAACTATTAGAAGCATGTGCATTGGGCATGCTTGTATCACCCATGTTATTCATCAATGAATAAAATCATACCGAAAAATAAATCTATTCTAAGATGCATGTCTAATCTATATATGTAGTCTAGTATGAGAACATGGTATGATGATAGTAGCTATGCAAAATCAATATGCAATGCATCCTACACTAACATGAATGCTAAAATACTA
This sequence comes from Pinus tabuliformis, assembly GCA_031772625.1. Classification (NCBI taxonomy): domain Eukaryota; kingdom Viridiplantae; phylum Streptophyta; class Pinopsida; order Pinales; family Pinaceae; genus Pinus; species Pinus tabuliformis. Next base: position 453,336,081 of record CM062809.1, on the reverse strand, counting down.
TGCATGACCTAAGTGTAGTCATATAACCAATGTAACCAACATATTAATAGATCCATATCATTCCTCCTATCCTTATGATCAATCATGAGATAAATCCAAGAGCAAGCATAACCATAATCATATGCAAGGTAAGGGTGGGAGGTGGGAAAATAAGAAAACCATACATCATGGAAGGGAGTTATGGATGAAGGGAACGAATCCAGTTTGCACCATCTAATCCTTTCTTGTAAACAGAGAATGGAGGATCCAATGTTCAAGCTCATGAACTTCCTTTCAGGAGTTACCTTAGGATTATCATTCTCATCATTGTCCTTATAAACATTCTGGGAGTGATATGATGAAGAACGTGAAGGAATGATAAGGTCATCATTAGTGTCAGATATTGGATTATTGTCAAAATGATGACCAATATCCCATTTTCCCTCTTCTATATGTAGGAATTTAGAAATGTCATCATGTGGATCCCAAGGGGCCATTTCCTCGAGTTTCGCATAACAGCCAAAAGGGTGTCGCCAGGGTGATTCAAAATGCCTTGAGAGATGCTTGCTTCACCCTATAAGCATTGGCATTGAGGATGAAGCGACAACAACAACATCACCATGCCACTCTCATCATCCACTAGCAATGCTCGAGTTGCACTGACTTTGCCACCACCTCCACCGACAGCCTCCTGTGAAGGTCATGTGCCTTTTGGTTTTAGACGTGGCCGTCCGACTATGCGGGAGGAGACTCTCAATAAACCATAAGAAAAGAAATTAGAAATTTTTCATGGCAAGAAGAAATTTTAATTTACTTGTCGTTTCTAGTTTCTAGTACTTTTTATGACTATTGACTCTTTCATATTTATAATGGTATTTTTTGTGAACAATATATGACAATTTAAGTTTGAAGTTTGAAGTTGACAATTATTATTCATTGGTAATGATTCATGAATTATGAATATGAATTGTAAAAGTTGAAACATTTCATTTCATGTTTGATACACTTTGTTATAGTTTGGTAATGGTTACAAGTACAACCTTAGTTATGACAAATGTTATATATTGAATTTTGAAACTTTGAAACTTTAAGATTGATGAATCATGAGAATTGATATGTTGTAACTTGTAACTTGTGGACATGTGATTGATGTTGTTGATTTGAGGTAGAATCAGATGTGCTTTAGCCATGAAACTTGGTGGAGAGGTTAAAGCACATGAGATCTCCAAGACCCAGAAATGGTTTGAGCAGATTCTAACTAGTTTGGGAGATATTAAAATAATTAATATTTTTAATGGAGTTCCTAAGTCTAAACTTAGGAAAAATAAAATATTAATGGGTATTAATATAAAATTGGGTTTGAAGGTTCCAAAAGTCATGGATCAAGCCAAATTTAATCTTAGCCGTTGATTAGAGATTTAATTTCGGCTGTTGAAGGACCAACAAGAAAAGTATAAGAAGAGGCTTGAGGGTCAGTTGGAGAACACACTGAGGGAGACCAGTCAGTTCGATTTCTGGAGTGGGGTCAGCTAAGAAATTCAAACTAGTGGTCTGGGGAGTAGTAGGAGGCAGCGGGCACGGAAAAGAGAGTCGGGATCAGTAGCAGAAGACCAACGCAGAGATTGGAGAGGCAGACGTAGAGGCAGCAGACTGCGCAGGCCTGCGTGGGTGACACAGAGAGGCCTAGTATAGACACAGAGAGGTAGGAGTTGACGCAGTAGGTCTGGGAGCTGTGTAGAGGCCAGTAAACCTGACGCTGAGGTTGGGAGAAGTGGTGGAGAATTTGTTCTCTATTGGGTAAGCCAGTTTGGCACCTAATTGCCCTGAAGAATTGCTGAATAATAAAATCCTCTTTTCCTACACCAGTTTTCCCGCATTGGGTTTTTTCTGGGGACATTTATCCAAAATATTTGTGTTGATGTGTTGATTCTTGTGCATGTGTTTATTTCTGTATTATGGTGTGATATCTGCAGCAGAATTTATTTTAATGTTTACTGAAGGGTTTTCGTAAATAACTTATTGGCAAATATGTAGGTAAAATAAATCAGTTGTTGCAGTGATAGAATTTTCACATGGTATCAGAGGAAGTGATCAGAGACAGGAAGGGAAAATCAATTATGGGTCGAGACCATGATGTAAAGGCATCTACATCAGGAGACTTGCACAGATTTTCAGAAAATTGCACAAGAGACAGTAACTTCACTTTCTCTATGTTGGTTTCCAGGCTGGAAGAAGGAGTGGCTCGTGTGAGTAGCTCCGCATCATCAGAAGTATGGTATATAGATAGTGGAGCCTCTTGGCATATGACGGGAATCTGGGAATGTTTCTCAGACTATCAGGAGGAGAGGATGAACTTTCAGATCACCATGGGGAACAAGGCAAAATGTACTCCATTAGGGAGGGGTACCATAGTTTTTCAAACAGAAACAGAGAGTGGTTCTGTGCTACCAATGCGCTGCGTGTACTAGGATTGGGGATGAATTTACTTTCCGTGTCGCAACTTCAAGGCAAAGGCTATGACATTTTCTTCATCAAGGAGAATGTATACATCAAACACCCAAGCTGGAAAAAGAAAGTGCATATCTGGATCAAAAGTAACAGGTTGTACAGACTACAACTAGAATCACCAATGGCACTAATAAGCAGTCATGGAGACAAGAATTTGAACGAACTATGGCATAAAAGAATGGGACATTTGCACCATGGGGCTCTAAGAATTCTCAGAAACACTATAACAGGAGTTCTGGATCTTAGTACGGAACGAGATGATGTATGCAGAGGATGTGCTTTGGGAAAGTATGCTAAAGCAACATTTCCTAGAAGTAAGAACAGGGCTAAGAGTGTACTAGGATTGATACACTCAGATATCTGCAGACCTATGTCCACTAAAGCTCTTAGTGGTGTCGAGTACTTCCTTACCTTCATTGATGACCACTCAAGGAAAACTTGGATTTATTTTCTAAAAGCCAAGGACGAGGTTTTCTGTCGATTCAAAGAGTTCAAGGCTCTGGTGGAGAACTTGACTGGGAAGAAAATAAAAGTTTTACACTCAGATAATGGTGGAGAGTATGTCGATAAGGACTTCATTGATTTTTGCGCTAAGGAGGGCATCAGAAGGGAGTGGACAACTTTTACAATCCGGAGCATAATGGAGTAGCAGAAAGGAAGAGCAGGACTATTGTAGAAGTAGCTAGGGCCATGATGTATGATCAAGATATGCCAATATTCCTATGGGCAAAAGCATGCAACACAACAGTTTATGTTCAGAATAGAACTCCTCATCGGGCATTGGGAAAGATTATTCCAGAGAAAGTCTTCACAGGGAAGACGCCTGAGGTCAGTCATTTCAGGATATATGGGAGCTTAGCATATTGCCGCATACCCAAGGAAAAAAGGAAGAAGCTGGATCAAACTGCAGAGAAAGGATATCTAGTGGGATATAGCGAGAACGCTAAGGCATACATAATCTATCTTCCAGGGAGCAGGAAGGTAGTAGTTCGACAAGATGTGAAGTTCATGGAGGACAAGGCTTTCAGAAAATCTCGAGAAATGCCTTCCGAGGAGCAGTCAAAAGAGGAGTCGTTGGTCAAACTTCTTCAACCAACGGAAGTAAAGAATTCTTCCATAGATCAGGAAGAATCACAGGATGAGGAGGAGCTAACAGAAGTACCTGCTGGCAGAGGAAGAACAAGCGGGCAACTTCGTCAGATTTTGCGAGATGCAGAGGACTTCATCGATGTGCCAAGGAACAATAAGAGGGAGCGAAAACAACCAGATAGATATCAGACATTAGTAGTTCAGGATGGGGAGCCTGCCAGTTTTCAGGAGGCAACACAACATCAGGTTTGGCTGGATGCGATGGTAGAGGAGTACAACTCCATAATGGTGAACGATGTTTGGGAGGTAGTGCCAAGGCCTCAAGACAGATCAATGGTAGGTTCGAGATGGATCTACAAGATTAAATATGCTGCAGACGATAGCCTTGAGAAATATAAAGCCAGGTTTGTGGCTAAAGGGTATGCTAAGAAGGAAGGAATTGACTACGAAGGGACCTTCGCCCTAGTAGCCAGGTATACATCTATTAGAACCGTGATATCTCTTGCAACACAGATGGGGTGGGAGATTCATCAGATGGATGTCAAAACGACATTTCTAAACGGGGTGATAGAAGAAGAGGTATACATTGAATAACCAGAGGGCTTTGAGACACATGAGAAGAAGTCCCATGTATGCAGCTTGAAGAAGGCCTTGTTGAAAGTTGAAACAGACACCTAGAGCATGATATGGTCGAAGCGATCGCTACTTGCAGAAGATGGGATTTGTCAAGAGTGACGCAGATCCAAATCTTTACTATCTGGTTGTAGAGAATGAGCCTCTAATCTTAGTATTGTATGTGGATGATCTCTCCCTGACAGGATCATCCAGGTTCATCGGGGATTGCAAGAAGAATCTAGCCACGGAATTTGGTATGAAGGATTTGGGACGAATGCATTATTTCCTAGGGTTGGAAGTTTGGCAACAAAAGGAGGAGATATTCCTTGGGCAAGGGAGATATGCTACAGAAATCCTGAAGAGATTCAGGATGGAGGATTGTAGACCCATGGCTACTCCAATGATCACCAATTGGAAGAACATTGATGCATCAGAAGACAAGGATGTTGATCTCACCTTATACAGACAGCTCATAGGGTCCTTGATGTATCTGGTCAACACCAGGGCTGACATTTGTTACGCTGTCAACACCCTTAGTCAGTTCATGGTGGAGCCAAAGAGGGCGCATTGGGCAGCAGCCAAACATGTTCTTAGATATATACAGAGAATAGTTGTTTATGGACTCTTGTACACTAGGAGTAAGGATATCAGATCGAGTGGATTTACTGATGCAGATTGGGCGGGAAGTTCAGTGGATCGGAAAAGTACCTCTGGGTACTGTTTCAACATTGGATCAAGAATGACCTCCTGGTGCAGTAGGAAACAAAAATCCGTGGCTCTGAGCTCAGTAGAGGCAAAATATATGGCTGCAAGCACAGCTTCGTGCGAGGCCATATGGCTTAGAAAACTGCTTGTGAACCTATTCAGAAGAAAGATGGAGGTGACTAGGATCATGTGTGATAACCAGAGTTGCATTAAGCTCTCTGAGAATCCAGTGTTTCATGATCAACCAAAGCATATTGATATCCGATGTCACTTTGTCAGAGACTGTGTCCAACGAGGAGCTGTACAGTTGAGCTACACTCCTACAGGAGAACAGGTGGCAGACATCCTTACCAAGGCCCTTGGAAGAACCAAGTTTGATTATTTCAGGGAGGAGATGGGGATGATAAAGAATCCATTTCAGTAGCAGAATTGGGCATGATGTTTCAGTGTAGTAGCAGTCAGCAGTAGCACGATGCAACATGATGAGAAGGAGTTGCAGCACAGATGCAGTGTTGGGAAGATGGACCAGCAACAACTCGGATGCAGAGGGAGCTGCAGTACAAATGTAGCAGTGGAAGTGATAGAGCCATGGGCAACAGTACAGGATGCAACAATGCAGAGGATGTTGGGCGGGGAGGCTTAGCATCAGCACAGGTACCGACGCTGTATGATCAGAGTAATGCTCAGTATGGAGTATTACTAAAGCACAATCCTCGCTAAGAGGGAGTGTTGATTTGGGGTAGCATCGGATGTGCTCTAGCCATGAGACTTGGTGGAGAGGCTAAAGCACATGAGATCTCCAAGACCCAGAAATGGTTTGGGTAGATTCTAACCGGTTTGGGAGATATTAAAACAATTAATATTTTTAATGGAGTTCCTAAGTCGAAACTTGGGAAAAATAAAATATTAATGGGTTTAATATAAAACTGGGTTAGAAGGTTCCAAAAGTCATGGATCAAGCCAAATCTAATCTTAGTCGTTAATTAGAGATTTAATCTCAGCCGTTGAAGGACCAACATGAAAAGTATAAGAAGAGGCTTGACGGTTAGTTGGAGAACACAGTGAGGGAGACCGGTTAGTTCGATTTCTGGAGTGGGGTTAGCTGAGAAATTCGAACTAGTGGTTTGGGGAGCAGCAGGAGGCAGCAGGTATGAAACAGAGAGTCAGGATCAACACTAGAAGACCGACGCAAAGGTTGGAGAGGTAGAGGCAACAGACTGCGCAGTCACTGGAAGGCCTGCGTGGGTGACGCAGAAAGGCCTAGTGCTGACATAGAGAGGCAGGAGTTGACGCAGAAGGTCTGGGAGCTGTGTAGAGGCCAGTGATCTTGACGGCGTGACGCTGAGGTTGGGAGAAGTGCTGGAGAATTTGTTCTCTGTTGGGTAAGCCAGTTTGGCATCCAGTTGTACTGAAGAATTGCTGAATAATAAAATCCTCCTATGCTGCACCGTTTTCCCGCATTGGGTTTTTCCGGGGACATTTGTCCAAAATATTTGTGTTGATGTGTTGATTCTTGTGCATGTGTTTGTTTCTGTATTATGGTGTGATATCTGCAGCATAATTTATTTTAATGTTTATTGAAAAGTTTTCGTAAATAACTTATTGGCAAATAAGTAGGTAAAATAAATCATTTGTTGCAGTGATAGAATTTTCACAGATGTAGATTATACTTACTAGATGATTGATGTTATATGGTTTAATCCATGGTTTTATGCTTTTTATATCTAATTCATCATTCTACATGCTTTTGTTGACATATATACATCAAAATATATAAAAGCATATATTATATAAAATTCTCTCGCAACCCGAAAGCTTCTGAAAATGGTCGCTCCCCGCTCCTGCTTCCGCTTCCACTCCCTGCTTCCACTCCTGCTTCCAAGCAGCCTTGTTTGGTACACATGAAAATTTGGTAAGCAACATTGAAGAATATTTTCTAGCTTGAGGCTCTGTTTAAAAACCTTGAAGGCATGCATCATTTTTTTCAAGTTTTTCTCTATATATGGTAGACTGCCTATACTGACTACATTTACACATCTATTAAACATCAGTCCTAAAATAAATTTGAAGCACTTGGAATCCTGAGCTATTGATCAGCATTGAAGATTCAGTGTCTGGGCAGCCAAAACAGAATGTGTCAAATTATAAGAAACATGATTCAGCTAACAATAATTGAATTGAATTTTATCTGATTTAAATATTAATGTCCAGTATTTGTCAAGTATAGCCAATGTGACTGCAGAAGTACAATGGCTAGAGTGTACACTTTGAGTGTGTTAAGCATCTCCTACAGTGAGCAGTAATGAAGAGTGTAATGAGATGTAATAAAGCAATCTGTACAAGAAATACAATGAAGGTCATGAGATAAAATGAATTACAAATATAATGAAATACAAGTGTACAAGAAACTGTTTTCTTTTCATGGACATATTGAAAGCATAGCAGCACAATTCAATAGAATGCTTCTCGTAGGGTATCTCAACTGTCAGCATTTTGATTGTTTGATGAGTACTTTAAGTGTAGCAAAGAACAAGAACAAGATTATTTGACAATAAAAGTTTTCCAGATTACAATTCTTTACAAATCCTGTTTTCAGTGTTGAGAAACCAAGTGCTAGTAGATAATGATTGATTTCTCTTAACTTGATAATTACTTGTAAATGTTTGTTGGCTTCTTATTAAATTTTATGTTATCTTCATCAAGCAATTACCAAAACATAAAGATCACAAAGAGACAATGAACACATGAAATTAGGCTCCAAGTCAGGGAAAAACCCCACATGGGGGAAAGCCCAACAAAAATCCTTCTCTTATAGAATCAGTTCAAAATGAGATACCCCAGACCAAGACCAAGACCAAGACTGCCACCAAAATGTCAAGTCAAACACTTCTCCAAGTCACCTCCAATGTCAAAGTCAAACATGGTCAAATTGTCCCAAATTTCGGGCCTGCAGTAGGATAGAAAAAATTCGATCTTCAAGTCTGAAATTCGGTCAAGAAAAATGATCTCTTCTTTGACTTCAATTCTCTCTCTTTTGACTTCTGCTTTTTGTTCTCCTTCACATGCTTTAGATGTACCTCTTGTGTTTGAATGAATGATCTCCAAATGAGTTGAACTTTCTCTTATATATAGCTGTCTAGGAGGGTTGAATAGATGGCTCGTGGAGGCCAAATCTGACTTGTTCCCAAGGAGGACCAACTTGACAACTTTTGGTGGTCTTTGACTCAATAAAAAATTTCTGTTTTTTTCTTTACAAAATGTCTAAATGGGACTTGACTCAAATACATTTCTTTTTGACTCATAATAAATTCTTTTTGACTCAATTGACCCTATAAGCATAAAGAACATGTTTTGGCTAAAAATAAAATAATAATAATAAATATGTTAATGATAAAAATTTATTACATTACGAAGTCTGACACTAGTTACATTTTTCAATACTTCTTGTTAACTAGGGAGGTATTCATAATCACACAACATGATACTCTCAAATTGAATATTCATATAAGAAAGGATCCAGATTGATAAGTATCAATGATGATTTTTCATCATCATAACCAAGATTGTCAAAATAGCAAGGCCTTGACTTAAAGCTCTATCTCTCCATTAGATCAAAGCACAATGCTGGGAGGCATAAATTTGGACACCACTGCCTTTCAGGCACGTACACCACTCGAGTGTTCAGCAGGTATGTCCTCACAGGACTATTTCCTAATCCATTGTCATAATATTTGACACCAAGAAATATCGGTCCTCAGGACTATTGTTATCTTGGATTAATGTACTTGATTTACGATAGTTAGTCCTGGTCAAAGTACAAATCCTCAAAAATATTGGTCCCAGATGTTTATCCAATCCACCATTCTCCCTATCAGTGCCTTTACTAGGCTTATGACTATTAGTCCTGGCCATAGTACATGACACATGGAGAATACGATGTCCACTCTCACTCTCTCTCAACCTGGGAGGAGATAACCACAAGCTTAAGATTGTCTCAAAAATACTAATCCTTTCATAGAAAGAAACTTCATCTATTCATTGGCTACCTGTTCTTCAATGGAAATTTGTTGTAGCTTCTTGGCGCCTATCTGCATCACATCATAATGAGTTTCGACCTTCCTGGTTTCTAACAATCTTCATATCAAATCCAATGTGTCATCAAATAGTTCATCAAATGCCTTATGGAGCCAAACTTCTTCATAAGCCTTCACGTCTTCTTTTCCCGCATTGCAATAGAATTATGCTTCATGCTCTTCTAGGAAATCATATAAGCTCCCAATCATCAATAGTATCTCTATCATCATCAGTACTGTCAACCCAATCAATGTGTTTCTGAATCAAACCAATTAGAGCTCCCTCTTTTCGACTGAGGTAGGTGAACTTCTTCTTTTGTGCTGCCATCTAATCAACTTCTTCTTCTTCCTTCTTAATCTTCATGCTTTGCCATGTTCTTCCAATTCTTCCATTTGCTAATCAAGCTTAGATAGATCTTGTCTTGACCTACAACCTTTATTAGAAGACTATGAAAGAACAAATATAGGCAAAGTACAAAGATAATAGTAGTAGTAGTAATCAAGGGGATGTAGAGTACTTATCCTTTTGAAGAAGGTCAACTCCCTCTTAATCTTGGACTTGTTCACCAATTTTGTTCCCATATCAACATAGTGTCATTCTTAAGAGCTAGGTTTTCTTTTTACAATGGAAACAATTAGTTAGGGGTTTTGTTCCTAGGGTTTTCTAAATCAAATCTTTGCTAGGGTTTACAAACCCTAGATTCTCAAAGTCTTCAAGATCTGCCATTTAAGAAATTGCAAATTCTACAAGCATACTAATAGGTTAGTTTGCAAAACCCTATAGACATTATTGACAAGCCTACTATACATGAGATTTCATTCATTGACCTAGTCTTCATAAGGAAATAATCTGAATGCTAACATATCAATTATGTCACGGTCTCTAATATATATCTATGCAGACCCTTTTACTATCTTTCAAAAGATCATCACCATGACCTAGAGGACTTAATATAATTGACATAGATCATGAAATGCACAAAAATTATACATACCTCTTCAACCTTACCTATCCATCCTTGCAGAGATCTGGTGTTGATTCTTTAGTTGACATGAGTTGATTTCCTTCAATAGAGGTACCTTAGACCTTCAGTTATCGAACTAGGATGCTGATCATAGGGATTTCTTAGGGCTGCTTGCAATGTTCTTTGCATATATATCGTCTATAGAGGAGGCTATAGTCTCTCCACCAATATTCAGTCCCTTATTAGAGTTTATTGTATTGTATAGGCCAACTTTGATGATGTGATTAGTCTTTCTTCTATGTAAATGAGGTAAGTCTTGGTAGCATAACTGCATCTTATACTTGTGTTAGACATATATCTTTTCACATTTCTTTCACAAGGTTTTGGCCTATAGTTCTGGTCCCTTCCACTATATACTATTGCCTTGAGGTCCAACCGGGTAATCTTCTAGAAAGTCAGGACAAAGAGTTGTAGGTCCGTCCTTCACTATAATGACATCAACTTCAGATTATAATTGACGTCAGCCCTTTGTTGAGAAATCTAGGACATCAAGATTAGGTGATTTCTCTTCTATTAGTAACTATTTGTGAGTTTTTTTTTACTTCTTTAGATTAGGATTTTCTTTTACTTCTTTAGATTAGGATTTTCTTTTACTTAGGTTATTAGTGTTCTTCTTCATCAAACAACTATCAATGCATAAACCATAAAGAGACAAGAGACACAGAATATAGGCTATTAGCTAGGGCCAAAACCTCTCCTACTTGAGAGGAAAACCCGAAAAAATTCTTCTCCTTATAGAGATTCCAATTGACGAATACCAAGACCAAGACCATTGACCTATTTGCCACTCCAAGATCAAGACACAAGTTCCCTTGATGATAGTCACCCTTCTGCTCCTTCCTTTCTCTCAGCTTCTCTTCCACTTCGAACTCCGTCTGCTTCAAACCTTTGGCCTTGATTTCCTTTGCTTGAGATGGAATTTCTTCCTACTAAGCTTGATTCGACCTCCCTTATGACTTGAACTGCTTCCAATCTTAGCTGCCTAAGAGGACTGTAATTACTGCAGCATCAGTCCTGTATGTGTGTCTCAAAATAGACCCCAAAAAAGAATCTAAATAATGCCACAGACCTCGCTCTCCCTTTGCTTCTCTTCGTTGGCTCTATGAAGCAACAAAACTGTAGCTTGTTGACTTAATATGTAAAAATACACAAAAGGTACTTGTATATATATATATATATATATATATATATATATATATGTATGTATATATATTGTAACAACCCAGCTAAATTAATCCATTTTATAAAGTTTTAAACCTTATAATAAAACCAATTGTGAGGAAATTAAAACTTTAAGTATGTTAAGTTTATATATACAATTTAAATTTAAAACATATATAAGTTTAAATTTTATAAAATATATAATTTAACCTTATAATATATATATATATATATATATATATTAAAATTACAAAATATGTATTTGAACTTTATAAAGTATATAGATATATATATAACTTTGTATAAAGTAAAATGTTATAAAGTATATATATATATATATAACTTTGTATAAAGTAAAATGTTATAAGTATAAATGAAACTTTATATATAAGAATGTTATAAAGTATATAAATTAAAACTTTACAGATTATATGAAAAGTTTATATGCTATAAGGTCAATAAATAGATTCATGAAATTGCTATGCGATAACCTACCTATGAACCATCACAGTCCATTAATAAAGACGCTCCCGAACCAGCTGAATACTTATTGCAGAGCGCAGAGGACAGTGAGAAATATCTGAGAGCCTTCAATGCGTGGAAGGCGGTGGCTGCAAGTGGGAGGGCGGCCACCGCCAAGCCGGTAAATAAATAGCAGAGGCCTGAACCGAGAATGGGGGGGAAAAACCAGAGGGGCAGCAGAGAACAAGAAGGATAAATTCATTAGCAGGAAGCCGGGAGAAGGGATTTACCAATTGAAGAGCTTTAAGTGGTCTGGGGTTTCTGGGCACGGAGGGACAGAGAGCCTCTATGGAGAGCTTTCTGGATTGAGCAACTAGGTTTGCTCTGTCTGGTTGGGTGGTATTGGCCATCTCGAAATTGGGTCAAAACAGCCACAGCATCACCAGCAGCGGGATCGCCAGTCCAGTAGCAGAATCAGCAATCAGCTAGCAGTTCAGGTATGTGCAGATTACAGTTTTATGCATTATTGTTTTCCAGTTTATGAGTATTTATATGTTTGCTGTATTTCGAAACTTGGGCACTACACATGGTATCGGAGCCTGTGTTCAAACCTTCGGGACCTCCCAGGCCTACGCCCCTGTACACTGTGATTTAATTCTGCCAGGATTTAATTCTGGCTCTTACAGTTCGGGATCTCTGACAGTTCGCATCCCGTTCCTTGCATTAAAACTTCTCTGTAATTCGTATGAAACTCCATTGATTAACCTTACTGGCCGTTAGGGTTCAGAGAGTATTAAACACGTCTTTATTTTTTTTCGTGGTTTGGTTGTTGCTGCCCTGAGAAGAATGCAACTATCAGTTCAGCGACAGGCGGAATCCGGAGATCCATTATTGCGTCTGCCGGGAGTCGAATCCGGGTCTATTGCTTGGAAGGCAATTACCCTAACCGTTGGACGCAACCATCGCTTAACCCGAGTAGCTGTCGCATTTCGTCTTAGTAACCAGATGTTAGATCTGTGCTCTGAAGCGGAATGGTGAAATTTTTAAAAACCACGACGCAAGTCACGAGTTCGATCAAAAGTGAAAACAAAAGACAAGAACAATCCGTGTGCCATTTGCTGTAGTAAAGATCATGAACTCTTATATTATTTCGGTTTTTTTTTGTCTGCTTGTCGGCATGAATTCTGTAGGATCGACATAAATAATACGGAAAGTTGTCGAAATAATATTCATCATATCCGCTAAATTATCAGTAGCTTAAATAAGATTCGTCAGATCCGCTAAATTATCAGTAGCTTTATGAATTTAGAGGCTTTTTATTCCTTGAACTTCGAATATAGCTGAAATTTCTACATATAAGTGTTGTTTTAAAGCTGTGGATCTATGTTCCTCTGTTTAAATGCGTTATGCGTGAACCTTTGACAGTACTGTTGTTGGATATGGCTGGGCTAGTTTTACTATATCATTTGACGATTTCTATGTAGTATTATTGGCCTTTTTCCTTGCTTAAATCTTTAAATACTACTAGAAATTCTGTCCAGGACCTGCACCATTAAAGGCTACTATGCAATTGAAGGTTTTTAAACACGGTAGTTCCGGCTTCTTGCATGAGACTATGTTGTTCCTCGTTTTCATGTCTGTGGATGTGTGTATCATTTGTTTCTTTAAATTTTTAAGTATATTTTGATTATCAGTTGAATTAGCGGCCTTCTTCTTTCATCCTAGATTGCAGCTGAAAATTTCTGATAGTTCCGTGCTGTTTGAAGTCGTGAATTTAATTCGCGCGGTCCCGAGTCTGGACTTCCAGAGTGACGTTTTATCTGAATAATGAGTTAAAATCTTCTTGACCGTGATAATGCTTGCACTGATTGCTGATATATATATATATATATATATATATATATATATATATATATGGGTTATTTATAAAGGAGAAACAGTGGTTTGATTGCTGCAGCATAATAAAATATATATATATATATATATATATATATATAAATCAGAATCTACCATTTCTGAATCTACCTGCCCCTAAAATCAAAATTTCAGCAATACCTTTCAGAGCACTGTAACTGCAGCTTGGGTTGAACAAAAGTGACTATCCACGAGCTTCTCCATGCTCCTTTTGTTATCCCTTTTATAGGAGAGGTTAGAAAGGCAGATTCTTCTACCTGTAGCTTTCCTATTTTCAGTGCAAATGTTATATGTGCAATTTGTGTCTGTCATTCCTTGTGCTGAAACGATATATTTGGAGTCTATGCATTTGTTATGCTTAGTAAATTAAAAGAGAACACCTACAGCAGCTTGTAAACAAACTGTTTGACCAAAATCCATAAATGACCAAAACCATAAAAACTCTGATAAAATATAGTGAGTATTTTGCTAAAATCTAAGAAGGAATACTACTCATTCAGACCAAGATCTGGCAGCCTTTCGTCCATGTACACAATGTAGGTCACTAACTCTGGAGTAGCAAGATTATGCATCCATTTAAAGCATGAAATTGTTGAGAAATGTCACGAGACCACCAAGGATGTATGGAAACTTTAAAAGCTATATGCACTCGATAAAAGAAATAGACATGTTGAAGTCATCTGTTTAGTAAAGGATAATAAATTACGAACAAGTGTTTGTTAACGAGAATGCATCAACGGTTCAAAATAAAATGTTTTAAGGTAATGACGGCTAAATATAGTTGAAAGAATAATGTTGTGAGAGAAGGAATATTATTGTTTCATTAAAATGTTAATGCTCCTTGCCTTGTTCACCATATCCAAGTTGAGGAATCTAGGTGTTTTTGAATTTTAAATGAAATCATTACATTTTTATTCATGTGAGTCCTCCACTGAAGCAAATCACATCCCAGACAGAGAAATAGTAGTCCCAATTGTTAGGAGTCTATAACCATACTTCTGCATTATTCATACTAGGATAGAATACCCTGCATTAGGACAAGGAGGTCGCGAGACCACCCTCCTTGACCTCGGTACCAGTAAGATCCGCCTAGAGGGTAAAAATAGCAAAACTATACCCGTTTATAAATGTGAAGTTGCAAAGAAGATTGTGTGTTAAAATTCGGTTATCCGCCTCAAATTTCTTTTATATATATAAATTTTATTTTTTCAGGGACCATTACTATGGTAAGGACGTATGAGCGACGACGACGTGACCAGGCAGCATCATCACCATCAATGCCACCACCGTCGCCATCGCCATCCCCGTCACCCTCCTCACCACCAAGGCAGCCGTCAACATCAAACGCTCCAACGCCAGAGTTGACTGTGATAATGAACTCTTTGGAAGCCTTATTGGAGACACTAAAAGAATCAGCTAAGGCTAAAAACAAAGAGGAATTTCAGCATGTAGCCACCAGTTCAGCGGAACCAGATAATTTGGAGCCTAGAAGATCGAGAGAAGACATCTCTAGGGAGCTTCAGAAAATTAGACTCCCAGAATTTTCGGGAGGTCGAGCTGGTGAACGCGCTGAGGCATGGTTGGAAGGGATGAACCGGTGCTTTAGGTTAAGAGAATATTCGCCTTCAGCAAAAACAAAAATTGCCGTGTTTCAACTAAAGGAGAGTGCCTTGATTTGGTGGGGAAATCTGGAAAAGCAGCTGCACCTTACATTGGATAATGTTCCTTGGGAACTATTTGAGGAAAAGTTCCGCGCAAAGTATTTACCTCCATACTTTCAACAACAGCAAGCCAGAGCCTTTCATACACTAATTCAGGGAAGTAAAACGGTGGAAGAGTACGAAATAAGGTTTATGGAGCTGGTAAAATACATTCCCTACTTAGACTCTGATGAACGACAAGTTGAACGCTTCATATTTAGGTTAAACCCCCGCATCAGAGCCTTGGTAAGTATGTGGAAACCACCATCTGTAGCCGAGGCAGTCAAATGTAGCCGTTATGCAGAAGCGCACCTTGGGATCAAAAAGGATATGGGGCTAGCAGGGCCTTTTCAATCAGGGTTTCCAGGGAAGGCTCCCCGGAACGTTTTCAGAGGAGGTAGCTCGAGACCACCTTACGGTAACAGGTTTACCCCAAGTGTGGGGACAAGAGTTCCCATGGTGGTAAACACTATAGCTGCGGAATCGTCCAACACCGGACCATGGGCATCGCGAGGGACTTCCGGTAGAGGGAGGAGTGCGAGAGGAATCAACATGGGAGGACGCGGCTCGTTCTCTAGAAATTCACACCGTGACTCGAGAGGTTCAGCACAACTCAATTGTTGGGGATGTGGGGGGCCGCATTTCCAGCGTAACTGCCCAGAAGCTTCATCGAATATATTGCAAAGGACTGGGAAGGAGCCGATATCAGCCAATCGAAGTAATCATAGAATTCATGCAGTAGTCAACCACAACCAAGCAGCCCATCAATCCACTGTAGTGGAATCTTCAGGTATTATCAATGGCGTAAAACTCAAAATCTTATTTGATACTGGTGCCACAGATAGTTTCATTTCGTCATATGCATTAAACAAATGTGGGTTGGCAGCTCGTAGACAAAATGATTTCCACCAAGTGGAAATGGCCTCAGGAGAACTCCAAACCGTGGGCTTGAGTGTGGATCAATGCAAAATTGACCTAGGGGTCTGTTCGACTAAACTAAAAGTCTATGTCACAGCCTTAGGGACGTATGACCTTATCATCGGTATGGATTGGCTGGAAGCTCACCAAGCTTGGGTGGACTGTTATGGAAAAAGGATTTTAGGCGTAAATGATGAGGGAGAAGTAATCCAAATTCAAGGAATCAAGAGGGAAGTTTCCTTACGCTACATTTCGGCAATGCAAGTGAAGCGTTGTTTAAGAAAGGGTTGTCAGGCTTATGCAATTCACGAAGTAAGCCAAGAAAAGGGGCCATCCTTAGAACAATATCCGGCGTTAGCCGAGTTCCTGGATGTATTCCCTAAGGAACTGCCTGGATTACCCCCGGTAAGAGAATTGGATCTCACTATTGAATTAAAGCCAGGTACCCAACCGATCTCAAAAACGCCATATCGAATGACAGCTCCAGAACTTCAGGAATTGCAAATCTAGTTGAAGGAACTACTCGATATAGGGCTTATCCGGCCCAGTACCTCACCTTGGGGCGCTCCTGTAATTTTTGTGAAGAAGAAGGATGGGTCCTTAAGATTATGCATAGACTATCGAGACTTGAATCGAGCTACAGTAAAGAATCAATACCCTATGCCGCGGATTGATGATCTTTTCGATAAAATGAAAGGGGCTTCTGTCTTTTCAAAAATTGATCTTCGATCAGGGTATCATCAGCTAAGGATTTCTGAAAACGATATCTCTAAAACAGCATTCCGGACACGTTTTGGGCACTATGAATTTACTGTGGTGCCATTTGGATTAACAAATGCGCCAGCCGTATTCATGAATCTTATGAACAGTGTTTTCCGTCAGTATCTTGATAAATTTGTGCAAGTCTTTTTAGATGATATTCTCATCTATTCCAGGAATGAAGAAGAACATGAAGAACATTTGCGGCTAGTATTGTCCTGCCTTAGAGAACGTCAGTTATATGGAAAACTATCTAAGTGTTCCTTTTTTCAGGAAAAGATTCATTATTTGGGTCACATCATATCAGGTGAAGGGATTTCAGTAGATCCTGAGAAGGTAAAAGCGATCATGGAATGGCCAATACCGAAAAATGCACATGAGATATGAAGCTTTATGGGCTTAGCTGGTTATTACCGGAGATTTGTGGAGGGATTCTCCAAAATCGCAAAGCCAATCACAACCCTTCAGCGTAAAGGTGTTAAGTATGAGTGGACCGAGGAATGTAATAATGCATTCTCTGAACTCAAAAGACGACTCACCAGTGCACCAATCCTAAGAGTCCCTGATATGGGCAAAGACTTTACGGTATGTACTGATGCATCCAAGCAAGGACTGGGTGCAGTGTTGATGCAGGATAAGGGAGTGATAGCTTATGCTTCCAGAAAACTAAAACCTCATGAAGAACTCTATGCTACTCACGATTTAGAATTGGCCGCTGTAATGCTAGCTTTAAAGATCTGGAGACACTATCTGGTGGGACGAAATTTTACACTTAAAAGCGACCATCAAAGTCTACAATATTTGTTCACCCAAAGAGACTTAAATGCCAGGCAAAGGCGATGGAGTGAATTCCTAAGTGAATATGACTTCGGAATATCATATATTAAGGGAAAGGAAAATGTGGTAGCCGATGCCTTAAGCAGGAGACCCCGGATATTTTCTCTCATACCCATTAAAGTGGACTTAAGACAGCGAGTACTGGATCGTCTTATAAAAGACAGCTGGTATTTAAAAGTGAAGGCGAGTCTTGAAGGAATTAAGGCAAAAGACTCAAAATTTGCGGGTTATGAATTAGAAAACGATGGGATCCTGCGATTCCATGGAAGGATGTACATCCCTGATGATAAAGACCTCCGAGATACCATCCTTAGGGAAGCTCACAAAGCAGTATATTGTGCTCATCCTGGAGTAGGGAAAATGTATGCGGATACCAAGAAACTCTTCTTTTGGGCAGGCATGAAGCGTGATATCACTCAATTTGTTGCAAAATGTTTGGAATGTCAGCAAGTAAAGGCAGATCATTGTCACCCAGCGGGTCTCTTACAACCCACGACATTCCTATGTCTAAATGGGAGACCATTTCTATGGATTTCATCACTGGACTACCTCTTACTTCTCAAAGACACAATGCCATTCTGGTAGTGGTGGATAAATTAACAAAAAGCGCCCATTTTATTCCGGTAAGAGATACTTATGATGTTGCTGACGTGGCTCGAGTATTCATAAATGAAATTATCAGATTTCATGGAGTACCTAAGAAGATTATATCCGATAGAGATTCGCGATTCACTTCCAGATTCTGGACTTGCATGCAGACAGCCTTAGGTACTCAGCTAAATTTAAGCACTGCTTACCATCCTGAGACTGACGGGCAAACTGAAAGAGTAAATCAAGTACTTGAAGACATGTTGCGAATGTGTGTAATGGATCAGCAATCACACTGGGAAAAGTATTTACCCTTGGTTGAATTCGCATACAACAACAGTTACCACAGTTCGATTGGGATGCCTCCATTTGAAGCTTTATATGGCAGACTGTGCAAAACACCGTTAAGTTGGGACAGGTTAGAAGATCGAGTGATAATAGGACCAGAATTAATCCATGAAATGGAAGCGCAGGTCAGACAGATTAGACAACGATTAAAGGAAGCACAGGATAGACAAAAGAGTTATGCTGATGCTCACCGGACTGATAGGAGGTATGAAGTAGGGGACCAGGTCTTCGTCCGCATCAAACCAAATAAAAGTACTATTCGATTCAGAAAAGGGACAAAGTTGTCACCCCGATTTATAGGACCGTTTAAAGTCGTGGAAAGAGTTGGACCTGTTGCCTATCGTATTGCCCTGCCACCTCACCTGCATAGAATTCATAATGTATTTCATGTTTCTGTGTTACGACATTATGTAGCTGATTTATCTCATAACATCCAGTGGAAAGAATTGCAGGTATCAGACGAGGGAGTCATAACGGTCGAACCGTTACGTATACTGGAACGTAGAGTTCGACAGCTGAGGAACCGCCTGGTGGACCAAGTTAAGGTCCAGTGGGACAAGTATAGTCCTGGATCAGCAACTTGGGAGAATACAGAAGACATATGTCAGAGATACCCTAGTTTATGTCCATTTTGAAGAACTTTACACTATGTTTAGTATATATTTACTTCACCACGGTCAGAGACCCAAAAACATTTGAATGATTAGTGATAAACATGAAACTTTGTGGAATAATATGTGTTTAAATTCCTGCTGGTACATGGATACCAAAATAATATGTGTTTAATTCCTGCTGGTACATGGATACCAAAACAATATATGTGATTATTTTACTAAATTATAAATGTTGAAGTAAAGTTAAGGCCGTTAAATGATTTTACTTCTGGTAGAAATTGAAACAATATAAATCTGTTTTATTTATGCATGTCAAAGATGAGCAACTGAAATGGAAGACATGAAGTGAATACATCCTAAAGAAAAGTCAGAATACATGCATAGAAAAGGACAAAATTATGTTATGTTGTAGTATCATATGTAAATAATACATAAGTTATTTCGAATATGCTGATGCACATTTTACAAATACGTGGGTAAGTGTAAGATTGCAGATAAACTATGATTGCAGATAATTGATCCAATTTTCGAGATGGCCACGTGATGACAGAACCTCAGATCAGTTAAAGCTCAAAGTGATTCTATGATAAGGTATCAGCCAAATTTTACTGGGAGGGGTGGAGGTGTTACCCACCGTTTATCCTTCGAACCCTGGAGTCATGGGAGGACTGTGCGAGTCACGCTCCCCTAGACGTGTGATGATGACTGCCGGATGCCTACTGAGAATCAGGTCGGTATAACCGACGCTGTCACCTTAGAGTTATGAATGGTTAGGTCAGTGAAACTGACGCCACGGCATACTCCAGTAGAGGAAGGATAGGATGGGAGCGGAAGAGATTAGGAAGGATAGGATGATCTTTGAATAGCTTGGGGACTTGGATAGAAAAGGTCATGTCCATTAAGACCTTGACCCTAAAACTCTAAACTTCGGGACGAAGTTCTCTGAAGGGGGGAAATATGTAACAACCCAGCTAAATTAATCCATTTTATAAAGTTTTAAACCTTATAATAAAACCAATTGTGAGGAAATTTAAACTATAAGTATGTTAAGTTTATATATACAATTTAAATTTAAAACATATATAAGTTTAAATTCTATAAAATATATAATTTAACCTTATAATATATATATATTAAAATTACAAAATATGTATTTGAACTTTATAAAGTATATATATATATATATAACTTTGTATAAAGTAAAATGTTATAAGTATAAATGAAACTTTATATATAAATGTTACAAGTATAAATGAAACTTTATATATAAGAATGTTATAAAGTATATAAATTAAAACTTTACAGATTATATGAAAAGTTTATATGCTATAAGGTCAATAAATAGATTCATGAAATTGCTATGCGATAACCTACCTATGAACCATCACAGTCCATTAATAAAGACGCTCCCGAACCAGCTGAATACTTATTGCAGAGCGCAGAGGACAGTGAGAAATATCTGAGAGCCTTCAATGCGTGGAAGGCGGTGGCTGCAAGTGGGAGGGCGGCCACCGCCAAGCCGGTAAATAAATAGCAGAGGCCTGAACCGAGAATGGGGGGGAAAACCAGAGAGGGGCAGCAGAGAACGAGAAGGATAAATTCATCAGCAGGAAGCCGGGAGAAGGGATTTACCAATTGAAGAGCTTTAAGTGGTCTGGGGTTTCTGGGCACGGAGGGACAGAGAGCCTCTGTGGAGAGCTTTCTGGATTGAGCAACTAGGTTTGCTCTGTCTGGTTGGGTGGTATTGGCCATCTCGAAATTGGGTCAAAACAGCCACAGCATCACCAGCAGCGGGATCGCCAGTCCAGTAGCAGAATCAGCAATCAGCTAGCAGTTCAGGTATGTGCAGATTACAGTTTTATGCATTATTGTTTTCCAGTTTATGAGTATTTATATGTTTGCTGTATTTCGAAATTTGGGCACTACATATATATATATATATATATATATATAAGGATGATGAATGTTACAATGAGGCCCTGCTTATATACCTAGGCAGGGGTCTTTTCATGATTGGGCATGTCTTTTAAACATGTCTTTTCAGTTAACTAATGACTATTTAAATAATCATTATTTTGATTATTCATTATTTATATTTATTTATTTTCATTTCATTTTATATAATTTTATATTTGTAACTATGCCCCTTCCTTCAAAATCTTTGTCCTCAAAGCTTAATCACTGGTACCTCTGCCTGTATAAATCGCTTGTAACACTGTCTTGAACCAAGAGTTATCGATTTTTTTCCTTTTATTTATTTATTTAAATAATAATATTATTATTATTATTATTATTATTTTAATAATTAAATTATTTGATTTATTATGTTATAACTATATAATATGTCAATGTCTATGTAAAAACTGAGCCACGCTGTTGACTGAACATCACAACTTTTGACGGGGCTCACGCTGTTGGTCGAATGTCATGCCTTTTGATGGGGGCCGGGGCTCACACCGTTGAATAGGGTCATGGTTGTAATGACCCACCTACAATCACAAACAAAATATGAATATTAGCATACATACGAGACATCCATACGATAGCTACATATGCATGGGCCTGCATGTATCACACTATATATATACTAGTTAATACAGGAAAATGTCTAAATTAAGGTAATGAATTGATTATCGAAATAAATCCCTATCTCACCAGAATATAATGAGTATATCAAATTAGATATTTGATACGTATACCACCTTATATATATATATATATATATATATATATATATATATATATGATCAATCTTTAATTAAAAGATTATGTTAATTTTAAATTTACAAATTATATTTATATTAAAAATTAATAAAATAATAATATAACTTAATTTTTATTATAAATTAAATTAATTTATTAAATAATATAAATCTTAAATAAAACTAAATCCTACGTACTCAATAAAATCTTTAAAAATCAAATGAGATTTGATTTCATGAAAAGTTCCACGTAACAGAAATAAGGACACGGAGATGGGAGGAAGGCAGTGGGAGAGAAAT
This sequence comes from Pinus tabuliformis, assembly GCA_031772625.1. Lineage (NCBI taxonomy): Eukaryota > Viridiplantae > Streptophyta > Pinopsida > Pinales > Pinaceae > Pinus > Pinus tabuliformis. The sequence goes on along the minus strand of CM062809.1, from coordinate 453,313,784 downwards.
AAAAGGAGGGGAATCTTGGGAGAAGGGGGAGTGCAGGGAGGAGAAAATTACGGAGAAAGTCACAGACTGAGAAGAGCCTCAATTGTTCTTAGGTTTTTGGGCATGGGGGACTGGATTGCATCAATTGAGAAGCATTCTGGAACTGAGTACCTAGGTTGTACCCAGTTTGGCTGGGAGGTTTTGGTCTTTTGGTAGCGGGAGAAATTCTAAAGCATCTTCAACCACAACAAACCAGGTAGGTACTCAACAACAAATTAATGAATTCTGATGTTATGAATTCTGGTTAAACTTTAAAGTAGCTTTCATATTCTGTTTAGCGTAAATAACTGATTAAATAGTTTAGAGCTCTACATTCTGCTGTTAAATTGTTTAGAGCCCTACATTCTGGTATTAGAGCCTATTTTCAAACTCTGGGACTTACAAGCCTTAGATTTTATGACGACTTCCTTAGTTAGTAAACAAAGCTTGAAATTCGGTTATAATTTCTTCTTTCACAAGATGATAGCAACAATAGTTTCATAACAAGTTTTATAAATAGGTCTTTAATGCCTCTAAATTATTCAATCTTGGTCGCTTTCTATAAGTAGGTTCTTCGCTGGCTTGTAAGGACTATATATGATTCGGTTCACCCTTTTGACTCGGCCTAAACGACCTTCTGTTTCTGCGTTGTGGATTGAGGGTACTCGACCTTCCTAACCATAGTTACTTCAGGCCTTTTCATACATAGATTTGGGTTTGGGCCCTCATCACTTAGTTCTGTGGTCTAATTTCAGAGGAATATACTCCAGAAATAAGTTTTTGCGCTCACTATAGTAGTAGCATACAGATGGTTTGACTAGGCCCATACAGAACTCCTCACCACCCTCCATGCAGCCCCTTCTACAAAATTGTGAAAGGCCACTCTTAGGGTTAAAAGCAATAGGAATGGAGGATCTATCACTAGGGCCAACACTAAGAAGAAAAGGAATGTTGTGTTAAAAATGGAGCCAAAGGAGTCAACATGAACAAATCACAGAGGTAACTCCAAAGTGTTGATTTCTGGTAGCATCGGATGTGCTCTAAGTCTCAAATTTTGCAGGGAGGCTTAGGCACATGTATTCCAAAGAACCCAGAAAACGTTTTGGGAAATTCCACCTGGAGACAGTTTTATTAAAATAATTAATTATTTTTAATGGGTCCCTAAGTCTAAACTTAGGAAATTAAAATAATTAATGGGTATTAATCTAACTATGGGTGTAACTTCTAGAAGAAGACGAGGATCAAGCAGAAATGATCTTAGCCATTGATTAGCTTCTAATTTGGGCTGTTGAATGTCAACGAGAAGATTATTTAAGGAGGCTTGAGGGTCATTTGGAAAACACACCGAGAGTTGATCAGTCAGATCGAATTGCTGAGCCAAAGAGTAGAGCAGTGATTTCGTGGTGATCACATAAAGAGGGGAAGAGATAGTTTTGGCTGGAGAATCTTCTCCGGAGCCAAGAATACGCAGCAGAGAGGCAGAGAAAGACGCAGAGGAGGCAACACAGTGCCTAGTGAGGGTGATGCAGAGCCAAGAAGGGCTCACGCAGAGCAGTGTAGTGCCTTCCAAGCAGAAGTCCAAGATTTTGCTAGGGGTTTGACGTTATGAGCCGGGAGGGCTGAAGTCAAAGCACTTGAGAGAAAATTGATCCAGCTAAGAGGTGACGCAGTGCCTCAAAGGCAGTGATGCAGGTTCACGCAGTGACTGCGTAGGGGCAGTGTAGAGGTAGTCGGGGACTCGTTGGTTCAGCAGCCAGATCAGCTGAGACTTGCAGTGTAGAGTGAGGTAATCTCACTAATTTCTTCTGCCGAGTGATATTCTCTATACTGGATTGCCAGCAAGGCATCCAGAGTTTGTATTCGGAAATTGCTACTGCTTAATAATAAAACCCTCAGATCTGCTGCACCAGTTTTCCTGCATTGGGTTTTTCCAGGGACATTTGTCCAAAAATAACGGTGTTATTGTGTTGTATTTTCTTTCTTGCTCAATTTCTTGTTTCCACATTATATTTAATTAAGTGAAGGCTGCATTGTATGTATTTTGATATTGGCAGTAGTACACTGCAAGTAATTTGTTTAAAGGAATTTAACAAATAGGAGAAATATCATCAGCGGCTGCAGTAGGGATTCCAGTTTAGGAATTTTCACACTAAGTCCAAGACTAAAACTAGTAGGTCAAAGAAGCTCGAAAATTCAACTAGAGGAGTTGTAAGAAGTGTGGAAAATACAAGCTTCTCAGGAGTGGAGGAACCCAAGGAAGTGAATCCTAATCCTTGTTCACAACCTTCCACAATGCCTTTGACAACCTCACCTCTCTCCATGCCAATGTCAATTTATGGGGGCAATAGAACCTTCTATTAGGACATCATTTAAAAATAAGAGAGCAGTTGGAACCCAACAAGATTATGGCTTGATATTTAGGAGCATGATTGAATGACACAGGTTCTAAAATTGTGGTGTCGACAACAGGGTTCGAACCTGCGCGGGCGCAACCCAATAGATTTCCGCCCAACAGATTTCAAGTCTATGACATGACCGCAGATCTGAACTCGCGACAATCCTTTACCAGCGTTTTGATGGCTCGGGACAAAGACCAACAGATTTCAAGTCTATGACGTGACCGCAGATCTGAACTCGCGACAATCCTCTACCAGTGTTTTGATGGCTGGGGACAAAGAATTATGTACAAAAATGAATATGCAAGAGATTATAATGGTGGAACTGCTCTCGGAAGGGGAGGATTGGCAGCCATTTCGTAGTCGAGCATTTTCGAATACAAATGGAAATGTTCCGCATGATATTGAAAATATTTATATATTTATATATAAATAAATAAAACATTCACAGTCAAGCATTTAACCGAGCTCATAATTCAAAGGTTTATTACTAACTGTGGAGATGGATGTTGGTGTCCTGTCATCAAGCCAGATTGAATCGACCTATGGATAGAAGACTAAACACGTCAAATTTCCTCTTGGTCCAAGTTCGTGGAAGATTCATTCATTCATGTTTGGCTAGCAGTGATACATTGAATAGTCCAAGCTTATTCAATGTGAAAATTATCTGAAAAAATAAATTTTAACACTTCTCGAATGTGGTTGCTAGATTCGAACCCACCTTTCGTGAATGAAGGTGAATATTATACAAATATTATATACATAGTGATTGTAAATTCGATGTTCTGTTGGTTAATGGATGAAAAATAAATAACTATGCCACGTCATCATCGTTGTCCACTCCTGGTAGGTGCCTTTATTCGTATAAATTTAAAAATGAATAATGTCACACACCCCGCTTTTAATTATTTATATACTTTCCTTCAATTAAGGATTTAAGTATTATTATTCCATTGATAAAATATTCGATTCACCAGATTTTATAGCCATTGTTTCCATTATGGTGGGCGATGCATTGGGGCATCGGGTGTGGACCACTGTTTATTCACACATTATATATTTATATACACACAAGCGATAGGTCTATCACCCATCACTACAGTAGTGCTAATATTATAATTGTAGCCGGAATGGAGTTATAATTTGGAGCAAGGCAAACCCATGTCTAATCGCCTCTCAATTTATTAACCTATGCCATAATTAAGTCACCTTCTTGTTGGCTCGCATAAATTCCTACGACATACTAATATCTTAAGCGTAGGTTATAAATCATATACTCCACTGAGCTATTTGGAAATTCTCTTGTTACATCGAGCGTTATAAATACATGGCGTATTAGCACATTGAAACCGTTACACATCCTCACATTAAAGATTAGCATTTCGGAGTTCGGGTCGGACCCAATACAGTTGAAGGAATTTACGAGCTAAACATATTCATAATATTATTTTTAAATCATATCTTTTGTTTAGTCTTTCCCCACGCTGCTCGGAAAGGTTTTGAGAATATGTGCATAATGAAATAGTAAGATAGATGCATAGGGAGACAAACATTTGTGGGTTTCGTATCAAAACTTTATAAAATCAATCAATGATAATTAATATAATATATGATTTTAATATAATATATGACTTTATAATAATTATTGAAACTTTATATTATATTGAGACCTTATATTATATGGGGACTTTATTAAAATGAATTCTATTTTTTTATATGTTAATATGATTTAAAAACGTAGGAGCTACTCTTAGGGGTAAGCTTTGAAAAAGATGTTAGCACTTTACAATAGATTAAGACATAATATATAAGTTAACACAAATCTCCTTAAAAATTTATAATATATATTACATTTAAAAAAGTTAAGATATCAATTTGAAGATATTAGTTTTCAGCATTATGTCCAAACTATGAGAAGAAATGAGTTAAATGGTAAATTATTCTTGTTCAAACTCATTTATTTTGTATAGTTTTATAAATATTTTATAGCATAATTAGGCATATTTAAACTTATATTTTTACTTTCTTTAGTTTCCAATACCTTAATGACTTTGGTAATTAGAGCTCTAGATAAATAAAATAATGAAAGGTCAATAACCCCACCACAACCATAATTAAGATTAGAAAATGCTAGGCAAATTACGAAGTAATACTATGGTCTATGAAAACCCATGCATTTTACTAAGAACTATTATGCATCAGGATAAAACACCATGCATTAGGACAAGGAGGTAGCGATACCACCCTCCTTGACCTCAGTACTAGTAAGACCCGCCTAGCAGGTAAAAATAGTAAAAAAACTATACCCGTATGAGAGCTTGAATTTACGAAAATTATATTTATTAAATTTAAATCGTATCTCAGATTTTAATAATTTTATTATGTATCTAGGAAAAGCTACAATGGTAAGGACATATCAACGACGACGACATGATCGGGTAGCATCACCATCACTGACACCACCACCGTCGTCATCGCCATCGCCATCACCATCACCACCACCACCACCACCACCGAGACCATCATCAACGCCAATCGCTTCAGCATCGGAGTTAATCGTTATAATGCACTCATTGGAAGCCATATTGGAAACATTAAAAGGGCCGCCAATAGCTAATACTAAAGAAGAGCAACCTCAACTTGAAGAAAGAAATCCAACGGAACCCAAAGGTTTTGAGTATAGACAATCAAAGGAAGATATTTCTAGGGAGTTGCAGAAAATTAAACTCCCAGAATTTTCAGGAGGACGAGCTAGAGAACGTGCTGAAGCATGGTTAGAAGGAATGAACAAATGTTTTGCACTAAGAGAGTACTCTTCTACTTCCAAAACGAAAATTGCCGTATTTTAGTTAAAGGAAAGCGCCTTGATTTGGTGGGGGAATCTGGAAAAACAATTACACCTCACAACAGATAATGTTCCCTGGGAGTTGTTCGAGGAAAGATTCCGTGCCAAGTACTTACCTCCATATTTTCAAGAGCAGCAAGCTGGGGCCTTTCATACGCTAGTCCAAGGTAATAAAACAATGGAGGAATATGAGATAAGGTTTATGGAGCTTGTGAAATATATTCATTATCTAGATACTGACGAACGTCAAGCTGAGCGCTTCGTATATGGATTAAATCCTTGCATCAGGGCCATGGTTAGGATGTGGAAGCCATCATTAGTAGCTGAGGCAATTGAATGTGGCCGTTATGCAGAGGAGCATCTAGGGATAAAAAGGGATGTCAGGCCAATAGAACCTCTATAACCAGGATTTCCAGGAAAGACTCCCCGAAACTTCTTCAGGGGAAGTAGCTCAAGACCACCTCCTTATGGTAATAGATTTACCCCAAGAGGAGTAGGAGAAAGAGCTCCCATGGCAGTTAATACTATAGCTGTTGAATCATCAAACACAAGTCCATGAAAATCTCGAGGAACTGCTAATAGAGGAAGAAATACGAGAGGAAGTGTCACAAGACGATGAAGTTCCCTGTCTAGAAACTTGCAATTGGACTCAAAGGTATCACCCCAGGTTAATTGTTCAGGATGTGGAGGACTACATTTTCAACGTGATTGTCTGGAAGCTTCATCAAGCATAATGTATAGAACAGGAAAGAGCCATCGTCAAATACCCAAGGCAATCATAGAATCCATGCAGTAGTCAACAACAACCAGGCAACACATCAGTCCATTGTAGTGGAATCCTCAGGTATTATTAATGGCATAAAACTCAAAATCTTATTTGATACTGGTGCCACTGATAGTTTCATTTCGTCATATGCATTAAATAAATGTGGGTTGGCAACCTGCAAGCAAAACGATTTCAGACAGGTAGAAATGGCTTCAGGAGAACTTCAATCCATAGATTTAAGTGTGGAGGAATGCAAAATTGATTTAGGGATCTGTTCGACTAAGTTAAAATTTTATGTCACAGCCCTAGGAACTTATGACCTCGTCATAGGTATGGATTGGTTAGAAGCTCATCAAGCATGGGTAGACTGTTACGGGAAAACAATTCTCTGTATAAATGATGAAGGGGAGATGATCCAAATCCAAGGTATTAAGAGAAAAGTATCTTTACACTTCATCTCAACAATGCAAATGAAGCGTTGTTTAAGAAAAGGTTGTCAGGTATATGCAGTTCAAGAAGTAAGCAAAGAGAAAGGACCGTCCTTAGAACAATATCCAGTATTATCCAAATTTCCAAATGTTTTTCCAAAGGAATTACCAAGATTATCTCCCGAAAGAGAGCTAGATCTCACAATACAATTGAAACCTGGTACAAAACCAATCTCTAAAACAACTTACAGAATGACAGTGCCAAAACTTCAAGAATTGCAAATTCAGTTGAAAGAACTATTGGATATAGGACACATTTGACCCAATATTTCACCTTGGGGTGCTCTTGTAATTTTTGTTAAGAAGAAGGATGGTTCCTTGCGATTATGCATAGACTACCGAGACTTAAATTGAGCTACAGTAAAGAATCGATATCCAATGCCTCGAATTGATGACCTTTTCGTCCAAATGAAGGGAGCTATTGTCTTTTCAAAAATTGATCTACGATAAGGTTATCATCAACTAAGGATTAAGGAAAGCGATATCTCTAAGATTGCATTCTGAACACGTTTTGGGCATTATGAGTTCACTGTGGTACCATTTGGGTTGACCAATGCACCAACAATATTCATGAACCTTATGAACAATGTTTTCCGCAAATATCTCGATCAATTCATACAAGTCTTCTTAGATGATATTCTCATCTACTCCAAAAACGAGAAATAACATGAAGAACATTTATGGATAGTATTATCTTGCCTTGACGAACACCAATTATATAGAAAGTTATTCAAGTGTTCCTTCTTTCAGAAAAATATTCATTACTTGGGTCACATTATATCTGGTGAAGGGATCTCAGTAGATCCTGAGAAAGTAAAGGCAATCATGGAATGGCTGATACTGGAAAATGTGCATGAAGTGCGAAGCTTGATGGGTTTAGCCGGTTACTACCGAAGGTTTGTAGAAGGCTTTGCCAAAATTGCAAAACCTATCTCGATCTCGATCCCAATCCGCGCACCAGGCGGGAGCAACTCGGGAGCGTGCTCCCTTAAAAAAATTTGCGCTCCCTGCCTATTTCTGGAGCGAAGCAGGGAGTGTCGCTCCCATCGCTCTGGGAGCGATTTTTATAACCCGGGAGTGGTCAGGGAGCGATCGCTCCCGTTTTCTCCTGGAGCGACGAAAACCACTGTTGGGAGCAGACTGCGCGGAAAAAAAATTTGGGCAGAAAAAAAATTTGGTTTTTTTTGGAAATAAAAGGAGGGAGGGAGAGAGGGAGGGTTTCATTTCATCATTGTGAGAGTGAGAGTGAGATTGAGATTGAGAGAGGGTGAGAGTGAGGAGCAAGGAGAGAGTGAGAGAGAGCAAGAGAGAGCAAGGAGAGAGTGAGGAGCAAGGAGAGAGCAAGAGAGAACAAGGAGCAAGGAGCAAGGAGCAAGAGAGTGAGAGAGCAAGAGAAAGCAAGGAGCAAGGGGAGATTGAAGAGCTTGCAAGGGGAGATTGGACGCCAAAGAGGTAGGCTCTACAATATTGAATAGAGTGTCTAGCAATTTTTTTTTAATGTTTATTAAATTATTCCTAAATAAATAAATAAATTTTTCTCTATTTCCCATTCCCATTCCCATTCCATTTTTAAAAATTTTGCAGATTCAAAACTTCAAATTTCAAACATCATGGTTATATTTCTTGGCATTTTCTTCTTCTTGGTTTCTTTTTTGGTTATTATGGTGCTGGAGAGTAGAAAAAGGAGGGTTGAAATTGAAAATGAAGAAGGGGATGAAGAAGGGGGACATAGTGGATTTGATGAAAACCCCAGTGAGGAGGAGCTGGAGGAGAGTGAACATGAGTCAGCTAAAAAAACTAAACAAGACCAAACCCCATTGTGGAAATATGTTAACAGTCCTGAAGTAGGGAAAGGGGGTGAAACCACTAAATTTCATTGCCCCCATTGCAACAATAATTACACAAGTTCATACACCCGTGCCAGAAAACACCTCTGTGGGAAAATGCCATGGGATGGAGATAAACAAATAGGAATCAAAACTTGTATAGGTGTGTCAGCAGCAGATAGAGCCAAATACATGAGGGAAGAGGAGGAAGCCCAATACAAATCTAAAAAATCAGAGGGTTTCTTTGAACCAAGTTCACAATCACATGCACAAAGAACTTCTTCAGGATCCTCCCAAGGCAGTGGATATGGAGGCAAAGGGTCACCAGGGTTAAGGCGTAGAACCATATCATATTTCCTTGATGAAGGGTGTAGGAATGATGTGGATTCAAAAGTTTACAGGTTTCTCTATGCATGTGGGATACCATTCAATGTTCTTCGCTCACCTTATTGGCACGAAATGGTTTTTGCCATAAATGATGCCCCTAAAGGATACAAGAGCCCTGGGTATGACAAGGCAAGAACCGTTGGACTTGATCATGAAAAAGCAAAAATATCACATTCTTTGAATAGAATAACAAGTTCTGGGATTGACCATGGGGTGTCCATTGTATCTAATGGATGGACAAATGTAAAAGGCAAGCCAATGATAAATGTTCTTGCTGTGTCTGTTAGTGGTGCCATTTTTCTTTCAGCATATGATTACTCAGACAAGTTCAAGACCGCCATCAGCATTGCAGAACCATTACTTGAAACAATTGACCGTATTGGGCCATACAATGTCATCCAAGTCATCACTGATAATGCTCCTAATTGTAAGGTAGCGTGAGCAATTATTGAGGATAAATACCCAACATATTTTGGTCTGGGTGTTTGGTTCACACAATGAACCTTTTGATGCATGATATTGCTAAGAACATAAACGAACAATACAAATGGATTGGTGATTAGTACAAGAAAGGCAAACAAATGATAAAATTTATTACAAATCATAGCAATACCGATGGCCTTTTCCGCAACCACTCAAGATTGGAGTTGTTGAAGATTGCGAGGACTAGATTTGGCAGCTATTACCTCACCTTCAGGCGCCTTTTGAAGGTAAGAGAGTCATTGGCTAGCATGATATCAAGTCCACACTGGCAGGTATTAAAGGAAAGGGCTACAAATGTAGCTGACAGGCAAAGTTTTGAACAGGTGGAAGAGGCCGCTCTTGATGGTATGTTTTGGGCACGTGTGAGGCAAATATTGGATTTCACCAAGCCCATTTATCACATGATTTGGTTTGCAGATACAGATAAACCAGTGATTGGCGAGGTGTATGAGCAGAGGGATACCATGTTGGGAAAATAAAAGATATTGTTCATAACAATGATCCCAACTTGTACAAACTGATTCCTGATTGTGTGTGTATACGGTGGGATAAACTTAATGTTCCACTACATTGCTTAGCATGTATCCTTACGCCAAAATACTACTCTACATCTTGGTTGGGCCAACCTGCACCAGGGGGTGGGGCTAGGGCCAAACCCCATATAGATGAAGAGGTATCTACAGGATATTTGGAATCATTAGAAAAGTTGATACCTGACACGGAGGAATGTGCTAGTGTGCGTCTTGAAATAGGCAGATACTTCAGTTGCATTGGTTTGTTTGGTACCTTTCATGCAATGGAAGATATAGACAGATTTGATGCTCTCACATGGTGGGAATCATATGGCGTCCATGGACTTTTGCCAAAATTGGCAAAAAAAGTTCTTTCACAGGTTGTAAATACTTCTTCTGCAGAGAGGTGTTGGAGCACCTATAGCTTCATACATAATGTGAAAAGAAACAGACTCAATGAAAACCGGGCAGAAAGCTTGGTTTATGTGCACTACAACTTGAGGTTGTTGAGTCATTACTGTGATCGGGCTTATGAGGATCCAACATATAAAATTTGGGACAACCACCCAGAGGATGATAATTTGGAGGATGGCACTATACATCTTGAAGAACTGGAAGCGAAACTTATAAGTGAGGAAGATGAAGCAACAACCATGCTACCTCCACCATCCAGTAGCAGTGCTCGAGTTTTGAGTCTTGTTCCTTTGTTGTCGCCGCCTCCATCTACACCCTCACGTGGAGGGCATGTGCCTTTTGGTTTTGGTCGTCGGTCTATGCGGGAGACTCCTAGAAGACCACCACGACCTGCTCATACATTAGACACTTCTCGTGGCAAGGGCCACATCAATGTTACCAGACTCGGAATCGGCAATAAATCGGCGAGGCAAAAGAGCGAAGAGTTTTAATCGGATCGGGAAAAAATCGGGAAAAAATCGGCAAATTCATTAAATAAAAATATACACATATATTGAATTAAAAAAACCATTTTTCATTAATATTGGGTAAAGGTATGTCCAAACAATGCATAATATCAATAGATGTCCAAAATATCATGAATAAATAAGTATCTCATATATGTTATGAGTCCACACATGATCCAAAGCACTGAGTCTTGAGTCCTTAGAAGCATATGCTTCTAAAAGTTTACAAAAAAGTTAAAAACTGCATACTAATCAGAAAAAAATCAGCAACTAAGAGTCTAAGACTCTTAAGAGTGAGAACTAGAAGCGATTCCTTCCACTCCTTCGCTTGCTTGACTCTCAAAGTTCTCCAAGTCATGAAGGCTGAAAAGAGGAGGCTCATCTAATTGAACCCATTCTGCCGCATTTGTAGCTTGCAAATCTAACTCTTCAAGGTCGATTGGTGAATGATCCATACCTGTCATTATCATGAGACATTGAAATGTGAATTAAAATTTCACTTTGAAGTTTGAACTTTAAACTTTTAAAGTACGAACTAGATTATGAAACCTTCAAATTCAAGCTCTCGAATCTCACCTTGTATTTGTTTGTTGCGAAGTCGTAGATTGTAATGGACAAATACAAGGTCATTCAAGCGTTTTTGTGTCAATCGGTTGGGCTTCTTAGAATGTATTTTCTCAAACATGCTCAAGTTGCGTTCACAACCTGAAGCACTGCATGCTTGGTTTAAGATTCGAATGGCAAATCTCTTCAAATCTGGCGTATCACTACCAAAGTTTTGCCACCAAAGACCTAGCAAGTGGTAAGGGTTTGTGAGTAGAAGACTAGAAGTACCAAATTAGTAAATAGTAAAAACTTAAAAAGAAAAGAAAATTTAATAAAACATTTAACATACAAAATAAAGTTTAAACAAATTTAATGAATTGATGAAGCCTTCAAGCTGGGTACCTAGCAACATCTTTGACCTTTGTCTTATAGCACTGGTATAGGCAAACAATTTAGATGGTGCCCTATAATCTTGTAGTTGGGAAAAGACACGACTTTGTTGTTCTGGATCAGGGAAGCACCTTTCCAAGCATGTCATAAGTCCTCTGCCAACCTCCCCATCCTCATTAAATTTGCTCTTATCATAAAAATATTGTGGGTTTAAGAAGTACCTAGCAGCATGTAAGGGGGAATGCAATTGCCTATCCCAACGTGCATCTATAATGTCCCAAAGAGGCATATACTTTGTCTCATCATCCCCATATCTTCTTTTGATGGCCTCCTTTGCGAGATCCATCACCTCATAAATGTAACCCATAGCGGGTTTGTCACCATCAACCATCCTGAAAGTTCAAGCATTCAAATTTAAAGAAATATGAAACATTGTAAATAAAAAGAAGCTTGAAATGAAATTTAAAAAATGAAAAAGTTAAAAGACTAAAAGTACCTGAGAACTCTAACAAGGGACTCCGTCACAACAATAATCTCTTCAGCATCTTTCCAGAAGCCATCATTAAACACAAGTGCAACAATTTCGATGCCTTCAGGGGTCTTGGAATGTTTAGATCCCATCCACTCAGGTCCCAAGAACATCCTCTTCAGATTTATCTTTTGCTCAACCACAGATTGCAAAGATATGAAATTTGTTGCAAATCTAGTCACTGCAGGTCGAACAATTTCTTTACCTTCAGTGTATATTCTCATAGTGTTTAGGACAATAGTGTGGTTGTATAGGTATTTGGTTATGGATTTTGCCTTCTCCACAACCTCATGTATCCAATGAAGCTTACCAATGTCCTCAAGCATTAAATCTATGCAATGGGCAGCACAAGAGGTCCAAAAAATAGTGGGGTGCCTCATCTCAAAAAGTCTACCAGCAGCCATATAATTCGCTGCATTATCGGTGACAATTTGTACAACATTTTCTTCTCCCACTTCTTGAACGACTTCCTCCATCATTTCACAGATAAGTTGGGCAGTCTTAACCTTATCTGAAGCATCCACTGACTTGAGAAACATTGTGCCTGCGGGACAAGATACAAGGAAATTTATTAAAGTTCTATTCCTCTGATCTGTCCATCCATCACTCATGATGGTGCACCCTGTTTCTACCCATGATGAACGAAACTCAGCTAGCACAAGCATGACATCTTCAACACTCTCTAACAACATATCTGTCCTAAGGCTCTCTGATGTAGGGGCTTTGAACCCTGGACCTGTATCAGCAATTGCATCAATCATAGCTTGCCAATAAGGACTTCTGGCACAGTGGAAAGGTATGTCAGAATAGTACCAAAAGTTAGCAATGGCCTTCCTTGCCTGACTATGGATATTTTTTTTCCAACCAGTGCCATCCAAGGTAGGTTGGGAACTGGGTTTTGTGCGGGGAGAAAAAAAGGTGTTTATGTTTCCACCTCCAGTGTTGAAGGAAGGAGTTGAAGGACTGGCATGGCTTTGAGTTTGACTTGGCCTTGGAGGCATGTGTGGAAAACTTGGGAACGACATTGAGGATTCGACAGATTGAGGTGACATGGGGCTAGTGGCAGAAAAAGTATCAACTCCAACATTTCCTATTTCAGCATTTTGCTTTGCTTTCTTGGCATTATGCTGCTCTAACATATCAAGAGCCAAGGCTGCTTGGTATTGGACATTCTCGTCAACGTTGCCGCAAATACCTATATCATGGCCAGGTATTTTTGCAAGGTGGAACTTGAATCTATAAATGCCTCCACTGCATTCCTTTTTGCAAAATTTACAAAGGAGCAAGGATTTTCCAAAAATCTTGTCACAATAAGCCCAAGCAAAGTCGCGCTCTCTCGGCATTGTTGTTGCTTTGAACTTGTGTTTAATTTGTGGCTTCTGTTAAGATTTGGAGTCTGGCTTCTATTTAATTTGTGGCTCCTGTGAAAGACAACAAAAAATCAAATTTAAAAATTATCCAAAAATTTAAAATATGCTAGAAATTTAAAAAATTAAATGAAGACAGATGTCAGTGAACATAATACATATAGAAATGTTGCCTTTCAAATTTCAATAAAACCAGAAAACATGCAGGCAGCAGAACCCTGGTTTTATTCAATGGAGCACAACAGAGCTCTGAGGTTGGTCATGACTCATAAGCTTTCAAAAGGGCCTAACACCCCAGATCTGAAACTATTATTCTAAGGATTATCACATCTGAAATTTAATAACAAAGGGCCTGAAATAAATATTTTTTCTTGTCTGGTCGTGGGCTTTAAAAGATTGATGATGATCTATCTTGGCAGTGAGGGTTTTTAAAGTCTGGTGCAAGTCTTAATTTTTAAAGGATACCCTTCAGCTCAGGTACCTAATCCTCCAGCTGCATCCACATGTGCTTCTTGGACCAACTTCCAAGTTCCAATCACTTTTATTTTCTTATTTTTAATGGCACTCCCTTCTACTAGGGGCATTAGGAGGCATTGGGAATCTAAAACTGATTGAAGAATAAAACCAATTGAATTAAGAACCCCTCTTTTTCCTTTCTGCTGGACCAATGCCATCAATTTGGTCTGCCCCCAAAAGAAAACACAGGGATTGATGCTGCCAGTTCCTGCCATCAGGTAACGTCCAAAGAAAATTACAGCATATCCAAGTGTTGTTACCTTTGGGCAGCCATCTCTCTATCATAAGGCACATACAGTTTTGGAAGAAATTAGACTAATCACCCATACCTCTAACTTTGACATATGGACAAAACACTCATATCTATAACTCTGACATCTATAGTTAGACCTATAACCCTTGCATATCCACCATTTACTAATTCCAACCACTCCATGTTACCAAATCACATAAAACGCTAAGCCGAGGCATCAAGCACCACACCTAATCAAAACAGAGGATTTAGTCAAAGTTGCCAATCCCTACAAAAAAAAAGGAATGATTATCAGTAGCATAATCTACACAACAGACGAATGATTAACAAGTAACAACAGAGGAATGATTAACAGGAGAACTCGACCTGTACATCAGATTGCCTGGTGCAGTTATATAATGTTATCTGGAGATTTCTATTTATACATATTTTGCATTTTATGTAGACCTATGAATTATAAGCTTCGTAGTGTTTCGAAAGGTGCACAGGTCCAGAGTTTTCTGTTTTTGTTTTTGACGAGTAAGACGCGGTTCATGACAGGAGGCGTAACCAATCACAATGGCAATAAAAGGCTTGATATAGGAAACCCGAAACAGTCCTTTGAAGCTCGCTGAACAAAAGATAAGTGCTAAGTTGCTAATTGCTACCTCTTTGTTACGTCAAGGCTGGCCGCTGAAGGCTCACGCAGGCTCTGCGGCTTCGAATGCTGCTCTGTGGCGCTGCGGTGTCGAGTCTGTCGACTGAAGACTGCGGACTCGGGAGTCGGGACTGTGAATCACCAGAATATCCTTGCCGCAGAAACACCAGTTACGCACGCTCACTGCCTCAGCGCTATCAGTATCACCGAGAAACCAATGAAACAGCGCTATCAGTATCACTCTGCCTCAACGCTATCAGTATCACTGAGAAACCAATGAAACAGCGCATCAGTATCACCGTTAAACCGTTCACGACACACGTTATAAATGCGTCAGTCACAAACCGGAACCGAAAACCCGATGCAAAATTGGCGGGACTCGCCAAAAAACGCAGAGTTGCGTAAATCGCAGGAATCGTTAGTCAAACTCGCGTTGACCACGAGTCAAACTCGGTCAACGCGAGTTGACTCGCAGAGTTTCAAGTCGAAACTTTTTGCCGCCGAGCCGAGTCATACTCGCGATTAATCGCCAGAATCGGCGATTCCTGTTTCACTGGGCCACATGTAGTAGTAGATAATAGATTTATAGTTTACTTGTCTTTTCTAGTTTCTATTAGTTTTCATAACTATTGAGTCTTGACTCTTTCATATCATAATGATATTTTTTGTAAACAATATATGACTGTGACAATTTAAGTTTGAAGTTTGAAGTTGGCAATTATAACTCATTGATAATGATTCTGAATTATGAATATGATGTTTCGTGAAAGTTGTTTCATTTCATTTCATAATTCATTCTATAACATTTCATTTCATGTTAGATATTATTTCTTGTAATGGTTAAACTTAGCTTACAAGTACAACTATGGTGATCAATGATGATAAATGTTATATATTGAATTTTCAATTTTGAAAGATTGAAGTTGAAACTTTAAGATTGACGAATCATGATTCATGACTACGAGACTCAATGTGTTGTATGTTACTAACTTGTGGATGTGGTTGATGAAGAATCAAGATTATAACTTCTAGATGATTGATGTTATATGGTTGATGGTTCAATGATCAATCTATGTTCTTTTATGTTTTTTATGTTTAAGTCATCATTCTACATGTTTTTGTTGACATATATGTATCAAAATATAAAATATATATATATTATATAAAAATCGCTTCGGGATTCGCTCCCAAACTGAGAGCTTTTGAAAATGTCGTTCTCGCTCCCGCTCCCCGCTTTCGCTCTCGCTCCCAAGTAACACTGGATTTTACTATGTGTACTGATGCATCGAAGCAAGGATTAGGTGCCGTATCATTGTAGGATAGAGGTGTAATGGCGTATGTCTCATGGAAATTAAAGCCTCATGAAGAATTCTACGCCACTCACGATTTAGAGTTAGCCACTGTAGTGCTATCTCTAAAGATATGGAGACACTATCTAGTAGGGAGAAGCTTTATGTTCAAAAGCGACTATCAAAGTCTACAATACTTATTCACTCAAAGAGAATTGAATGCTAGGCAAAGACGATGAAGTGAATTCCTAAGTGAATATGACTTTGGAATTTTATACATTAAAGGAAAAAAGAATGTAGTGGCAGATGCTTTAAGCAAAAGACCTCAGATATTTTCCCTCATACCTATCAAGGTAGACCTAAAATAACAAGTATTGGAACATCTCTTGAGAGATAGTTGGTATTTGAAAGTAAAATTCGAGCTCAATAATAAAAATCCAAAAGAATCTAAGTTTGAAGGATATGAACTAGAAGATGATGGAATTTTGCGATTCCATGGAAGGATGTACATTCTTGATAATGGGGATCTCCGAGACACCATCCTTAAGGAAGCCCACAGAGCATTGTATTGTGCACATCCTGGTGTAAAGAAAATGTATGCTAAAACAAAGAAACTCTTCTTTTGGGCAGGTATGAAACACGATATTGTTCAATTCGTTGCAAAATGTCTTGAATGTCAACAAGTGAAAGTTGATCATTGTCACCCACCTCATGACATTCCTTTGATCAAATGGGAGATAATTTCTATGGATTTTATCGTCGGGCTACCTCTTATTCCACAAAAGCACAATGCCATTTTGGTTGTGGTGGATAAATTAACGAAAAGCGCTCATTTCATTTCCGTAAGAGATACTTACGAAGTTGCTGACGTAGCTCGATTATTCATTAATGAAATTATCAGATTTCATTGAGTACCTAAGAAGATCACATCAGATAGAGCAGATAGAGATTCTTGATTCACTCCAAGATTTTGAACTTGTATGCAATCAGCCTTAGGAACTCAACTAAATTTAAGTACAACTTATCATCTTGAGACTGATGGGCAAACAGAAAGGGTGAACCAAGTACTAGAAGATATGCTGAGGATGTACATTATGGATCAACAATCACACTGGGAAAAGTACTTACCCTTAGTTGAATTTGCATACAATAACAATTACCACAGTTCAATTGGGATGCTTCCATTTGAAGCATTGTACGACAGACCTTGCAGAACATCGTTAAGTTGGGACAGGTTAGAAGATCGGGTAATAGTGGGACTAGAATTAATTCAAGAGATGGAAGAACAGGTGAAACAAATTAGGCAATAGTTGAAAGAGGCACAAGATAGACAAAAGAGTTATGCGGAAGCGCATAGAACAGATGGGAATTATGAAGTAGGAGATCAGGTTTTCGTTCGCATCAGATCAAATAAAAGTACTATCCGATTCGAGAAAGGGACAAAGTTGTCATCTCGATTTATTGGACCATTCAAAGTCTTGGAAAAAGTTGGACCTGTCGCCTATTGTCTTGCACTGCCACTCTACTTGCATAAAGTTCATAATGTATTTTATGTATCTGTATTAAGACATTACATAGCTGACAAATCTCATAACCTTCAATGGAAGGAACTGCAGTTATCGGACAAGGGAATCATTTTGGTCGAACTATTACGTATACTGGAACGTAGGGTTCGACAACTCAGGAACCGTCTGGTAGACCAAGTTAAGGTCCAGTGGGACAAGTATAACCCTAGATCGACTAACTAGGAAAATACAAAGATCATATGTCAGAAATACCCCAACTTGTGTTAAATTTGAGGAACTTAAAGCAATATTTGTATATATTTGCTTTACTTTAAATCAGATACTTACTGGAACATGATATATGTCATTTACTTAATTCTACTGGTACGTGGATACCAATATGAAATATGTTATTTTAAATTAACATTGTTGAATTATGGATACCGATATGAAATTTAGTAATTGATTAACCTTTCTATGAAATCTAAATTATGAATTATGTTATGGATTAGAGATCTATAACTTTATTTCATTTCTGCAGATCGACATGATCGATGAGATAGAGATAAAAGAATGACTATATCTAATATGAAAGTTAACTTACAGATATATGGACTGGATATGACTAAGTACGTTATATGAATGCAAAAATCAATTTTGTAGATAGCAACATATGTGAAATGCACAGAAAATGTTATTTAAATACAATCTATTTTGAAGATATTAATGCATATGTTATAATATGTGGACAAGTGTTTACATTGCAGATAACATTGTTACCAAAATGACCACGTGATGACAAACACCCAGAACAATTGAGGCTCAATGAGATTCCATGATAGGGTGTTGACCCTGGTCCCACTAGGAGGGGTGGAGGTATTACCCACCGTTTATCCTCCAAAACCTGGAGTCATGGGAGGACTGTGCGAGTCACACTCCCCTGGATGTGTGATGATGACTGCTGGATGCCTACTAGGAAGTTAGGTCGACATAGTCGACGTTGTCATCCTTAGGATCTATGAATGGTTAGATTAGTATAGCTGACGCCATGGCATACTCTAGTAGAGGATGGATAGGATAAGAGCGGAAGAGATTAAGAAAGACAAGATGATTCTAGAGTAGCTTGGAAACTCGACAGGGGTAGAACATGAATATTATAGTTGTAAAATTTTTAAAACATTCAAGAACACAAATTTAAATACCCCATATAAAACAAATTCAATTCTGAAATACAATTCTTTTATATAAACCTAACTTCAGGACGAAGTTTTTGGAAGGAGGGATATATGTGATGACCCACCTACAATTACAATCAAAATACGAATATTAGCATATATACGGGACATCCATACAATAAATATGTATGCATGGGCCCACATGTATCGCACTATATATATACTGGTTAATACAAGGAAATGTCTAAATGAAGGTAATGAATTGATTATCGAAATAAATCTCTATCTCACCAGAATATAATGAGTATATCAAATTAGATTTTTGATACGTATACCACCATATATACATATATATGATAAATCTTTAATTAAAAAGATTATGTTAATTTTAAATTTACAAATTATATTTATATTGAAAGCTAATAAAATAATAATATAATTAATCAAAATTATAAATTAAATTAATTTATTAAATAATATAAATCTTAAATAAAACTAAATCCTATGTACTTGATAAAATCTTTAAAAATCAAATGAGATTTGATTTCATGAAAAGTTCCACGTAATAGAAATAAGGACAAGAAGATGGAAGGCAGTGAGAGAGAAATAAAAGGAGGGGAATCTTGGGAGAAGGGGGAGAGTGCAGGGAAGATAAAACTATGGAGAAAGTCACAGACTGAGAAGAGCCTCAATTGTTCTTAGGTTTTTGGGCACGGGGGACCGGATTGCATCAATTAAGAAGCATTCTGGAATTGAGTACCTAGGTTGTACCCAGTTTGGCTGGGAGGTTTTGGTCTTTTGGTAGCGGGTGCGAGAGCGGGAGCAATTCTGAAGCATCTTCAACCACAACCAACTAGGTAGGTACTCAACAACAAATTAATGAATTTTGGTTAAACTTTAAAGCAACTTTCATATTCTGTTTAGTGTAAATAACTGATTAAATTGTTTAGAGCTCTACATTCTGCTATTAAATTGTTTAGATCCCTACAACGGTACAGGGGATAAGTGGTAGCACCTCTTGATTGTAGAGTGTAGCTTCAGCAACGACAGGGTTGGGCTTGATCACAACTCGGGTTGTAAGAATAATCCCTTGTTGTTTATCGATAATGAAATTGATGTCACTTCTGCTGCGCTCATCCTTTGTATCAAAAACCTGAATGGAAGTGGTTCGAAGCACCACCACGACTTGAACAACCTTTTTTAACGTCTTCTTCCACTTCTCTACAGTTTGTTGTATGCCTCTACAAGCTTTAGAGTGAATTATTCGCAAGAGTCGCTAGCAGGGGTAGAGAAAACAAAGGAAACTATCTTCATATTCCCGTATATAGGGCACCGCATCAGTCTGTAATGTTTTCCCATCTAGACCTAAAATAACTAAGGTTGGGATACCCTTCAGTTGGAAGTAGTGAGACAATTTCCTTTCAGGTTGTCTCCATATGGCAAAGCCATTCATGGCATCTCTGCATAACTCATTTTATATTCTCCCTCTAAGTCATCACGCGAAAGAAACACAACCTCAAAGCCCTTATAAAAACTGTGTTGAGGCCTTGAAAGAATTGGCTTGTCATTGCATGCCTGTACAAGTTTCTTTTTAGTGGCACTTAAATGAAGTTCTTCTGGATTCATCACCCGACCTAAAATTTTCGACCTTCCTCTAAAGGGCATAATTGAATCCACTGCAAAACCTTTAACTTTTTTGCCTTCATCATCGATCCATTTCCTGACGCTGTCTTGAAAATGATGAGGGATTTCCTTCGCCAAGTTCTCAGAAAGCCTAAAATACAAAACGAGACTTATCCCTTCGCCATCACTATTGCCTAGA
Organism: Pinus tabuliformis; assembly: GCA_031772625.1. Taxonomy (NCBI): domain Eukaryota; kingdom Viridiplantae; phylum Streptophyta; class Pinopsida; order Pinales; family Pinaceae; genus Pinus; species Pinus tabuliformis. The sequence continues at coordinate 453,293,114 of CM062809.1, read as the reverse complement.
AAAATTGCAGCTGGGTATGATGGAATCTGAATATTTACTATCAGAAGGGATGGTCATTTGTCATTAGATTCCATGCTAGGAAGTTCCACATATTGAGAAATATGATCTATTTTTCTTGGACATACAAAAACCAAATGGACAAAATGCCACACAGTTTGGTGCAGAAGTATTTTTCTTGTGCTGGACAAAATGGAACCTAAGCACCTGCTATAGGTTTATTTACAAATTGATTTGATGAATAAGAATCAGTATTCTCATGTCCATCAATGGACTGCCGCTTCAGAGAAAGCTTAACCATTATTTCCTTTTTCTTGTTCCCTGGTGGACCGTGGCTTAGCAGTCTTTTCTCATTAGTAAATCTAACACTTGGATAAAACGAGGCAAGCAAGATTTAATTGTCTGCTTCCCAGGGTAGTCATATGTATCCCCTCTTCGATGTAAAGCGTATCTATTGTCAAAACATTAGAACATTCTTCAAGAGCTTCTGACATTGGCTTTCTTTGTATTTCTTCAGTTGCTGAAGGGCTGACCTTCTTGCTATTTCCCACCTCGCTTGCATGTCTCAATGAAGGAAGTGCACTTACTTGCACCTCTAATGAAGCACTAGATCCAACATACAAACTACTCTCATTACTGACTAATTTGGTCACTGATTTTTTGGTAACAAATATTGTTGTTGAGGTACAGTCATCCAAACCTTCATGTTTAGACATGATATCTTTAAGAGATGCAATGCTTGCATGAGGTGATCCCTGAACACTTTATGGTTGACTCAAAGTGTCGCTTGCAGAAGGGAAAAAGTCTCTAGGAACACTTATGAAGTCCTCATCCGAGTCAGACTCTAAGGAAGCTATAGTATCAAACCACGTCTCCTCCTTGATGACTTTGAAATTTGTTCGGGTATGACACCATTGAAGCTGTCTTACATGGATGTTTAAATTTGCAACTTCAGATCTGTGTGCAGTTCTAGCCTTATCCAGATCTAGGTGGACAAAATTGGTAATGGCAATATCAGTCAAAGGATTTTTAATTCCATCATTTGATCTTGTAATGGCTGGCCCTACAAAAGAAGAAAAAATTCTTCCCGAGACTTCTTGGGTACATAATGAAAGTTGTAACGACATTTAAAATCAATTGGAAATTTTGTGTCTCATCAACCGTATCATTTCCTGTAACTTTGAAGTCGCATAGTTTGCGGGATGTGATTACATAAAATTCAACACCAGAGATTTGTCTGAAGCTTTAGCCATTGCATCAACAACTCCACTGCCAAACCAATCAGTGTAGTCCAGGCACATTGCAGTACCAACACTTCTAAGAAGAGCTTTTATTTGTTGTTGTTCACTCAAGTTATTAGCTCTACATATCTCACGTAGCCCTTGTCCACTCTCACATGAAGCTTCAAGGATGGTCGGAGGTGGCACTTCCTCCAACACTTTCTTAAGATGTGTTGTATTCTTTGAGCTTACAATTCGAGCCACGAGACCCTCCAAAATATCTCTCTGCACCTTAACATGATCTTTTTCTTCTTCCACATTTTTCTCTTCATCATCATCAATGTCTTCAACATCTTCCTCATTGTTATGATATTGTTCATCTTCTTGTTTCTCAAGATAGTCCTCATCCACATCATCTTCATTTGGATCATCATCTTGATCTATATCATTCTCATCCACATCAAGACCAGCTTCATCTGGATCCTCATCTTGATCTATATCAGCTTCATCGGAATCATCATCTTGATCTAGATCATCCTCATCCACATCAAGATCAACTTCATCTGGATCATCATCTTGATCATTTTCTGAAAACTCTTCATCTTCAACATTATAATCATCTACTGCTTCATCTTCTTCACCATCTTGATTGATATCATTTTCATATTCATCATTATCTATTACATCTTTATTTTCATTATCATCATTCTGATCAAAATCTTCTTCTCCTGCTTCACCTTGTTTCATTTCACCATCACTATCATCTTCCTTATTATGGATTTCTGCATAACTTTTCTTTATACATGCTATAACTTTTGCACATGATTTTTCTAATTGCTGAAATACTTCTTGAATTTGACTAAACCGCTCAATGAATTCAGGGTGAAAACTTAACGACATATTGTGTGGCGGATAATGTTCAGAGACTCACATGGCTCTACCACTGAAGCAACAAAACTGTAGCTTGTTGACTTAATATGTAAAAATACACAAAAGGTACTTGTATATATATATATAAGGATGATGAATGTTACAATGAGGCCCTATTTATACACCTAGGCAAGTGTCCTTTCATGATTGGGCATGTCTTTTAGACATGTCTTTTCAGTTAACTAATGACTATATAAATAATCATTATTTTGATTATTGATTATTTATTTATTTTCATTTCATTTTATATAATTTTATATTCGTAACACTCTAAGACTATCCTTTTTGACCCTTCCGCTGATCTTCGCATCACTTGCTGATTTCAGAAATTCACTGAAATTTTCTGCCTCTGAAATGATGTTGAGCAACCCTATTTATAGTTGTTTCCTTGTCAAAATAAGCTGACTTGTAGGAGGGTGAGCTGACATGTCATTTGTAGGATATCTTTATTCTATTTTGTAGCCGACATGAAGGAGAGGTCTTGTGCTTGTCTTGGAGGACTTTTCATACCTATTAAATGACTATATAAAATGTAACATGCCCAAGAAGGGTCCTTCTTACATGACATAGACTCAAATTGACTTTTATGACTAGATGATAAATCCTAAAGGCTCACAATGGGAGCCATCACTAAAATAAAATTCTTTGCTCATGTAACCCATGAGACAAGCATTACAATAATTTTATTTTTCTTCTTTTCATCAATTACATAAGATTAGAATTACACATGTCATTATGAAGACCGAACCTAGTTACACTTTTCAACACTCCCTCTTAACTAGGGAGATATTCATAAAGGTACTTGGTCATTCTCAATTTGAAGAATTTTTCATAAGAAGAGTAGGTAACCCATCTGTGTAGCATCGTATCAACTAGCATTGTCACATAGCAAGGCCTTGATTAACAACTCTATCTCTCCATGAGATCTGGGCACATTGCTGGTGAGACCAATGATGTATAAACACCCTCATCATTGTCTGTCTTGAAACATACCCCACCCAGTTTCTCAGGGTGTGTTCCACCAGGACTATTCTTATCTTGGATTCCTAGTCCTCAAAGAATATCGGTCCTTTACGACTACATTTACCTTGGATGCCCTAACACATCCTCAAAGAGCATCGGATGCGAGATGTTTACCCAATCCTCCATTCTGTCTTCCCAAGTGAAAACAATAATGACGTGTCTATCTCTCCCTCTTAACTAGGGAGGACATATCTATTCCAATAAAGGAATTTACTCATTCCCATGGAAGGAATGTACCTAAGCTCCCTCTTGGCTTAGGAATTTCCTAGATTCTTCCAAGTAAGAAACTTGTTTCCAGGCTCCCTCTTAATTAGGGACCTACAACAACTCCTTAGGTGGAGATGATGGGACAACCAGTTGCTTGAAGAAGTCTTCTTCACGATGTCATGAACTTCTTTTTGTTATCTAGGAGTCTTCATGTTTGGGACTTATATATAGGGCACTGACCATCCATCACTTTCATCCACGAGTCGGCCATGTCATCATTGGAAAGTGATCTTTTAGTCCATATCTGGCCTTCCTTCATATCATGATGCTCTCTTCATGCCATGTTTAATTAAGGATCTTTCATTCTACTACATGTGCATTAGTGGTGGAAGACATCCATAGCTCTTCCCTTTGCAGCCCTGCATAAGCCATCCATATATTTGTTCAAAGATAAAGGAATGAACATTAGTGTCAACATTACTTTTGTGATGGTCTTTCATCATGACATCTTCTAGTTTGCATAAACATCCTGCATACATATCGACACATCTCCCAAAGATATATATTGTTAAGGGTCTTTTTCTTTTTCAGACTCCATCAGAGTCTTAATATCTTCCATGGAGATATCCTAGTCAAATCTTCTTGGTCTTTCGGATGTTGATTGCCTTTACCATGGTTGCATATTACACAATCTCTTCCTTCCTTTCTTCACACATTTCATTCCCAGGAGCTTCCAATCAGAGTTCCTCAATTGTAGTCAACCAACTCATATTTCATATGATGACATATTATGTTGATTTCATTTAGTCAATGTGTGACCCATGCATTCCTGCATCCCCTTGAGGGAGGAGATCCTTTCTTTTGATCATGCTCTCAAGATAGAGCATTGGCTCATGATATCTGCAACCATATGACATGACTTCCACAACATCAAATGTAAGCATACATACCTTTTTTTTTCCTTTGGGTCATCTCGACTTCCCTGCAACAGCTTCCTTGATTGAAAGAGCTTCAATCCCTTGATTTGCTTCACTTTTATGTCATCGTACCATCATCCCATGAATTCCACAAGTTTGGAATTCTTGATGAAACACTTGCTTCCCCTCATGATCGGTGAACCTTTCAATGAAGATTCCATCAAAGAATCTTGAGGATCTAAAGCATCCTCATCAACAGATGTTTCCTTTTGACAAATGTATGATGAACCTTGAACTAGATGACCTTGCCACTTATGATTCCAATGAGGTTCCCAAGAGATATATTCTTGACTTTCATAGATTCTAACCATCTTTCTTTCTTCTCTATGATGATGTCCCAAGCTCTTGCTTTCAATGCTTCTATGATTCTTTAATGCATCCATTTATTTTACTTAGTGAATCATGATAGCCATATCTTACAACAGAAGACTTGCGAACATGAAAAGAACTTATGTGAGGAAGACTCTCAATAATAGAGATCTCTTACTATCTCATTCTTGAACTTCTTCTTTTTAACTTCCTCCACTTCCTCGGTGATGTGGGCTTATTCTCTTCCTCTTTTGTTATTCTCCTTCTTGAGCTTAGGACAATCTCTCCTATAGTGCCCATATTCTTGACACCCATAACATTGTATTTTAGCCATGTTCTTCTTCTGTTTTTGAGGGCCAAACTTTCCAATTTTGCCCTTTCTTTTTGTTATTGCAGCATATGCCTGATTCTGCTCACTTGATACCACATCAGATTTGCCCTTTAGTCTAGATTCTTCAATCTTTCACAGTGACCATAGATCCTGGAATGGAGTAGCTTCTTTCTTCCCATAAATACTTGAAGTAAAGTTACCCCACTCTTCCGGTAGTGCATTTAATACCACCGTAGTCATTTCTCTATCAAACATGACTTCTCCCAGATCTTGTAGTTGATCTCGGATCTTAGATATCCTCATAAAGTATGAGGCTATTCCATCTTCTCTTGACATCTTCAGCTTGTAGAGTTCTTGCCTTAATGAGACGACTTCTCCAGCAGTGCTTATGGAATACAACTCTATTAGTTTGTCATAGATTTCTTTTGAAGTTTCGAGTTTAGATACATATGTGATGGAAGATCCTTGATGGATTTTATGATAATCCTTTGAGCCCTAACTTCCCCTTTCATATAATTCGCAAGAGCTTGAGCATCTTCCTTTCTTGGTTTAGTGATAGAACCTTTGACATGCTCCATAACCTCATTTTCAATGAGATTCAGATCTGTCCTTTTCTTCCATGCAAGATAGTTTGAAGCCCCAACCAATTTATTGCTTTCCTTGCAAAAAGACATTTTGACAGATTCAGATGTGGACATAAATATACTTGCTTGATAGGATGCTCCTTCTTCTTGCTGCTTCCTTGATGTTGATGATGATATAGAGGATAGAGAACTTCTCTTTGATTAAGGTAGTTTTCTTCAAGAATGATCCTTCATCCCACAGAGAGTGAGATGACCCCTGCTTTTGATCTCGCTTCCTTTGGATGAATGGTCTTCAAAACATTTTAACTTGATTTGTAGATTTCAACTTGAGTAGATGTAGGGTTTTGGCCTTCTTTTTTTGATGATGATCCCAGTACTTCTTTGTAGACTTCTTTGATCTAGGGTTATGATGCTTCCTTTAACTTCAAGGTGATCTCCACTTTGATGCCTTGAGATTTGATGCTTGAGTGTCTCTTGATAAGATGCCCTTCCTTGACTTCGTCACCTTTGCTCTGATACCATGTTGATGTGAAAATTTCTAAACATAAATTCTATTACTGCAGTAACTGATTTATTTCACCTACTTATTATTCCCAATAAGTTATTTATGAAATCCCTTAAGTAAATATTAAAATAAATTCTACTGCAGATATCACATCATTATACAAAAATAAATATATGCACAAGAATCAATCACATCGACACAATTAGTTTTGGACAATTGTCCTCGGAAAAACCTAATGCGGGAAAACCAGTGCAACAGAGGAGGGTTTTATTAATCTTCAGCAACGATCGCTTTTACAGAAAAATTTACTTAGACACTGGGAGAAAACACCTGAGACTTTTCTCCGAGGCTTTTTGACACCCTGGAGAGCTTCCTTTCTCTACTGCGTCAGCCCTACGTCATTCTGCGTGGCTCTGCACATCTATGGTCCCTCTCTACGTCATCCCTGCATCTCTTTGATTTGCGTCTCCCTCTGCACTGTCTCTTAGGGTCCATGCGTTACTCCTTCTGAGCTCCCCTGACTGCTGCTAATCCCCCCTCTTCCTCCATCCTGCAACTCTCCCTCTGAAAACCGATCTCCTTCTCTTTGAGAATCGATTTTCCTTGAGATACTGAGTATTTGTTGGTGTGTCTCCAACTGACCCTCAAGCCTCCTCTTATACTTTTTCTGTTGAGTCTTCAACGACCGAGATTAAGTCCCTAATCAACGGCGAAGATTAGATTTGGCTTGATTCATGTCATTTAGAACCTTCTCACCCAGTTTTATATTAATACCCATTATTATTTTAATTTTCCTAAGTTTAGACTTAGGAACTCCATTAAAATATTAATTATTTTAATATCTCTCTAATTGGGTGGAATATCCTCAAACCATTTCTGGATCTTGGAGATCTCATGTGCTTTAGCCTCTCCATCAATTTTCATGGCTAGAGCACATTCGATGCTACCACAAATCAACACTCCCTCTTAGCGAGGAATGTGCTCTAGTAATGCTCTACCACTGAAACATCACAGTGATCCTTCCGCATCGGTACCTGTGTTGATGCTTGGCCTGCTGCCTCGTCTGCACTGCTGCTTCCTGTACTGCTGCCCATGACACTGCCACTGCCACTGCTACATCTGTACTGCAGCAACCTCTCAATATGTTGCCCATGCTGCCCATAGCACTGCTAACTACTGCACTGCAACACCTGACACTTATCCATTTATGATACTGAAATGGATTCTTTACCATCCCCATCTTCTCCCTGAAATAAACAAACTTGGTCCTTCCTAGGGCCTTGGTGAGGATGTCCACCCCCTGTTCTCCTATAGGAGTGTAGTTCAATTGTACAACTCCTCGTTGGACACAGTCTATGACACAGTGACACCTGATATCAATGTGCTTCGATCGATCATGAAATACTGGATTCTCAGAGAGCTTGATGCAACTTTGATTATCACACATGATCCTAGTCGCATCTATCCTTCTACGGAATACAAGCAATTTTCTAAGCCATATGGCTTCGCATGAAGCTGTGCTAGCAGCGATTTTTTTTGCTTCAGATGAGCTCAAAGCTACGGATTTCTGTTTCCTACTGCACCAGGAAGTCATCCTCGATCTAATGCTGAAACAGTACCCAGTGGTACTTTTCCTATCTATTGAACTTCTAGCCCAATCTACGTCAATGAACCCACTCAGCCTGATGTCATTGCTTCTGGTGTACAATAGTCCATGCTTGACTCTTCCTTGTATATACCTGAGAACATGTTTAGCTGTTGCCTAATGGGCCCTCTTAGGTTCCACCATGAACTGACTAAGGGTGTTGACAACGTAACAAATGTCTGGCCTGGTATTGACTAGATACATTAGGGATCCTATGAGCTGTCTGTACAAGGTGGGATCGACATCTTTGGCTTCTGATGCATCAATTTTCTTCCAGTTGGTGATCATTGGAGTAGCCATAGGCCTACAGTCCTGCAACCTGAATCTCTTTAGGATTTCTGTAGCATATCTCCCTTGTCCAAGGAAGATTTCACCCTTCTCTACCAAACTTCCAACCCCAGGAAATAATGCATCTGTCCCAAATCCTTCATGTCGAATTCTGTGGCTAGATTCTTCTTGTAGTCCTCAATGAGCTTGGATGATCCTGGCAGGAAGAGATCATCCACATATAATACTAGGACTAGAGGCTCATTCTCTACAACCAAATATTAGAGATTGGGATCTGCATCACTCTTGACGAACCCCATCTTCTGCAAGTAGCCATCAATTCGACCATACCACGCTCTAGGTGTTTGTTTAAGCCCATACAAGGCTTTCTTTAATCTGCATACATGGTATTTCTTCTCATGTGTCTCAAAGCCTTCTAACTGTTCAATGTATACTTCTATTACCCCGTTCAAGAATGCTGGCTTGACATCTATTTGATGAATCTCCCACCCCATTTGTGCTGCAAGAGATATCACGGTTCTAATAGATGTATACCTGGCTACTGGGGCGAAGGTTTCTTCGTAGTCTATTCCTTCTTTTTGTGCATACCCCTTAGCCACAAACCTGGATTTGTATTTCTCCACACTGTCGTTTGCAGCATATTTGATCTTGTAGATCCATCTCGAACCTACCACTGATCTGTCCTAAGGCTTAGGCACCACTTCCCAGACATCATTCACCATTATAGAGCTATATTCTTCTACCATCGCATCCACCCATACTTGATGCTGAATGACCTCATGAAAACTGGAGGGTTCCCCAACTTGAGCTACAAGGGCCTGTTATATGTCTGGTTATCTTCACTCCCTTTTACTGTTCCTGTGTGCACCAATGAAATCTTCTGCATCCCGTAGAATCTGTCAGAGTTCCTGGCTCGTTCTTCCTTTGGTAGTAGGCGCATCTGTCAGATCTTCTTCTTCATGTGATTCCTCCTGTTCTAAAGGAGAATTTCTGGTACTAGCTTCTGCTGGTTGAAGTGGTTTGACCAACGGCTCATCTTTTGACTGCTCCTCGGAAGGCATTTCTTGAGATTTTCTGAAAGCTCTATCCTCCATGAACTTTACATCTCGCCGAACTACTACCTTCCTGCTCCCCTGGAGATAGACTCTATATGCCTTAGGATTCTCGCTATATGCCACAAGATATCCTTTCTCTGCAGTTTGATCTAACTTCTTCCTCTTCTCCTCGGGTATATGGCAATATGCTAAACTTTGAAATATCCTGAAATGACTAACTTCAGGTGTCTTCTCGATGAAGACCTGCTCTGGAGTAATCTTGCCCAATGCCCTATGAGGAGTTCTATTCTGGACATAGACTACTGTGCTGCATGCTTCTGCCCACAAGAATTTTGGCATATCTTGATCATACATCATTGTTGTCGCTGCTTCCACAATAGTCCTGTTCTTCCTTTCTGCTACTCCATTCTGCTCCGGATTGTAGGGAGTTGTCCACTAGAGCCTTGAACTCTTTGAATCGACCGAAAACCTCATCTTTGGTTTTCAGAAAGTAGATCCAAGTCTTCCTAGAATGGTCATCGATGAAGGTGACGAAGTATTCGGCACCACTAAGAGCTTTTATGGACATCGGTCCGCAGATGTATGAGTGTATCAATCCTAGTACACTCTTGGCCCTATTGCTACTTCTTGGAAACATTGCTTTGGCATACTTGCCCAGAGCACACCCTCTGCATACATCATCTCGTTCAGTACTAAGATCTAGAACTCCTGTTACAGTTTTTCTGAGAATTCTCAGAGCCCCATGGTGCAAATGTCCCATCCTTCTGTGCCATAGTTCATTCAAATCCTTGTCTCCATTATTGCCTATCAGTGCCATTGGTGATTCTAGCTGCAACCTGTACAACCTATTACTTCTGATTCCGATCTAGACCTTCTTTTTCCAACTCGGGTGTTTGACGTATACTTTCTCCTTAATGAAGAAAACATCATAGCCCTTGCTTTGAAGTTGAGATACGGAAAGTAAGTTCATCCCAAGTCCTAGCACATGAAGCACATTGGTAGCTTGGAACTGCTTTCCTGTTTCTGTTTGAAAAACTATAGTACCTTTCCCTACTGGAGTACACTTTGCCTTATTCCCCATGGTGATCTGAAAATTCATTCTTTCTTCCTGATAATCTGAAAACATTCTCGGATTCCTGTCATATGCCAGGAAGCTCCACTATCTATATACAAAGCTTGCTATGCAAGCAACTTCTTCTTGCAATTTGGAAGCCAACATAAAATAATCGTAATTTCTGTCTCTTGTGCATTCTTCTGAAAATCTGCACGAATCTCCTTGAGTGGATGCCTCTGCATCATGCTCTTGACCCATAATAGATTTTCCCTTCCTGTCGCCGAATCTTTGCTCTGATACCATGTGAAAATTTCTAAACAGAAATTCTATTACTGCAGTAATTGATTTATTTCACCTACTTATTATTCCCAATAAGTTATTTATGAAATCCCTTCAGTAAATATTAAAATAAATTCTACTGTAGATATCACATCATTATACAAAAATAAATATATGCACAAGAATCAATCACATCAACACAGTTATTTTTGGACAATTGTCCCCGGAAAAACCCAATGCAGGAAAATCGGTGCAGCAGAGGAGGGTTTTATTAATCTTCAACAACAATCGCTTTTACAGAAAAATTTACATAGACACTGGGAGAAAACGCTTGAGTCTTTTCTCCAAGACTTTCTGACACCTTGGAGAGCTTTCTTTCTCTACTGCGTCAGCCTTGTGTCATTCTGCCTGGCTATGTGCAACTCTGGTCCCTCTCTGCATCATCCCAACGTCTCTCTGATCTACGTCTCCCTTTGCGCTCTCTTAGAGTCCCTGCGTCACTTCTTCTGAGCTCCCCTGACTGCTGCTAATCCCCCCTCTTCCTCCACCCTGCAACTCTCCCTCTGAAAATCGATCTCCTCTTTGAGAATCGATTTTCCTTGAGATACTGAGTATTTGCTAGTGTGTCTCTAACTGACCCTCAAGCCTCCTCTTATACTTTTCCTATTGAGTCTTCAACGACCGAGATTAAGCCCCTAATCAACGGCTAAGATTATATTTGGCTTGATCTATGTCATTTGGAATCTTTTCACCCAGTTTTATATTAATACCCATTAATATTTTAGTTTTCCTAAGTTTAGACTTAGGAACTCCATTAAAAATATTAATTATTTTAATGTCTCCTCTAACCGGGTGGAATTTCCTCAAACCATTTCTAGGTCTTGGAGATCTCATGTGCTTTAGCCTCTCCACCAATTTTCATGGCTAGAGCACATCTGATGCTACCACAAATCAACAATTGAGAAATCTAGGGCATCAAGATTAGGTGATTTCTCTTCTATTAGTAACTGCTTGTGAGTGCTTTTTACTTCTTTAGATTAGGATCTTCTTTTACTTAGGTTATTAGTGTTTTTCTTCATCAAACATCTACCAATGCATAAAATGTAAAGAGACAAGAGACACAAAATATAGGCTATCAACCAATGCCAAAACCTCTTACTTGAGAGGAAAACCCGAACAAATTTTTATCCTTATAGAAATTCCAATTGATGAATACCAAGACCAAGACTCTCAATCTATTTTCCACTCCAAGACCAAGACACAAGTTCCCTTGATGATAGTCATCCTTCTGCTCCTCCGTAGTCTCGGCTCCTCTTCCACTTCAACCTCCTTCTTCTTTAAACCTTCGGCCTCCTTAATTCAAAATCCATAACTTGTACATAAGACCTCTCCTTATGCCTTGATTTCCTTCACTTGGGATGGAGTCTCTTCCTAGCTTGATTTGACTCCCTTATGACTTGAACTGCTTCCAATCTCGGCTGCCTAAGAGGACTGTAATTACTGCAGCATAAGTCCTGTATGTGTGTCTCAAAACAATCCCCAAAATCAGATCTAAATAATGCCACAAACCTCACTCTCCCTTTGCTTCACTTTGCTGGCTCTAGGACTATCCTTTTTGACCCTTTCGCTGATCTTTGCATCACTTGCTGATTTCAGAACCTCACCGAAATTTTCTGCCTCTGAAATGATGCCGAGCAGCCCTATTTATAGTTGTTTCCCTGTCAAAATAAGATGACTTGTAGGAGGGTGAGCCGACATGTCATTTGTAGGAGATCTTTATTCTATTTTGTAGCCGACATGAAGGAGAGGTCTTGTGCTTGTCTTGGAGGGCTTTTCATACCTATTAAATGACTCATATAAAATGTAACATGCCCAAGAAGGGTCCTTCTTACATGACATAGACTCAAATGGACTTTTATGACTAGATGATAAATCCTAAAGGCTCACAGTGGGAGCCATCAGTAAAATAAAATTCCTTGCTCATGTAACCCATGAGACGAGCATTACAATAATTTTATTTTTCTTCTTTTCATCAATTACATAAGATTACGATTACACATGTCATTATGAAGACCAAACCTAGTTACACTTTTCAACAACCTTCGCATAAAGGTGATAATCCTTAGACTTTATACTTGCATATAAACTTTGTCCTTCATATGAACACATATATCATGAAGTAATAGTTCCTCAGATCTTCACACATAACCAATGCGTCTCATATTTCACATATAATCACAGAAGATACTGTCACACACACACACACACATATATATTGCCACAGAATTCACATAATACTTCACACAGGCTACCAAAGAGAAATTCATCATTTGTATCCAAGACTTGACTAGTGTAGTTCAGTTCTTGGATAAGTGTTGTTGTTGCTTGGTGTCAATATAGATGCCTTGGGTTTCGCTCAGACTTTTCCACAATGTTACAATCCTTCACACAAATAAGAGGTTCAGGACTACATACTAACACTGTCACAGATATATATCTTGTGTGCCATAAAGGAGCTTGTCTTTAGGAGATTTATGCTTGAATGATACTACAGAGATACATCAATATTCCTTCTATTCAGATGCCAGAAATGTAACTTGAGTTTGTTAGTATTTCACTTGAAACCATACAGTTTGGATCAAAGAGCTCGAATTCCTTCAGAGATAATGCAGATCCAAATATAGAGATTGATTTGGGAATGCTTTGAGATTCATAGAACTCTGCCACAGAGGTATAGAACTGACTTCATCTTTTAGAGAAATGTTAGAGCGAGGTAGATATGATGCTTCAGACTTTCTTTGGTGTTGTTGTATTCTTGTCTATGCCCTTGTAGACACTTCGTTGTCCTAAGAATTCTTGTCATAGATTGTGCATAGAAAAGATAAGATTCTTCGTCCAAGCTGTTTCATCAAACTTTTTGCTTGCTCCACAGAAACATAGTACCGCAGGATTTTTTTTTGAACTGGATTTTGATGCTTGCCATACAGAGAACGAAATGATTTGGATGCCATTTGATTTCTGGACTCCTTCATACGTCTTCATTATGTCAACTTAGAAAATTCAGATGCCACAAAGGATATGCTGCCTTCCTGTAGCTTGCATCACAGAGTCTTTGTATTGAGAACTTCAGATTATATTGAATCATTGATTAAGCCTAGGTCCATGGTAATGTTACAGGTTCTAAGTAATCTGATCTTCGCAATGGAGGTCTCGATCTTCTCTTCTATGTCTTGGCCTGGACTTCTCTAGGACTCGGCCTAGTAATTAAACCATAGAAAAATAACATTGATGATTGATGTAATCGGCCTTGACACAAATTTCATATGGTAATAAGGGTATAGATCTCCTGAAGTAGCCTTGGACAGATGCTACAGATTTCAGACCATAGTTTCCATCTTGAGATTAGACCACAGATTTGGATTTGTACTTCAGAACAGAGTTCAGACAGGAGCTACAGACTTCAGTCAATACCACATACCTTGCTATTGAAAAGAGAGAAGGGATAGCTTCTGCAAAGATGTCTTCAATTGTGCCAACAATTTGTGACCTTCAAGCTGCCTTCCTTTCACGTTAGCTCTGATACCATGTTGAGAAACCAAGTGCTTGTAGACAATGGTTGATTTCTCTTAAATTGATAATTACTTCTGAATGTTTGTAACTTTGTTGGCTTCTTATTAAATTTTATGTTATCTTCATCAAGCAATTACCAAAAGATAAAGATCACAAAGAGACAAGGACCACAACAAATTAGGCTCCAAGCCAGGGCCAAATCCCACAAGGGGGAAAACCGAACAATATCCTTCTCTTATAGGATCAGATCAAAATGAGATATCTTAGACCAAGACCAAGACCAAAACTGCCAGCAAAATGTCAAGTGAAACCCTCCTCCAAGTCACCTACAATGTCAAAGTCAAACACGGTCAAACTGTCCCAAATATGGTCAACTCCTGAAATTTCGGCCCCTAAAATTTCGGGCCTGCAGTAGGATAGAAAAAATTTGTCCTTCAAGTCTGAAATTCGGTCAAGCAAAATTATCTCTTCTTTGATTTCAATTCTCTCTTTTGACTTCTGCTTTTTGTTCTCCTTCACATGCTTCAGATGTACTTCTTGCGTGTGAATGAATGATCTCCAAATGACTCGAACTGCCTCTTATATATAGCTGTACAGGAGGGTCGAATAGGTGGCTCTTGGAGGCCCAGGCCGACTTGACAAATTTTGGTGGTCTTTGACTCAATAAAAGGTCTTTTATTCTTTTGTTTACAAAAAAGTCCAAATGGGACTTGACTCATACATTTTTCATTGACTCATAATAAATTCTTTTTGACTCAATTGACCCTATAAGAATGAAGAACATGCTTTGACTAAAACTAAAATAATAATAATAAATATGTCAATAATAAAAATTTATTACATTATGAAGACCGCCACTAGTTACATTTTTCAACAGTCAGAATCTTGAGAAGCAGATGGGCATTTACCATTAACACTATATTTTTTGAAATTTAAAGAATGCACCAAACTTTCCAATCTACTAATACATGCAAAGAGCTTATTTTTCCTACCATGACACTAGATACTGGCCCACTTGTGAAAAGATGATAATTTTGCATCATAGGATGTATTCTAGCTTACTTCAGTATTGATACATTTAATTGGTTTTTCTCAGGGATCGTCATGTATGTTGCTGGTTGTGCAGGTGAAGCACCTATCACCAGTGCAATGGAAATGACTGTTATTTATGGTGTAGTTGGTGCAATTAAGTTACTTGCAGGTAATTTTTGGTCGGAGTATAAAGTCATTACATTATTATGCAAAATTTTCCTTTTCTTTGACGAGGCACATAGGTCAGTTTTGACTTTTCTTTTGAATACCAAAGAAACTAGAATTAAGTGCCCCTTGCTTCTTTCTTAATATAATTTGAACCGGAATATTATTGTTCACAAGTAGCCAAAGATGGTAATTGGTACTGCAAAAAGTACAATTGCAAGAGTCTGCATTGAGAGTGCCTTAAGCATCTCTAAAAAGGAAACAAAGCTGAAAGCAATAGATTGAATAAGGTCAGCTTTATGAGAAAAACAATGAAACATAAGAAAGCTTAAAGGGGTAAAGTGGACAAGGATCTGACGGAGGGTGTCAACATAGAACCCCTACATTAGCAACACTGCTACCCAACAAATATCCTGACATTCAAAGATGAAATAAAGCTGGTGATAAGATTTGTGCCGACATCTGAGTTTACATTGTCTGGTTGATATTTTACTGGAAATTTGGCTGTAAGGCCTCATATGGGAAGAACCGTCTAGGGGTCAAAAGTAAGAAGTGATGAGTCTAGAATTGGCAATAAGATAAGATATTCCTTTGAGAGTATTCTACCAAAGGTGCAGCATCTAGAAAAGAAACAAGGCAAGGCTCCTTTGGTCCTCATACTGTACATTTTAGTTACAATAAATTTAGATGCAATGGCTTGAGGTTGATAAGATGCTTCTTGTTCAAGTGTTGTCCTTTTGAAAAGAAACTTAATTTAATTTGAATTGGATATGGGTTTGTAGAACTTAAATTTTCTTTCCTGTTATACCATGGCTTGAAATCAGATCTATCTCCTTGTTAATGAGCAAAGGGAAAATTCCACTGTTGCACAAGCTTTGTTGGATGAGGGTTATTAAATGATCAATGCTTCTTGTTTTTTGGTTTACATGTGGGGGAAATCATATTGGTCCGCATGAATGGAGACACCATTTCTCATTTGAATTAAACCTATAATGGCGAGGGTAACTTGTTGTCAGTCTCATAGGTATGCATTGATGTGCTTTCTAAAATGTGAGAGTTGAAGTGGATTACTTGTGTAATTTTTCATTTGACAACTTACACAATTTTCACATTGGATTTTTTTCCAATAATAGTTGTAAATATGAGTTTTGAACTATACATCTTATTATCTTTCGGATTGCCCCAAGAGGAAAAGTCCCAACCTCTAACAGGGGAAAACTTAAGGATACAACAAGCAAGCTGTCCATTGTCACCTCGACAACCTTGCCCCTCACTTCTGTTGATTTTTGGTAGCATCGGATGTGCTATAGACATGAAATTTGGTGGAGAGGCTAAGGCACATGAGATCTCCAAGACCCAGAAATCGTTTGGAGAAATTCCATCCGGATGAAGTGATATAAAAATAATTAATATTTTTAATGGGTACCTAAGTCTAAATTTAAGAAAATAAAAATATTAATGTGTATTAATATAAAATGGGTGAGAAAGTTCTAAGTGACGAGGATCAAGCCAGTTCTAATCTTAGCCGTTGATTAGGGATTTAATCTCGACCGTTGAATCGTCAATAGGAAAAGTATAAGAGGAGGCTTGAGGTTCAGTTGGAGATACACAGAGAGAAATCAAGAATTCGATTTTCTGGGGCCAGGTTTGCTAAGGAAATTGAGTTAGTGATCAGTTGCAGCAAGGGGCAGTTCAGCAAGGGATTTTCATCCAAGGCTGAAGAATACATAGCAGAGAGGCAATGAAGTGCCGAGAGAGACAACGCAGGGTTAGGGCTGACACAGAGGCCGAAGGAAGTAGAACAAAGGACGCAGAGGGCCGTAGAGGCTGACGTAGAAGCCGTAGAGGCTAACGTAGAAAGAGGGACTGTTGAAATATGTAACTAGGTTTGATCTTCATAAATATGAAATGTACTCTTGATTCTTGTATATTGGAAAAAGAAAGAAAAAAATATTATTATTTATTTTTGTAGCATGGGTTTCATGCTCAAGGTCAATTTATTTGTAGGTCAAGCACCCATTGAGTGCTTCTAGGGTTTGTCATAGAGTCAAGAAGGCAATAGAGTCATTGCCATTTATGAAAGACCCCATTGGGCATCTTGTATAAAGTCAAGAGAATTATTGTAAGTCAAAATGTGTCAAAAGACTCCCTCCAAGACATGTCGACCTAGGCAAAGGACAAGTTGGCCTCATGATTATAGTTCGAGCTCTAAGGAAAGCCTATATATAAGAGAACTCTACCTCATTTGAGTGGTATCCAATCAAGCAAGTTGAAGCACAAGGCAAGACAAGAAGACCTAGTGAAAAGGAGGAGATCTAAAGAAAGAAGAAACCAAAGTTTCTAAAGACTGCTTTTTGGGGTAAATCCTCCCACACGTGCGAAGAGTTAGGGCATCAATCTGTTGCAGGAAGATAAAATTGTAGATCTATTAAGAAGCCGAATTTTGTCTTTGAAAGAATCAAATCTACAAGTTGAAATTCTAAGGAGAAGGAAGCACATTGAGCGAAGGAGAAAAGAAAGTCAAAACTACCCTAAGATAGTCATGCATGTGAAGTTTCAAGAAGTGCAGGAGGGCCAAAAAAGTGCAGACCTGAAGCAGTTGTCGTAATCTAAAGCAGGGGCCAAAATTTAAAGAGTGAAGCAGTATTGATTTGGGTTGACTTTGTTAAGGACAATCTCATAAAGGAGAAGTTTGACTTGGTCTTGGAGGGGTCTTTGACAAGGGTCTTAGGTCTTGGAATTCGTCATTTGAAGATTCTATAAGAAGAGAAGAATTCTTGTGGGTTTTCCTCTCAAGAGGAGAGGTTTTGGCCTTGGCTAGCAACCTACATCTCGTGTCCTTGTGTACTATTGATCTTCATGTTTTGCTAGTTGTTTGATGATAAGAACAACATAATAATAAATAAAGAATAAGCTAATAAGAAAGAAAAGTAAAAGAACATCACAAGAAGTTATCAATGATAAGAGAAATCCCCTAATCCAGCTGCCCCTGATTTCTCAACAGAAAGCTCTAAAAAGTGCGAATTACCGAGAAAATATTGTTTTTACTACTGTTACTATTGGAGAATAATTAGAATTTCTGCCCTCAAAACTACACAGAAAATTATGAAAATTTAACTTGGAGCTCCTCACACCAAACCCATAAAAACCCGTAAATGGTTTGGCTTAACTCCAAGCCAAAATCGAACCCACAATGTGATGCAAACTGCCTAGCTAACCAACAATACACCCTACAATAAGAATGCACAATTCTGGCCCGAATACTGCCCAAAAAATTCTATAAAATTAGTTATAGGCTCCTCACACCCAAACCAACAAAACCCATAAATTGTTTGGGCTAATTCTAGCTGACCTGGAATGCCCAAAATAGAGCGAATTTCTAGCTACACAACTTTGCGCCCAACTAGAGAGGAACTATTGAGAAATGATAAAACTCTCTAGCAAATGGCTGAGAGATTGTGCACAAATATCCTTCGGCAAATAGCTATCTCTCCTAATTAAAAATTCCCAGCAAATACCGACACCAAACATGACCAATTTTTTTTTCTCCAACCTCTGCACAGGCTCTATAAGAGAAAATTCAGCCTAGCCAAAAGATGTAGGAACAACTCTGAAAAATGGTGCCAAACTCCTCTAACCATTAGAACGTCTCCTACAAATACCCAAAACTTGTAATAGAAAGATGCTGCTCCAAATAACCTTCAAGGTTTGTCTTCTGTGCCCAAAAATAATAAATTTATGTTTGAATTTTCTGCAATAAACTCCAAATGAAGTCCTGAAATAGAATCCCCCAAAGCCTCACTAGGGAAAAACTTGAAGTTCTCCGAAGATAGAGGTGAAATTTCTGCTTGGAAATACCTTGCGCTAAGCAACATTGGTTGTCTTGGCTGAACAACTTAAGAGAACTCAAGTTTAGATGTCAAATAGAAATGATAAGATAAAAGTATTCGCAATTGAGTTACTCCTCCTTTTATAATTCTTCATAGAGCCTCCCTCTAGCTTCCAGATCCTTCCTTTTTCCTTATTATTTTATTGGTGGGGGCCACTTTCCTCTTTTTTCAGCCATTTGAATAAAATAATTATTTTCTTCCATTTTGCAATAAAATATTACTTATTTTCTTCCATTTTCCAATAAAATATTACTTCGTTGCCATTCTCCATTAAAAATATAATTTATCTCCCTTCTCTATTTTTTTTAATTTTATTTTACTGCCATTCACCATTAAAGTAATAATTTCCGTTTTTCTCTCACAAAATAATAATTTCTCCTTTTGTAATATCCCAAATGGGATATTTGGCTAATTTTGCAGAAATCTAACTCAACCAAAATTTCTCCATAAAAATTACCATTCATTTAACAAAATATTGCCATGTAAAAATATAACCAATAGAATAGTACAAAATGTCAACAAGATGAACAAGAAGAATCTCAACTTTTATTATAATAGATAAATTGGAGTTACATGTAGATACAACCAATATAGCTAAGATGAAAAGCTAACCTCCAAATTCTGCTCCAGTGTTTCACTGGCCCTCTAACACTGATCTGAAAACAATCACTGCACCTGTGAAATCTGGATGGATCCACCAAGGAGATGAGGTGGGTTTTCGTCCATTCTCTCCAAAATCACCCGAGGGTTTCCGTCCTGGGGCTACTGAAGTAGAGAACCAGGTTCTCAAACCTCTCATACAAGAAGAAAGATCAAATCCAAGATGTCCTCTAATGGCCTCCTCCCCCTCTTTTATAGATTTGATGGACCCCTTTAGAAGCTCCTATTTTATTATTATTTTAATCATTGAGCACATTTCCCTCAATTAAAATATTTTTTAATGTAGGAAAATGGTAAATTGGCCACCATGCCTCCTTAGACAACTAAAAATCCCCACTAACAATCCCATTTTGTTGATCTTTTCATTCCGGTTCCAACGAGCTATTACACTAATGTGTTTCGATAAGTTTTCCTCTCAGAATGCCACCTTAAGCGTAATTGATTGAGTTAGGCCCATTAATAACTCTGCTTTTTGAAAGTTGTCGAAATGCAACGAAATGAAAGGAAAACTATGCAGATGATGGAATATACCAAGTGAATGCCATTGGGCCCTATAAAAACTCCTTAAAACCCCTCCAAAAGCCCTTGGGCCCATTGACGACGTAAACCTGTACCTGTGACGTGTCTTCTTCCTACCTTGAAAATCCATCCTAACCATGCCATAAGGAATACCAAAAAAGGGAATATCACAAATCCTCTCGCCCCAAGATTGCTTGCCCTCAAGCAATTCAAACTTGTAGACCAGTCTGGTGGCCCAGTGCAACTGACACCCAATGCCCGGATCCCATACAAATCACTGGGTGATGCTATGCCTATATGTCAACCTACCATGAATGGACCCCTCAATGCCTAGATCCTAGACCAATATCTTACTGTCATGAACAAATCCTCCTGGATCCCAATGCCACCAAGAACATGCATCAATGCTCCATGGCTCCTACTGCACTATGCTCTAGACTAAGAATATCATGCCACCAACAAGATACTAACTCATGATCTCTTTCCACCAAGAACATGCATCAATGCTCCATGGCTCCTGCTGCACTATGCTCTAGACTGAGAATATCATGCCACCAACAGGATACTAACTCATGATCTCTTGCCAATCCATCTCGTGGGAAGGATCGGATGCAGGTGCACCTATATATGGTGCGAGTCTACTGAGGTGCACTAAGCTCAACTCATGCAACTCTGCCCAACCAATCAATTGGATATGTCTAGGAATCCCTGCCTCTCCTCATAAGTGGGCAACCCATGCTACATGCCATGTCTATGTACTCCTAGAGAGGGTTGCGGCTTGGAAATATTGCAACTTTGCTAGCTGCCACTATATCTACCTGCACCTCATCAGTGGGTAGACCCAAAGATGGATGTACCACTGTCTCCAAAAGAGCCTCCTTCATTTGACTGAAAACTCCATGCTCCACTGGTCCACTCGTCACTTGCAAGACTGTCCTGTTAGGTCCCAATGCCTCCTGATGACCCATGTCCGCAAATACTACCTCCTTGGTGGTTGCCTGTCCATTTGCCTGCTCACCATCAATGGTTGGCTCCAAGGATGTCTGCTCATCTTCCTCCATCATGGGCTCAACATGAATCACCAATTGACTCACCAAGGATGGCCCATCATGCGCACTATGCTCCACTATGTGTTGCTCATGCTGAATGAGAACACACTGTTGCTCATCAATCTCCTCTACCAAACCAGGCTGCATATTTGAGTTGCTGTCAACAAATCCCCCTGACTGCTCATGCTCCTCAAAGGTGTCCAAGGACTCGACTACAGAAGGAGAATCCTCATCCTGAAAGTTATAAGGAATCTCCTCCTGATCTCCCCCTGTCGTCTCCTTGGTGTCACCCATCCATGAGTGGTTAGGTGCCCAAGGTTCTTTGCAGATGAAGCAAAGCCCCTTTCTCCTTAACTCGTTCCTGCTGCATTGTCCTATCAACTCTCAGCTACTCCTCCCTGGTCAACTGCCTCTTGATGTCATGTCCTTTCTCAAATGTATTAGTCACGAGGTGCAACTACACAATTTTGGCATCATTTTTAGCTTAGGAGGAGGGCCCTACACGCAGAACTTAGGAGTTCTGGCAATTCGACTTTATTTTTGGTAGCTAGCGGAATGTGGGGGCCACCCACATGAATAATTCGAACTTGGCCAAGGAATGCGTTGGAGGGAATTGAATTAGTGGAAGGAGGGACCCACAAGAGGCTAAGGGGACCCAAGGTGATAAAAGAGGAAGGAGCTCTCATTTTGTAGGATCTTGGTCATTTGACAAACAAACTTACCTTTGTACGCTTTGCTGCTTAGCGATTCTACCAGCTGTTTAGGCACAAGTCTTCCGCAGGGGAGATTCAACCTCTACTTCGGGGGACTATCCGTGACCGCCCTAGGGAGGTTGTTCCACAGTGATTTTAGGAGTACTAGCATCGACATACATTCCATCCAGCCACGCAGAGGAGAAGACTGTGTACTTTCTAGGGAGTCAGAAATACGTAGAAGAGGATTGAGCTAGCCGGGAGGTCCCTAGCTGGTTGGGAGTTCCGGGAGCAGGAAAGGCAGTGGATTGAGGACATTTTCTTTGAGTTTTGTAGTCAGCGAGTCAGTGATTACAAAAGTACGCATTTTTGGGTAGAGGGACTGCGTAGAGGCCTTAGGCAACAAACTTGTGGGGCTTAGGAGAGCAACCATCCGGGCCAAGGATCATCCGGGAAGTAAGGAATCAGTTATCACAGGTGAACCCAACATTTGAGGGGTGTTTCTAGGTGGATTTGCAGGTTGTTTACTGTAAATCGAATTTGGCAGTAGCAGTTGGAGAGAGGCTCCAAGGAGGCCGAAAATCCAAAGTCAAAACTAGAGAAATTCCCTTCTAGGTTTTGTCCAATGAGTCTAAGGCTGAAAGGACATAATTTTCTGGGCAGTTTTTGGGCACATTCCAGCAGGTCGAAGTCAGTAGAACAACAATTTTACTGAGACAACGCAGTGTAGAGTGGTGCAACAACTAAGTAGCCATCACCTTAGTTATTCCATCACGTGGGTTTGGTCCAGCTTGTCCTTGAGATAAGACTAGGTGCACTGTTTCATTTATATTGTTCCTATGCTCTCAGATTTTATAATATATGGCTCAACAGTTCCGATTTACAGTGTTTTATGGGTGTATAATGCATGTTTTTAATTTTATGCTATTGCACTATTTATTTGTTTAGAATATCACTTAAATCCCTACTTGGGAACATTATAGTGGTATAAGAGCCTAATTCTTGGCTCAGTTGTGGGGTTGGTCTCCCATGAGAGGAGAAGACCGAGAGAACATCACTTACCGGAGGCAGAGGTTCAAGAGCAGAGAAAGGGACCAAGAAATTACACTAGACACAGAGGAAAAGGGGAAAGCAATGGCCGAAGAGGAGGAAATGGCAGAGCCTAAGAGTAGGGAGGAGATGGCTTTCGATGGCCTCTTGAGGGCTTTGAGTGACTTGGCCAAGGGGCAGAAAGACATGCTGGAGGAGATCAAATCACAGAACAAAGACAGGGCCACACCTAGAGGGTTTTTGTGTGGAGAAACTTCCGGGGCTTCTCAGCCCTTTGATCACCCCTCACTAGCAGCGCAACGCCCTTCAGTGAGTGTGCCCACTAGGGATACACTACCCTCTTTCGTGCCAATAGCACAAATCGAACCAGCAAGAGAGGAGGACACTCCCCAGATGGGGGACTACTTCAGAGAGTGGCAGACGATGGATGAAGATTTCAAATAAGCCCCCTCCTTTAGAGATTACTGCAAGCTTAAGTAGAGTGAGAGGAACAAGGGGTAGGAGGATGTATTTCCCTACATTTGATGGCACTGCCAAGTACACAAGCAGGGCTTGGGTTGAAGAGACGGACACATACTTTCAACTCAATCGGATGACGGAGCAGGAAGCCATTAAGATGGCAGCGCTAAACCCATGACTGGTGGATTCACGACCTAACCACTTTGGGGCATGCCCAAATAATTTCTTATGAGGACTTCACCAGGAGGGTGGTGGAGCGATTTGATGAGAGGGATCTAGAGGCATCTTTCAGGGAGCTGACACAACTGCACTAGACTGGCAACCCAAAGCAATACTTTTCTGATTTTCTACGTGCGTTAGTGATGGTCTCGGATCTGTTCGAGGCAAGGAGGGTATACATCTTCGTTGAGGGCTTGCTTGAGCCTCTGCGTGGACTGGTGAAGTCACGCAGACCCTCTACGCTGCAGGAAGTAGTGGTGTGGGCTAGGGATTTGCAGGGGGCCATCCCCAAGACCAGAGCACCATTTCCTGCACGGACCCCCTTCCCACAGAAGGGGCATGAGGCTAGAACCCCACAACAAAGGACCACACAGGGAAGGGGGCAGTTAGATGAGGAGACATGGAAGGTCCTCCGGAGGAGGAAGCTATGCTTCACAAGCAGAGAGCCCTGGGTACCTGGCCATAGGTGCACAATGGGTAGAATACATTACATTGAGGTCTTTTGTGACAGTGATCAAGAGAACGAGGTGGAGCAGGATTGTGGTGGGATAGATGGAGAGAGTCTAGGAGAGAGAGGGCCACCACCACCACCTCCACAGGGAGGGACATCTCTTGCCTCATCAGGAGGAGTCCTTGCTTCTTTATGCTGGATTCCTAAGTTTTTGACACTTAGGATCAGAGGTACGGTACAGGGACAGAGGGTGTCAGTACTGGTGGACAGTGGCGCTACCCACAACTTCATAGATGCACAACTGGTACAAAGGAGAGGCCTCACCACAACAGAGTTCGAGGGATTCTCCGTCCTAGTACCAAGTGGCTGTACCATCCAGAGTACCAGATACGTGCCCTCCTTGAAAGTAGTTATGGGAAACTACTCGATGATAGATCACTTCTTTGTGGTCGATGTGCCAGACACCAACGTGGTGATGGGTGTCTAGTGGCTGTATTCCCTTGGGTGAGTCACGACAGATTGGAGGAAACCTAAGATGGAGTTCATGGGGCCAGATGGAAAATTGGTGGTCTTGAGAGGCATGCAGTCTTATCCGCCTCAGATAGTTTCGGCCCACAGGATGGAGGCAGATCTTTGGCATGGGGACATTGCATGGGCAGTCAAATTGCGAATCTCAGAGGTTGGGGGACAGGCACAGTTAATGCCAACAGACATACAGGCTCTACTGGACAAGTATGCAGTAGTGTTCGAAGACATTCCGCTAGGACAACCACCAGATAGAGGGTTTGAGCACACCATTGAGCTAGAGCCGGGTATACAGGCAATCATCACTACTCCTTACAAGCACCCCAAAGCCTATAAGGACGAGATAGAGAAGGCTATTCCGAAGCTGCTTGCGTTGGGCCACATCAGGCCTAGTTCCAGTCCTTTCGCTTCTTCCGTAGTGCTGGTGAAGAAGAAGGATGGGACCCTCAGGATGTGTATTGACTATTGAGCCCTTAACCGGAAGACCCTCAAGAACTGGTACCCCATTCCCCGCATTGATGAGCTGATGGATGAGCTTAGAGGAGCCAAGTACTTCTCTAAGATTGATATGCGTTTGGGGTACCACCAGATCAGAGTTCGAGATTAGGACATCCCGAAGACAGCATTGCGGTGCCACTATGGGCACTTTGAGTTTCTGGCCATGCCATTTGGGCTGACCAATGCCCCCACAACATTTCAGTCTTGCATGAACCACATCTTTTGGGGACAGCTGAGGAGGTTCGTACTAGTATTTTTTGATGACATCCTAATCTATAGTCGAATGTGGGAGGAGCACCTCCAACACTTGGAGGAGGTACTGCACATTTTGGAGGAGCAACAATTTTATGCCAAGCTCTCCAAGTGCGAGTTTGGATTGACGAAGATGCTTTATCTCGGGCATATCATTGGGGCAGACGGGGTGAAGGTTCACGAGGAGAAGATTCAGGCCATCCAAGATTGGCTAGTACCTCAAGATATGACTACACTGAGAGGCTTCTTGGGCATTTGCACTTACTACAGGAAGTTTGTCAAAGGGTTCTCACAGCTGGCAGCACCCTTAACCGACTTGACCAAGAAAGGGGCCTTCACATGGACTGTTGGAGCACAGGCCGCCTTCGATTGCCTCAAGGAGGTGATGAGCAGTTGCACTGTTCTGGCACTCCCAGATTTCTCCCAGCCATTCACGGTGGAGTGTGATGCATCAGGGGTAGGAGTTGGAGCCGTATTGTCACAGGAGGGGAACCCCATAGATTTCGAGAGTCGGAAGCTCCTACCACATGAGCTGTGATATTCCATATATGACAAGGAGATGCTGGCCATTATGCATGCATTTTCCAAGTTCTGCCAGTACTTGGTGGGCAACTGATTCCACATGAAGATTGATCACAACAGTTTTCGATATTTCATGGGGCAGCAGGGCCTCAATGATAGGCAACAGAGATGGATCAACAATGTGCAGGCCTACGAATTTGACATTGAGTATGTGTGGGGCAAGCACAATGTGGTGGCCGATGCTCTATCCAGTAGACCAACTGGGTTATCTCTCATGAGCATCTGCCAGGATTGGAAGGCTCAGCTGTTGGTAGAGTACTCCAAGGACAAGAAGGCTTGCGAGGTGCTGGAGGGGACACATGCAAATGAGTGTTACTATGTGATGGATGAGGTAATCTATTACAAGGGACACATTTACTTGGTGCCCAACTCGCAGTTGAGGGAGACGGTACTCTAGGCAACTCACAATTCACCACTGTCCGGACCAGTGTTGTAGGAACCGTCCCCCCCCACAAGGATCCAAAGGCAGATCCACGTCCCGTATGGATCCGCCATTGATCCTTCGGCGGAACCGCGGATTGGAAAATCGGATTCGCGGATCGTCTTTTTTTGGCGGTTCCTGCAAAAATGGATTCATGGGGCCCCGATCTGCGGCTCCTATTGCTCGATATGCGGTTCCTATTTCCCGATCCGCGGATCCAGAAAGGATCAGGTGCAGATCTATGGAGGTTCGGGCATGTATCCACCGCGGATTGCGAGCGAATCCGAGAGAAGGTGGACGGTTCCGCGGGGCTTTTTCTGTTTTTTGAAATTTCGAACTCTAGTGAGAAACCACACTTTTCGAATACTCCCAAGGCGCTCCCTAATGGTAATGTTAAATTCTTAAAGTAAAAGTGACATTCTCCTTCATCTTTCATTTCCATCCTTTTGCTTAAATTTGTTTCATTACCATGAAATGACTCAGAATGTTTGAGAGTGGTTCCAACTTCGTTGGACTAAATATTGAGAAAATAGAATTTCATATCCCATTCAAAATTCAGCAGACTTAACAGTTTTCAGGATCAATGGGATTGTGGTGTTTCATTGGATTATATCATGTATGAGGGCATGTGATTGGCATTTAATCAAGAGCAACAAGCCCTATATGTAACCCCCCCAGTGTTGGTGTTATTGATTGTTGAACTCCTTTGTCATGGCCTTAGCAATTATGTACCCTTCACTCAAGTCAAAATCATTGATCAGGCATGTTAAGCTTTCTCTACCATATTATAAGGCTTGGATTAAGCTGTTTGATCAAAATTAGGCAATGTTGACTAAAATCCCTATAGAATTGAAGTAGAGGCAAAGGCTAGACAAGAGAAGAGGAATCTAGATTGTAGATGGTTGATGCTGTAATAATTAATCATTTATGTACAATGGATGCCATATCTATCTTGATTTCTGTAAAAATGTGCATGTTTTCATGTCTTCTACAACTAAATTGGTATTTTGGATGTTTTTTTTTTTTGTTAGTCTAAATATAAATGCAAATAAATAAATAAATAAATATATATATATATATATATATATATATATATATATAGTAGACGCTTCCAAGACGCTTCACTTCCTAGATTTTTGGAAAATGACGCTTCTGCATCCCCGCTTCCAAAAAACGTCCCCGTTTCGTCCCCGCTTCGTGCAACATTGGTCCAGACACCAGGGGTTCCGGAAGACTTACATGGCTGTTCGTGAGAGGTTCACGTGGAAAGGCCTCAAGGAAGGCATGCTGCAGCGCATAAGGGAGTGTGAGGCCTGCCAGCAGGACAAGGGGGAGCTAACTCACCCTGCAGGGTTACTACAACCACTTCCGATCCCAGAGGGGAAACGGGAAAGTATCACGATGGATTTCGTCACTGGGCTCCCCACGGTACAGGGAAAGGATTGCATATATGTAGTGGTCGATAGGTTGACCAAATTTGCCCACTTCTTCGCCATCCCCACTAGATACACGGCTGCCCAGGTTGCCAAGTTGTTCTTCTGGGAGTTTTTCACGCTACATGGACTCCCTAAGAACATTGTGAGCGACATAGACAACAGATTTTTGGGTGGCTTTTGGCAAGAACTCTTCCGGTTGGTTGGGACGGAGCTCACTCCTAGCACCAGTTATCACCCTCAGATGAACGACCAAACGGAGAGGGTGAACCAGTGGTTGGAGGGGTACCTGAGGAATTATGTGACAAGTCAGTAGAGGACGTGGATTTGGTGGTTGCACTTGGGCGAGTTCTGCTACAACACCACGCACCACATGTCTATCGGTATGACTCCTTTTCGTGCCCTCTATGGTTATGATGCACTAACTTTTGCTGATGTTATTTTCGGAGACAGTCGGGCCCCAAAGGCCAAACACTGGGTCCAAGAGAGCCAAGATATCCTCAAAGCTCTCAAGGATAATCTAGCGACAACCCAGAATCAACAAAAACTGTATGCAGATCGGCACAAGATAGAGAGGCACTTTGAGGAGGGGGACCTAGTATACCTCCGATTGCAGCCTTACAGACAGTCTACGCTGAAACAAAAGGGGGCCAAGAAGCTACAACCACGCTTCTATGGGCCCTACTAGGTGACTAGGTGGGTTGGGGAGGTGGCTTATGAGCTAGAGTTGCCTCTGGGGAGTAGAATCCATAACGTATTTCATGTCTCATGCCTAAAAAGGTGCTAGGACAACAGGTGACCGCAACAACTGATCTACCCCCATTGGATGATGAGGGCCATTTGGTGTTGGAACCAGAGGCCATTTTGGAGAGCAGGGAGAGGAGACTGAGGAGCAAGACCATCAGGGAGTTCTTGGTATGCTAGAAGAACTTGCTGGATGAGGATGCCACTTGGGAGGGTGAGCACATACTGGAGCACCTAGCTTTGAGGTTGCTTGAGGGCAAGAAACATTTGGGAGGGGGGGACTGTCACGTTCCTTCTCAAATGTATTAGTCACGGGGTGTAGCTACACAATTTTGGCATCATTTTTGGCTTAGGACGAGGGCCCCACACGTAGAACTTAGGAGCTATTGGCAATTCGACTTTATTTCTGGCAGCTAGTGGAATGTGGGGGCCACCCACATGAATAATTCGAACTTGGCCAAGGAGTGTGTTGGAGGGAATCAAATTAGTGGAAGGAGGG
This sequence comes from Pinus tabuliformis, assembly GCA_031772625.1. NCBI lineage: Eukaryota > Viridiplantae > Streptophyta > Pinopsida > Pinales > Pinaceae > Pinus > Pinus tabuliformis. The sequence goes on along the minus strand of CM062809.1, from coordinate 453,264,000 downwards.
ACCCACAAGAGGCTAAGGGGACCCAAGGTGATAAAAGAGGAAGGAGCTCTCATTTTGTGGGATCTTGATCATTTAACAAACAAACTTACCTTTGTACGCTCTGCTGCTTAGCGAGTCTATGGCTGTTTAGGCACGAGTCGTCTGCAGGAGAGATTCAACCTCCTCTTCGGGGGACTATCCGTGCCCGTCCTAGGTAGGTTGTTCCACAGAGATTTCAAGAGTACCAACATCGACATACATTCCATCCAGCCATGCAGAGGAGGAGACTGCGTACTTTCTGGGCAACCATAAACACGCAAAAGAGGATTGAGCCAGGCAGGAGGTCCCTAGTTGGCTGGGAGTTTCGGGAGCAGAAAAGGCAGTGGATTGAGGACATTTTCTCTGAGTTTTGCAGCCAGCCAGTCAGTGAATACAAAAGTATGCATTTCTGGGCATAGGGATTGCGTAGAGGCCTGAGCAACAAATTCGTGGGGCTTAGGAGAGTAGCCATCTAGGCCAAGGATCATTCGGGAAGCAAGGAATCAGTTATCACAGGTGAACCCAACATTTGAGGGGTGTTTCCAGGTGGATTTATAGGCTGTTTCCTGCAAATCGAATTCGGCAATAGCAGCTGGAGAGAGGCTCCAAGGAGACCGAAAATCCAAAGTCAAAACCAGAGAAATTCCCTTCTGGGTTTTTCTGGGTTTTGTCCAATGAGTCTAAGGATGAAAGGACATAATTTTCTGGATGGTTTTTGGGCACATTCCATCAGGTGAAAGTTAGTAGAACAACAGTTTTACTGGGACAACATAGTGTAGAGTGGTGCAACAACTGAGCAACCATCACCTCAGCTGTTCCATCACCTGGGTTTGGTCCAGGTTGTCCTTGAGACAAGCCCAGGTGCACTATTTCATTTATATTGTACCTATGCTCTTAGATTTTATAATATATGGCTCAGCGGTTCCGTATTTATAGTGTTTTATGGGTGTATAATGCATGTTTTAGTTTTATGTTACTGCACTATTTATTTGTTTAGAATATCACTTAAATCCCTTCTTGGGAACATTACACCTGAGTAAATTTATGTTCTGCTCAACCAACCCCTCTCGGCTAACTCATAAGAAGCAAGTGAGACCATCCGTTCTCTCCTCCAAACAAACAACAATCGAGACTGCAACTCTCGGCAAATGGTATGACAACCCCTCCTACATGATGATAAGATGGACTACATGTGTGTTTTGACTGAGTCAGGATGATGTTTCTCAATGCTAAAGAAGCATTCGAACATTTGATGGATTAAGTCATCACACCCTAAATCAAACATGATTTCATATGTTTTGACCGTGGCCATGATTTCTAAAATCGCAAGCTGCTTCCCTAACATAGAGCCTGCACTATTGTCCAAGTCCTGGAGAGTCTCTACTATTAGTTTGAAAACTCTCTTTATAACATCATCACTGTAAGGAGCTATAGGGGTAGTCGGCATCATGATGCTACTAAGACAAAAGGCAACTGGAAGTTTGACCCTTTCACAAGGTTCCTCCAAGAACTTGTGTTGTATGAGAGCAAGCATAGATGGTTTTAGAGACCAAATTAGTTTCTTCCCCTCTAACCAGTTCACTTCGTAAAGAAGTGCATCCAATTCATCTAATTTGAAAAGGACTTTCCATCTGACCCTGATGTGTTTCAAATCTGTTCCAAGCGCAAGGATTTTGTGTCCAATCTCCAACTCTTTCTGCAGATCTCTTGGCTTCTCTTTTTGAAGAATGGCATAGACCCCTTTTTTTTGAAAAATGTATCTAGGTTCAGTCTTGATAATGACATGCGTAATCATGATTTTATGTAATTGATGTAAAGAAGAAAAATAAAATTATTTTGTAATACTTGAGTCATGGGTTTCATGCTCAAGAAATTTTATTTTTTTTAGTTGAAGCTCCCATTGTGAGCTATTAGGTTTGGTCATTATTACCGTTGAAACTAGAAGGGGTCATGAAAGGGATTCCTAAAGGGCAACTGCTAGGTCAAAGGGCAACGATGGAGGCTTAACCCACTGACACCTTAGCTAAGACTCCCTACTCTTTACGGACTTTCACTGATGGGAGGAGACCCTGTAAATATAGAAGGTCACTTGATAAGGATAAATCAACCAATGGATATGAAGTGACCCTTATAATCCTTTTCCTAGAAGGGGTTTTAAAAATAGAGCTTTCTTGCTTATCAAGCAAGGTACAAAGACTTCTAGGAGGAGGTGAGGACTTGAGGGTTAGGTTAGAGGAATATGCTTTATGAAGGAGTTTCCCAATCCTAAAATCGTTATTGAACTTGAATTCCTGAATGGTTCTTGAAGATTTAACTTTTCAAAGGTTCGGGTCCACACGGGACCAAGTGGACCCAGCTTAGGTTAAGGGGCAAGAATTTAGCAACCAATGATGTCGTTAACCCAGGCAAGGAGGGGGAAAGGATCAAAGCAATAATTTTCACTTAGACGTGTTCCTATGAGGCACTAGCCTTGGGGATACCAAGACAAAGTTTGATCTCGAATGTAGGGCCTAGGTTATCTCACAACTCCACCTTCAGAATGGCTTCAAAATCGGAGGAGGCCTTGAGGACACACCAACGCATGAGAGGCTAGGAAATCAAACTTTTTGGACAAATACTTTGTCGTGAAAGTGATGCTCTAGGTGACCCAACTTGGCTAGACCTAGAAGAACGTGAAAAAGAGTTGATTTTTGAGTGACCACCTCTTGGTAGATCAGTGCCTTAATCTTGGGAGAATGGAGTCTAGGATAAATATGAATGAGGAGCTTGTTTCTTGGTCAAGGAGGCCTTAAGACTAGTTTGCTTGTCTTTCTAGGGCAAGGGGAAGCAACCTTACAACTTTATACTTCGACTTGCAAAAGGTGATGAATTATCAAGATGAATTCGTTGATAGAATCATCCCTAGGAAATTTCATTCAAAATTACATATCCCATACATTGAGAGATGCTATATAGAGACAAAATTCCACAATTTAATCTGTAAATGCATGCAAGAATTAGCCCTAAAAATAGAGAAATTCCCAATCCAATGTATATGAAAAAGTAAAATAAGAATAGCATTAAGAGCATGTACTTACATGTAATAGATTATATCCAACCATTCACAAGTTGACAATAGGGAAGCTCCAAGATAGGATAAACCAAATCCAAACATCAAAATTCATCTACAAAGCTCCAATTCATCCTCCAAGAAAAGTTGCGAAATTCTCAAGAGAGAAAAGAAATCCAATCCAAAGTGATGATGAGCAAATGAACTCATCTCACTTGTATTTATACACTAATGAGTAGTTTGAATTAGTCTCTTAGGCCTACATAAGCTCCAAAATAAAATAATGCACTAATAACCTAACTTTTGGTGACAAGCCCACTAAACTAGCTCACAAATGAAATAATAAACCTCTTAAGAGGTCAGATGATAGACAATACATGTTATAGGGCCCTCCAAGAGCCCTGATGATGTCCATAGGTGCCATAATGAAGAATAGGGCCCTCAAAAGTGATGGACAAGGGGTTGGCCCCTTGTTCTCCAAACAATAAATCGACACTGCTCCCAGTGGGTGTGGAGGCACAATAATAACCTCATGGGTCTCCAAATGAATCGAAGATGCTTGTAGATCATATATAAGGGCTTTGATGATGGTGTTGGTGATGCCAGATCATCCTATAAGTCCTGGGTCAGCTACTAAGTGCATGGTACATCTGTAGGGCTGCCTGGGTAAAGGTGAACTATGTGCATCTTTGTCGTCCAATAGGTGAGTCTAGAGCAATCTCTGAACATCCTCGGGGATCCATGGAGTGTTGTCTACTGCTGTGGAGGCCCATGGCTCTCAACACACACCCTACATATGCCAATGTGGTCCTCTGGAGGGTTAGGACCTCGTATAGGGAGACCAAACCCAAGATGGAGACCATATGCAATCCTGCATAAGATCCATTGCGTCCCCTAGCCTTTCAGTACAACAAGTCATTAGAGAAATCGAGTAAATGAGCTTACCAACCATGGACCACAGGGGGGGAATTCATAATGGTGTTGCCTTTCCATAATGGGCTTCGGGATGTGCCAATGTCTCCCAAACTCTAAATGGGGTTAACCAAGTATCCTATTAGGTGGTTTCTACTTCTAAAGGGGATAATATGTTCAAGGTACATCCTTTAAAAGGTGGTGGTATGTGATAGAGAGGTGAATGAAGTTGGGGATGAGAAGGGGCAACCCTAGGCCACATGCTCGGGTACAAGGGTAGCTAATAAAAGGGAAGCCCACACTTGGGTCTATAATGTATGAGAGGGAGCAATCGTGGTACAATGAGGTGACCCGAACTTGATTTTTCCACCCTTCTTTTATGCCTTTTGGCTTGTTATGATTTTTCTTTAATTAACTGCTAAGGGCTCAAGGGGTAAGAGCATGATGTGTGAGATATAGAAGTGAATACCCCCTTTTAAGGTAGGGCGGTTCATTGCCCACCAGGGTTTGGGACAATCATGGGTTCCTATTTGATGAAGGAGGCTCATAAAACTTGTAGGAACCTAGGTGATGGTCATGATGATGGGGTAGAGCTCATGTATTGGCACTCTCCCACGTGCTAAATGTGTTTGTCGCGACCATCTTTTGCATTTTGTGGTACATTTTCCTATTGAATGTGGCCAATTATGCTTTTACCTTTCTTTTTAGTTGAATCCAGCTCCGTGGCATCTTTCTAGGCCTAACCCAAGGTGTGGCTAAGGGGAAGGGGGAAAGCCAACCCTTGTGGACCCAGTGGAGGAATGATGAATGGGGCAGTAATGAGTAGAAAGGGGGTAATATATGCGGATAAGGGAGAGGGACCTCATGACCAAAATTGGGGTTTCCCGTGAAATACCATCCCTAAGGCCAAATGGTCAGTAAAAGACATCCCGTGGTAATAATGAGTAGAAAGGGGGTAATATTTGTGGATAAGGGAGCGGGACCTCATGACCAAAATCAAGGTTTCCCGTGAAATACCATTCCTAAAGCCAAATGGTCAGTAAAAGAGATCTCGCGGGACTAGAATTCAAGGTTAATATCCAAAAGGGGCTTAGGGGACAATAGCACATACCTAACCTATTCTTTCCACTGAATCCCCCCATTAATCCATGCCCAGAAGTGTCCATGATAAGTGTTGTCGCGCGGATTGACACGACAACGTTCAGACCGGGGGCTGTCACTCTGATCCCCGGTCTCTCCGTTTAAGCCTGTCTCCCACGGCTAAGGGGGGTAGACCCTGCGAGATGATGAAGGCCAACTGCCAAACAGTTGGGCTGGGAGACGAGATGCACTAAAATAATTTTATTAATTTTGATAGACCAGTGCCTTATGAGATTGGTGCCTAAATGATTACTTTCTAGATGATATAAGAACATGAATCATAAACAACAATCATTTATCATCAAATAATCAGAACAATGCTTTAAATATCCAGTAAAAATCACAAAGTTCCTCAAATAACGATATCTGGCAACTAAAAGAAATAAATGCTGATGCAATTAAAGACCACAAATCGTTAACCAGACAATCATTCAATATGCAGATAGAACATTCATTCCACATTTATATATGTATGTCTCAACATGGAAATAACTGGATTTTGCCACAAAGAAAAATTGAATTTTTTTTTTTTTTTTTTTAATAAATTTAAAGAAAAATGAAAATTAAAAAAAAAAAAAAATTAATCTAAAGCTGAAAACAAAAAACTAAAACTAAATTCCTTTTTTTTATTTTTATTTTTCTTTTTTGGAAAATGAAAATTTTAACTCTAAACTATACTAAAAGTAAACAAATTAAAATCTAAAAAAAAAAAAAAAAATCAAATTAAATTTTAAAATCTAAACAATTTTTTTTTTTTTTAGATTATGAAGCTATTGGCAGTGAAACTATTCAAAATACAAACAAAACGTAACTGATATGAAACACTACAAAACTAAGAAAGACATTTATCGAAACCTAAGCTAACCTACGCTACAGGATTAACTGCGTTGAAGAATAAATCAAACCAAAATTTTGATGAACCCAAACCACGACTGCGAACTATTCAGAACTGGGAACGACAACTTTAAATGAAAAACGGCGGCAGGCCAAACCCACAACGACGCGGTCACAGCATCAACGCGCAGGAGCAAATGGATATCAATGGCAGCCAGACCAATTACACGAAAACGAGAATGAAACAAGGGTTTCGTTGACGTTTAGAGCAGAGGGATGGCGTGATGCAAGCCCCAGAACGAAATGCAAGCCGTCGACAAACAAATAGATGCCCAGAAATAACGCAATCGTGACCCTGGCTCGGAAAAGAAACTGGGAATCGACAAATGCGTGGTTAAAGGCCTGGAAAATGCGATGAGAAACGCCCAACCGTGAAAGGATATGCAGGCAGAACCGACCGGCGTGACTATGACAGGCCCAAAAAAATGATTTGCGTGACAGGGCTCTTCGAAGGCGAGAAGGCTGACTGTAAAACGTGACTGTAAAACAAAAAAAAGAAACGCTGCACGCTATCACGATGCCACGCTAAGCAACACGCATTTGGATCAACGTTAAATGCATAACTTGAATCTTGAAGAAAGACGACGAGCAAAAAAAAAATAAAAATTTCACGGAAAAGGGAGAGCGTAAATAGGAATCGAATCACTTGCTGTCAGCGGAACATGGAAAAATTTGCTCAGGGTTTCACCTGTTGAAGACTTTCGACAATGACCCTAGCCGTAAACTCCAGAAAACCCTAAAAAAAAGAGACTATCGAAATATGCGTTCTTTTGGAAATCAAGCACCGACACAAAAACCCTTTTTGAGAATACAGGATGCGTTGGTTAAGAAATTTATCAGGGAAATGCACAGAGTCGAATCACTTCAATTGAATGAGATTTTCGTACCTGGCGTCTGAGAAACGGATTCGCTGAAATTTTACCTGAGCGTTTTGTGCTACTGAGACCAAATCTGAAAATCCCGCAGAGAATGATTTCGTTTTGCCTGATTGAAGCATGAAGTCAATGCATTTTTGCTGTGGACAGGGAAAATGGCGGATAGAGCAGCGTAATGATAACCCTGGAAAACAGAAAACAAGAGCCCGGCAGATATATGCAAAACTTCAAAGTAAGACCACTTCAAAATTAACCTAGAATTACAAGGAAATTACAGCTCTAGAACAGCCAAATTTAACATTTATTGCAGTAATATTTTCAATATATCAGAAATTTGAACTTTGCTGTGAACAGAAAGAAAATCTCTCATGTAAAACAGGAAATAAACTCTTAATGATTAACCCAGGGCCAAAATCAGCTAGGCTCTGCAAAGAAAAGCCTGTGGGAGTCGGCTGGTTCAGCCTAGAACTTCCCCAAACGCCCACCAATATCCTTCACCTAAAGATTTCTTGCACATCTCAAGCAACCATCAATAAAGAGAGCAAAAATGCTGCTAGATTTCAGGAAATAATGGAGATACCTGCCATTATTTCAGAAACCCTAACAACACTCAAACCCTAGCAAGTGAACAAGATACCTGTGCTCACAATACTCTGAAAACAAGCAATTATTAATGGCTGAAAACTGAAATATGCAGAAAAATAAACATCTCATAGCAATTCCAGAGAGTAACACCAGCAAGAATTTTGGACCCCAAAGTCTTCTTTTATTAACCAGAAATCAGATTACAAGAGAGCTTTTTTCAGTACAGACTCATAGATCAGATAAACCTGTAAAATGACCCCCTAAGACCCTATAAAAAGGAAATGATCCCAACGGCTAATTTGAGTGATCCATGCTGAAACGATCTCGACCGTCGATGAGGATTAAGACATCTCTTAATCTCATCCGTCGATTTTATTAAAAAAAGATATTTTGCATGCATTCACAAAAAATATTATTATTTTATTATTTAGGGTTTTTGCTTCATTTTATGAACTTTTTATTATTTTTTTTTATTTTAGTATTTCATTTATTTTCTTAAATGGATCATTCGAACTAAGCCGTTGGAAACATCACCTAGGACCTAGGACTTAGGACTCATGAGGGGACTAAAACATTTTTCAACCCTCAAGACACATTACATCATGACTTGTACAATTTACATCTTAAGGGGACAAACCCACTTTAACACAGACCCTCATAAACCACCCAGTTCTGCGACACAACTATAATCTAGCAGATTAACACGCTAGGATTCTCCTAAAGTTCTAATAACAAAATGCATCCCGGCTTTGGGGTCAGGTTGAAGGAAAACTCTGCCGATCGTAGATCGGTGAGACGAAAAACCTCCCGGGACGTAGATTATCATTAGAAAGTTAGGTCCACCTAGGCAATTTTACATACATGACTCTGATCTGCTTAGATTATTTACAATTCATACGTGCAGACTGGGTTTACAATTAAAATAATCAAGCTGATGATCACTGTAGGCTGGCACGGACACGTCGCTCAGGTGCTGCCCCTTTTTGCAAAGAAAAGGGGGGTGTACTGTATGGGTAGTTGACCGGTAGGGGTCAACAATAAGCAAACTACAATTCTCAATTACCAAATGACAAGGCATACCTTTAGGTGCGGGAGGCCCACCTTCATAGATACAATCATGGTAGATGGGTGAGGGACCACAAGGTTGGCTCAGGTGGCGGAGAAATGGCACAATGAGGTAGTTGGTCGCTGTAAGGGGCTACTGGTTGCTGGCTGAGGACTATCTTGGAGATTTTTTTTCTAAGGATATCACCCACAAAATGGTGGGTAACATCTAGCTGCAACTGGGACGTGATCTCTCGAAGTAGTGGACGAAGCTACTTGAACGGGAGGTCACGAGAACTCCAACAATCTCGTGGTTACCGTAGACCTATTACCTGCACATATAATAGATGAAGAACATGGGGCATGATGCATTTGCGACATCTCATGATCACACATGCTTAATGTTAGGCCATAAAATCAACAGAAAAATAAAATATGCAAATTTTAATTCGGATGCATCTACTCTACCATGAGAAATACCATATGATGTTAGTTCTAATGAGAAAATGAGTAGGCAATGCATCCTATCCTAACATGCATATAGTAAGGCTAATACTAAGTGTAATCGTAAAGGCAATGCAACCAACATATCATCACATCAATATACGTATGCCTGCCAGTATGATTACTCATGTAGTAGCTCCCAAATTGAATGTGGACATAGTCACATGGTGAACGAAGCAGGTGGGGGGCAGGAAAATATCATCTCCATCCGAGGTAAAGGGAAGTCCTTGAAGAAAGAAAATAGGTCAATTTAGAGGTTTCATGCTTTCCTTCTAGGTACGCAATGGTAGAATGAATGATCACTCTCAAGAAATCCTTATCACAATCATTGTCTATATTATTATGCTTTGGAGATGCCACAAGGTTGTGATGAGAGGGGAATGAAGGGTTAGGGAAAGGAGTGCAACAAATGGGTTTCTCAAGGTGATGGTCACATTGGAGAGGGGAGGTCATGGTGTGATCAAAACCCTAAGGGTGTGTCCGAGGAGGTAAAGTATAATCAATGAGGGGCTCTTCCTTGACACTATACTTGGGTTCATGGTTACTTGAGATCATATGACAAGGGGTGAGGGGATCACTTGATGAAGTCTCAAGATGATGAACAATAGAAAAGGGAAACGCTGAAGCCTCAACGGGATCCTTCTCCTGAGAATCCAACTCTAGAGGCTCAAGTGATTTGAATATACTCCCAGAATCGTAAGGGAAGTAGGTACGAGCAAGGGTTTTATCAATCCTATCATTGCTGGTACCAAAGATAGGGTCTTCCCAAAATGGAGAATCAATCACTGCCAATTGCTCCTTTTTATGCAATGCAAAATGGTAATTCTCCTTCCCAAAGGTATCGATGGATATTTCCTCATAAATAATGCCCGGGAGAAAGGGTCGACCGATCTCAACCTCATCCTCCTTGTCAGTGTCATAAACGGGAGCATAATCAAATTGAGGATCAACAATTTCCCATTTCCCATTTTCAATATGGAAATAATATTAAATGTCATCATCTAAGGAACTAATGGGACCACCTTCCTCAAGGTTCTCAAAAGGAGAATCATCGGGAATATTGTCTAGGTCCTTGAGAAAGTTAAGGTTAGTCTCAATTGTTGATTTGGGGTAGCATCGGATGTGCTCTAGCAACGAAAATTGGTGGATAAGCTAAAGCACATGAGATCTCCAATACCCAGAAATGGTTTGGGCAGATTCTAAACAGTTTGGGAGATATTAAAATAATTAATATTTTCAATGGAGTCCCTAAGTCTAAACTTAGGAAAAATGAAATATTAATGTGAATTAATATAAAACTGTGTTAGAGGGGTCCAAAAGTCATGGATCAAGCTAGAGTTAATCTTAGCTGTTGATTAGGGACTTAATCTCGGCCGTTGAACTGTCAACAAGAAAAGTATAAGAGGAGGCTTGAGGGTCACTTGTAGAACACACCGAGTTGATCAAGAATTCGATTTTCTGGGGAAGGGCTTGCTGAGGAAATTGAAGGAGTGATCAGAGTTGCAGCTGAGGGGCAGTGAATACAGAAGCAGAGAGGCAGAGAGGGTATTGGGAGCATCAGCGTAGAAGCCAGGAGAGAGGCACGCAGAGCTAACTAGAGGCCACGCAGAGCCAGTCAAGAGGCCACGCAGAGGCAACCAAGAGCTGCGCAGTGCTACAGAGAGCCAGTGTGAGTGACGCAGAGGCTTTAGAGCTGCGCAGTGCTAGAGAGAGCCAACGTGAGTGACGCAGAGGCTTTAGAGTTTGACGCAGTGCCTCTAGAGGCTGACGCAGGGCTAGTTGAGGTGATGCTGGGCTGACGTTGGGTTAGAGAGGCTGACGCAGACCCTAGAGGCTGACGCTGGGAGATTTTGTGGGGCAGATTGGGGTTGATATCTGTCTCCGACTGAGAGGTACTTTTCCGAGGGAATTCTCTGTTGGGTGATCCATTTCTTGCACCCAGATTGTATTTTGAAAGTGCTTAATAATAAAACCCCTTAGATAGCTGCACCGGTTTTCCCGCATTGGGTTTTTCCAGGGACATTAATCCAAAAATAACGGTGTCACTTGTGTGCTTGTTTTTTCCTTCAGTTGATGATTTGTATGTGTTGAGCATGTACTTGTATTTATTTTCAATATTTACATGGTAAATAACTTGTTAATTAACAGAACAAGTAAGAAGAAATAAATTAGAAAGTACATGAAGGATTTATAACAGTTAGACTTAGAAATTCCAACATGTTGATTTGGGGTAGCATTAGATGTGCTCTAACCACGAAAATTGGTGGAGAGTCTAAATCACATGAGATCTCCAATACTCAGAAATAATTTGGGCAGATTCTAAACAGTTTGAGAGATATTATAATAATTAATATTTTTAATGGAGTCCTTAAGTCTAAGATACCATGTTGAAGAATCTAGGGTATTTGGTTTAGGGTGAGATTCTTCTGATGATGATAACTATTTGTGAAAAACTTTTACTTTTCTTATCAGCACAATCTTTTCTTATTATTATTAGTGTGTGTTCTCTTTCTTCATCAAACAATTACCAAAACAAAAGAGACAAGAACATAAGATGTTGTCTCTCAGCCAAGGCAAAACCTCTCTCTCCTAGAGAGGAAAACCCTTCTGCAAATTTCTCTTATTGAAGTTTCAATTGACAAATGCCAAACCCTAGACCCTTGACAAGTAGATCCTCCAAGCACATGACACAATCTCTTTTTCCTTTTGTCCTCCAACTGATGCCTTCTTCTACACAGCACCTTGATCTCTTCCTTCGTACTTATTCCGGCAACTGATAGCTCCTTTTCCGACAACTGCAGAAACCCTAGGTCTCCTTAGAGACCTCTTCCTTGGTGTCTTCCTTTCCTTCTCTACTTCGCTTGGCAACCTTCCTTTTCGTTGATACTTAGGCTAGAGAATGAGACCTTCCTTGAGAGATATTTCTGAGTTGAGAGGCTGATCCTCTTACCATACTGCATGTCTGATTTCTTCTCAGGTGTGGCTGATCTAGGGCTTGAAATAAACTCGTTCCTTGCTCCTTTCCTTCGCTAGATGTGAGACCTCCTTCGCTTGAGATGGAGGCCTATTTGGAGCCTCTTTTCACCCAATCGAACTCTTCTTGTGCTGTTGTCCTTGTGAATCTGATATGACCACAGAGATACCCTCTCTCCTTCGCACGTGTGACAGAAAATGAACCTAGAACAGGCCTCCCAAACTTGGTTTCCTTTTCCTCTTCTTCGAGGCCCTAGAATCACCTCAATGCTCCCTTTTCATACCTCTTTTTCGTCCTTCCTTCTTCGCTGATTTCAGAGATGAGTGATGATACTTTTGTGAGGTCGAACGACTCCATATATAGGAGTCTATCCCTCCTATTTGGGCCGACTTGAGCCAGTGAGGCCGACTTGTCCTTAAGTGCATCAAAAATTCATTTTTGAGCCGACTTGAAGAGGAGACTTGTCTTTGCTTTGGAGGATCATCTTTGACATATTTCTTTGACTCATTTACACAGTGTATCTTGCCCTTAAATGGGTCTTTTATAATTACATTGACTCTTTGACTTTGCTATAGCACTTCAACATGTGCTAGACCTATGCAATGAGCAGGAAACTCATTGCTACAATTGACAAAAATAATAATTCTTTTTCTTTTACAAGTACAAAGATCAAAATTACTTTTATGAAGACCGAACCTAGTTACACTTTCTTCAACATTGTCTGCCTCCAACCTTGAAAGTTCATCCTAACCATGCCATAAGAAACACCAGAAAAGGGAACATCACACCTTTTTATTTAATATCTCCAAAATTGGCAAAACTCCTTAGTGAATTTTGTAGTCACAAAAAATGGGGACTTGACGTAGTGGCAAGACTCACTACTAAAGCAAACTCTGAGTCAAATCTAGTGGCAAACTCATCCACCTCAGTTGCTGTTGCAACACCCTTCTTCTGCTTCTTACTGGGACACTAAAAGGCGTAGTGATCCATCTTCTGACAAGCAAAGCATCTCACTTTGCTCGTGTCCTTCTCTAGTACTTTTTGTTTCCCCTTCTACTTCTTGGCCCCACTAGTGGACCCCTTCTTCATTTTATTCTTTCCCTTAGTTGTGAGGGAAACATTATCTTCCTCATCAACCCCACCATGTTGACTTCCACTTTTGGCACTCATCCTGGTCTCTTGGATGAAATCATCCCACATCCTCCTCCAATCTGGAAAATGCTCCCTAGCAACAATGCCATCAATGAATCCATCCCACTTCTTGGGAAAACCACTCAAAGTTGTCCTGCCCAACTGATCATCAGGGATAGCCTCTCCCATTGCAGCCAACTCATCTCTCACTAGTGTGATCTTCATAAGGTATGAGGTCATTGTGTCAGCTTTGGTCATCTTGGTGTTTCTTAGTTTCTCATGTAACACCGTCTTGCTATTCTCATTGGTGCTCTGGTAAAGTGTTATCAGGGACTCCCATATCTCATAGGCAAACTTCTTCCTTGATACATGAGGTATAAGGTGGTCTTTAATTGCATCAAGAAGGATCCTCTTAGCCTTCACATTGTGCTTGTTGAATTCTGCCAACTGAATAGGATCAGTAGGTGGTACTGCTGCACTCTTGACAATATCCCACAGCTCAAACTCCTCAAGCAACAAGACTATCCTCTTCTTCCAGGGACCAAAATTTTCAGTCCCACTCAAGCTATCCTCCACTCTCAAACCAGTAGCCATTTGACCCTCCCAACCAACACAACTTCTCAACATTGAAAATGAGCAACCACTCTCCCTCTCAACCAAAAATATCTGGGTATATAGGCTGCTTTATGCTTTCTGGTTGCAGTTTATCAGCTGTAGGTTCACTTGTGCTGTGATACCATGTCGAAATTTTATGTCCTTGTAGCTCCACCCAGTTTCAATTTGTTTTGTATGTCAAGTTTAATGCCCAAGCCCCATTGTTCATAGCAGATTTAAACTTCAATGTAAATTGCAATTAAAACACTTGAAGCTACTACTACTTTTTCACTTTCAGCTGATAAAGTTTACAAGCATAAACACAATTTAGACACTTGATTTTTGATCAATCAGACCTTGGAAAAACCCCAAAGAGAAAACCAATAGGAAGAGGATTTTATTTTCTTTTCTCAGATTAAATTCACAGCATTAAATACAACACAAAAGTACTTATCTCCCTCCTTGGAATTTGGTCCAACTCCTAGAAATTTGTGTTGCTGTATAGGAATGCATGCCACACTCCAGACCACTGCTCTTGAAAATCATGTCACTGTCCAACAATTCAGGCCCTCAAAATTCATGTCACAAGCAGACTATTCAACTCCGAAATTCGTGCCATAGGCTGCCCTTTTTCTGCCTTGAAAAATGCACTGTCAGACCTACACTTCTGCCTGAAATTTCGTGCTTGTCAGACCACCTTTTCTGCCTAGAAATTTGTGTTGGAAACCTCTGCCTGTACCTTCTCAGAATTCGTGCCTCTCTTCCAGCCTTTAAACTCGGCCTGCTGATGGTCTGTGTCTCCTCGATTTGCATGATGTAGGGTCTCTGCTCTCTCAACATTCTCCTTGCTGCAAATCACTTGCTATCTCAGCCTCCTTTCAACTTCTCTTCTTTTCTCCTCTTCTCCAACATTACACTTGAAGAACAGACCTTCTCTTTGCCCTTTTCCTCCTGTTTAGTCTCTCTAATGATGAGAAGATCTATCCTTAAGATCAAGGGCTGAGCTTAAATCTCAGATTCTCTTGATCAAGGGTGGAGACCTAATCTCCTATTGACCCTCTCTCATTTCTCCCCCTTCATTAATGACTCCCTCTAGTCACTTTAATAACTTGTTGTACCATGTATCTTTTTGCCTCATAAAGTCACTTTAATATTATAAAGTACAATTTACTTTTAGAACTCATAAAGTGACTAGAAAGTCACATGACTTTAACAATCACATAAAGTCACACTAAAAAGGTGGGTTCAATTGTTTTCCTAGGCTTAAGAAAAAAACACTAGGAAACACCTCCTTGGTACCTTTTTCAACATTGCTACCTACAAATATTTGCAGCAGTGGGGATTGGTGTCCCCTGTTGGTTGGTGCCAACTGATATTTTGCAGTGGTAGGGATTGGTGCCTATGAATATTTCTAGTGGTGGGGATTGGTGTCTCTAGTAGGTTGATGTCTACAAATATTTGCAGTAGTGGAGATTGGTGCCTCTAGTAGGTTTGTGCCTACAAATATTTGTAGTAGTAGGACAATGCCTACAAAGAATTATAAAAAGAAGTTTTGTGGTTTTCTCCCAAAAGGTTTTCCATGTAAATCTTATGTTCCATGTCTTGCAGCTAATAGATCTCATATGTGATTATTTTCGTATGGTAACACCCCTGTGTCTAAGAAATGCATCCTAAGTTTCCTGTACTTATTTTGCCCATGCTGCACCCATTTCTGGAAACTTATTTCTTACCATTTTTCACTGTTTCTGATACTTGGGGATATATTAACCAATGTTTAAATCTTGTTTAAGGCTGTTTCCATTTGGTTCAATCCATGGTATATTTAATTTTGTTAATAGATATGTTTAAAGAGTGTTACCATTGATATCTTGTAATATAGGAGATTTTTACTGGTTACCATAATCTACTTACCAAAATTTAAATGGCCCTGGAGTTACAGTGTCTCACCACTTGAGAACTTTCTTCTATTCAGCCACGAAGAGAGTTTGAATTGTTTCAATGGATCCAGTAGTTATTCAAAGTAATTGAAATGAAGATTGACGATGGATAATCAACGTTTTTATGATGTTTTATACTTTTCAATACTCTTAATTTGTATGTCTATGCAGGTACATATGTATTTGTAATAACTTCTCGGAAGCAGGTTGGCATGCATCAAGGTTTTCCTGTTTTTCAAATAATGTCCTTAAAGTTTCTATCTTGCAATAAGGCATTGGAGCTTTCTACTGCAGAGGAAGTGAGTGTTGTAGCACTGAATTTTCCAGAGTATCGTCTGATTTTATCTGTAAATTACTTCAGAGCAATTTTATTTTCTGGGGTTAACAGTTTAATTCCAATCAAGTTTTTTGACTGATGAATTGACATGTTTATTTGAATAGAAGAGAGATGAAGCTTACTTTGTGAGCCTCTTAAAAATTGTAGAGACAACTTCTGGCTTATACTTCTCCTATCAAGCTGATTTAACTCTTAAGTGAGTGCTAGAGACATTTGGTTTTAACTTTTCATTGATACTTGAATACATATTGTTTCTTCTCATTATCTTTATGTGTCATCTTGTGTTGTTCAATTAAATAGCGAAGCTGATCAGGTTACAGAATACTATCAATTTTGCACATATTAAAGACACACAATTCTCTAAATACATTGGTGATTATGTATTGTAGTGCACAGCGGACACATAATTTTGAAGGTTTAAGGAAGATACCACCTCTATGGAAACAGGTCAACTCATTTAAAACATTTTCATAATCCATTTTTCATAGAATATGGGCGTTATGCATTTTATTTTGTTCCCTGTAAATTTATTCTATCATAACTCTCCCTTTGATTATATATTTCCACATTCCTATAAGTACTTCATATACCCTAAATGCAGTTTTAAGTTAGTTAGAAAGACATTTTCTCTTAATTGATGTAATACTCATGTCTGAGGCACTGCAATATATTAAAGTTATTCATTTGTGTAAAGTGCTCACTACTTTTCGTCCTCCTTTCAGGCTGATCCACGTTTCCTCTGGAACAGAAGTTTGATAGAAGAGCTACTAGAGGCTAAGGTAGGATTTTCATCTCGAGAATTTAAATTGGACAATACAAACTATCTATATCTTTTGATTGTTAGGTATGGTTGCCAAATCCTCTGTGATTACTAACTGCTTATAAAATTATTTGAATTGCAGCTTGAGCCATATATTCTACCTGTTATTCAAGGCAATATCCTCAAAGCTACATAATATTCAGAATGAGAATTCTCTCTTTGGTTTGAAGTATTCAAGGCTCATAATACAAGTGGAATATAAATGTGCTATCTAATGGCCAGTGTCTTTCATCGATGATTCTTTTCAAATCTTTGTTTGTATCAAAACAATGTGACTTATATCTTCTTTAGAAAATTCATAAAATCGGTTCATGTATCTTGTTAGCTTTAACTGGATTCTATGCTTTCAGACTATACAGCTCACCCTTAAAGAGTCATTAGTTACGGTTACTTTAATCTCACGGAGGTGTATTCGACGAATAGGTATGGATTTTGGAGACAATTTAAGGCTAGCAACATGAGATTCTGCTCCTTTCTAAATATAATAGAATGCCTTGAAATGGAATTTACTGTGTTCAATTCCTTTTGTCTGAAATTGTAAAAGGTTTTAATTATTTGAATTTCAAGTTGAATGGGCATTGCAGGAACAAGAATGTGGCGAAGGGGAGCCGACCTTGAAGGTCATGTTGCCAACTTCATAGAGACTGAACAACTGCTAGAGGTCGATGGATTTATAACATCATATTTGCAGGTATCTGCAGATGGATATGTTGTCTATGCAAAGGAAAGTGGGAAATGCATGTGAAATGTAGAAGATTTCCTGAATTCTACTGTTATGCTATTTCAGTAGTTGCATTTTCATATTTACAGGTGCGTGGTTCTATTCCAGTTTTGTGGGAACAGATTGTAGACCTTACGTACAAGCCAAAGTTGAATATAATTAATACTGATGAAACGGTACGTCTTTTTAGTATCAAAACTGATGGAACAGTATGCTTTTTTAGTATCAAAACTGACAAAATGCTGTCTTCTGAGGTTTGCTGGTCCTACTCAAGTATTTTTGTTTTTCTATTTGAAACCGTCACTATGCTATTATTATTTATATATCTAATGCAATGTAAAACTTGTATCTTTGCCTGATTGCAGCCAAAAGTTGTAGAACGACACTTTCGTGATCTTGTACAGAGATATGGACCTGTTTTAGCTGTCGATCTAGCTGATAGAGTATGGCATTATTCTATTTTTATTTTTGGCTTTTTTGTTCGTAATTATGTGTCATTTGAGTTATTATTTATTTTCACGTTGGTCGTAATGGTATTTCAATTAATTTCTTTTAATGGTCCTTAATTGATTTACTACAAAGTTTTTTTATATGAATTCTTATGTTAAATCTCCACACTATGGCTTTGTGAAATGCTGGATTGCCCAAAAAATGAAATTACTAGGTAAAAAACTAGCTTTGAGCTCCATTCTATATGTGATACATTATCAATGCTATAGTCAAACCACTGAGGAGTTTATAGAGAAACTAATGCTACCACTGAAGACAATGAATTTAGATGGCTTAGGAGGTGCCAAGATATCTGGAAATTCCCGTCTTCTCTAAATGTTAAACAATGGATACACAAGATACATAAGAGGTATGGGATATGAACCGTTATTATCAAGTTTAGTGTCATGGGTATCACTTCTCAGAGCTTTGGAGCTTCTTGGAATTTGGAAATGCTCCCTTTTTTATTGGGAGCTTTTTGGGAACTTGATTTGGGCACTCCTTTTTTATTTGGAGCTTGTAGAAGCTTCCTATCTGTCTAGAAGCTTCCAAATGATAGACATGAAGCTTTTACAAACTCCCGCCCATCTGGGGCCTGGAAACCTAAGCAGAAGTATCAAAAAACAATTGAATCATTGCTGTTTCTCATGCTCAAAAGGCTCCAAAAAGAAAAAAAGAAAAGAAAAGAAAAGAGCAATTGAATCGATCTATCATGTCATTTTAGAAATTTTCAATTTTATATAAATTAAGAGGGTCTGCCCTTCTTAGCTGTTTAGATCTGTTCACGCTCAAAATATAAGCTACTAGTGTGTGCTTATGTCAGTAAATATGGATCTTTCTACTAAGGTATTGAACAAATCTAATGCATGTCTTAAATGTTTATGGCTAGCTTACATTACTCCTATTTGATTGATGTAGCAATTTAGGATGATATGTGACATCAAGCTCAAGATATTAAAGGCTCTGTAAGTTTGTTCGTAGTTGAAACGACTAATTCATTCACATAACCAGTGGTTACCATCTAAGGAGGCAGTCAAATACTAACCACTCTTAGGAGCAGTAACAAACATTGGCACTATTAGCAATAATTGTTTAACATACTCATAAAGTGGGATGAAATTGTAACTCAAATTTACAGAACATACCACGGTACTAAATATACCTTATATATAGTCATGCATAGTCAGTAAATGGCTGATGGCGCGGAGAGGCGCTCTACAGCCCAGTTTAGAGTGGATGGGTGAGCGTTAGATGTGAGATGTTAAATATTTTTTAAATTCAAATTATTATTATTATTTTTTAAATTTTTATATTGTAACTTTGTTTTTTATTCTTAAAATTACAAACGATTTTTTAGATAAAACAAAGTATATTATACATATCACATTAAAATATATAACATATAAATAGTACTTATAAATTAACATTCATTTTACCATATAAATTAAAATAATGATTGCATAACCATCTTTAAATTTAATTAATAAGCTGATAAAAGTTTAATATTTACAATATAACAATATTTTTAATCATGAATATTTACCATGGATATTATTAACTTCTAAATAAGTTTTTTTTACAATATGTTAAAATTGGCAACTAGGGCCAAACTCCATGTGGTTCATCTTATTAATGGAAGCTAATATTTTTCTTGGATCCCTCTTATTGAGAGGTGTAGGATTTATCTAAAGATCATCCGATTCCGATAAGTATTCATGGAGATATGAATTTATTTGTGTTATAGGACAATTCGTCAAGGTCGGCCAGCAACCAAATAAACCCCACTTGTGCTCAACATTTTAGTATAAATAGAGGTAGCCTTCAAGTCATTTCAACACACTTGGGATCTCTTCCTCTCTACTTGTCTTTGAGTTTTAGTAGGAGGAGAGATCCTAAGGGATAACGTTGCCCTAATCGTAGAGGGCAGAAGCCGAGAATTGCCGGAACTGCCGGAATTGCCAGGAATTGCCGGGAACTGCTGGAATTGCCGGAACTGCCGGAACAACTGGAATCATCGGGAACTGTCGGAACTGCCAAGAAAGCTGACGCAGAGGGCAGACGCCGGAATTGCCAGGAATTGCAAGAACAACTGGGAAAGCTAACGTAGAGGGCAAAAACTAGAACAACTGGAACTGCCGGAACAACTGGGAAAGCTGATGCAGAGGGTAGAAGACGGAACTGTCGGGAACAGATGGAACTGCTGAAACTGCGAGAATTGTCGGGAACTGCCGGAACAGCTGAAACTACCAGAACTGTCGGGAACTGTTGGAACAGCCAGAGCATTTGTCTCCGAAGGAGAGCTGCATGCAAGGGACAACTAACTAACATTGGGATAGCTGTATGGTACTTAGCAGCAAGTACACCAAGCATGCAAGGGACAACAAACTAATATTGGGACAACAGCATGATACTTAGTGTAGCAAGCATGTATTGGTACAACTAGCATGCAAGGGACAGCTAGCATGCAACAACAAGCATGCTAAGGACAACAAGCAAGCAAGGGACAACAAGCAAGGTGCAGCCAACACATAGGTCAGTATGGCAGCATGGCACAACAATGGCACATAATGCAGTACAATGATGGGTACAATCATGATTAATGAAGCATGATGAGATGCAACATAGTGATGATGGGTGTAGCATGGTGCAGCATGATGACGAAATGCAGCACAACAATAGGTGAAGGAGTCACCTTGGAGAATCAGTTGAAGCAGCTTGTCTTCAACTGATCTCATGTATCATATTCTTAGAGATGATCTATGCTCTTATCTAGATAAGTCAAAGTGTTGACTTCTGTTGTAAATGTACTATCTCTCTCTCTCTCTCTGCTGAACTATTGAAGAACATATAAGAAGAATTGATCAAGGGTTTGCCCACATTAGGGTTTATCCCTGGCTAGTGCCACATCTTGTGTCCTCTTGTCTTGGCTTGTCTTCTGCGATTTATGTTTATGTTCTATCTGCAATTTACTTTAATGCTGATGTGATTGCTAATCTGGAAAAGATATTGAGCTAACTGTGAAAATTGAAATAAATTGCTCTAAGCATAGAACATACCTAAAATTAACATGGTATCAGAGCTGAGGTGAAGACAATGCCCAAGCAAGAGTGAAAGAGAAATCACTGAAGACAGTTGGGAAAGGACAAAAGGATCAATGGATTCCTCATCCCTCTTCAAATTCACCAAGGGTGAAGTCGAAGCAGAGAATATTATCAGAATGGCGCAATGAAAGTTTCTCATGGCCTACCTAAAGATCACTTCATTGGGAAGTCCAGATCTAAGGGTGGAAGGAAAGGCAGATGCCTTGGTTGCAATTTGTTCGGCCATTATGCGAATGAGTGTCCAAATGGCAGAGACACATCTCTTGTTGAAGATAACAATCATTCCAAGGACATCTTCAATGATCAAAGGAATGACAGGTAATGCAGGTGATCAAGGAAATGATCGACTCTTCAAAGAAAGCAAGGAAACCTAGGTATGAAAAATCAAATTTTGTTTTTGATAAGATAAAGAAGCATTATCTTTTATTGGCCCTCTCCTTCAGATTCTTTGGGAATCTGGCTTATTGATTGTAGTGCTTCAAGGCACTTCATTGGATAGAAGGGTGCACTCTCTAATTTGGTAGAGATGGAAATAATTGTGGGATTATACTTGGAAGTTGGAGCCGATGCCACCTATCCCGGAAAGGGTGTAGGGAATGTTATCCCTCAATTGAATGACAGTAACTCGATTCATTTACAGAATCTCTTTTATGTACTTGATCGAGAAGAACTTGGTGTCCATTTCGGTAATGGAAGTCAAAGGTTACATGGTGGCACTCATCGATGGAAAGGTACGTGTTTGAAAATAGAATTTTCAAAGATGTTTTTGAGTTCAGGGTTGTATCAAGTTGCAGGAAGTCCATTAGGGACCAAGGGGACCATTCCCCTCATGTAGCAGGTCCACAAGTTTGGAACAACCCAAGGGGTTTGAGATTCATGATCAGGAATCTCACGTATGCAGGTGGAAGAAATCCCTCTATGGCTTGAAGCAAAACTCCCCGGGCGTAGTACGAGAGGATTGATAGCTGTCAGATGAAGCTGAGATTCACTAAGTGTCAAGCTGATCCAAACCATTGTTTTAAGGTTGTGGATGATAGACCTCTCATACTAGCACCTTCTGAGGATGACCTATTTCAAACAGGTGAAGACCCTCTCACTTGCAGAAGTAAGAGGGAGTTGGATTCCGGATGTGGAATGATAAACTGCAAGCCTGTGACTACCTTGAGGATCTTAACTTTCAGAAGTTATATGGTAGTGATGTCAGACCAGATTTGGGAAATGCCTCTGAGTTTCATAAACCCATTTGCATTGATGTTCTTGGTGAACTTTTGTCCGGACATATGTTTTGCAGTTAGCATGGTGAGCTCATATTTGGTTGAGCCTCACTAGATTGGTGCCAAGAATCTTCTGAGATATCTTCGGGGCACAATCTCTCATGGATTGAGATACACTGTCGGAAATATGAAACTGCATAATTATTCGAATGCTGATTGGGCAGGCAATGTGGAGGATCACTAGAGCACTTCTCAGTGCTGGTTCTCTTTGGATTCTGCTTCGATATCATGGATGAGTAGGAAGCAGAAGTCGGTTGCTATAAGCACCACCGAGACCGAATACATAGCTACAAGTATGATCTCGTGTGAAGCTGCATGGTTGCAAAAGCTCTTAAGTGAGCTTTTTTGTACACATGATGAATACCGCTGTGTTTCGAGTGACAACCAGAGGGGGGATTCGATTATTGAGGAATCCCGTATTCGATGATTGCTCCAGCAGATAGACATCAGATACTGCCTTATTTGGGATATGGTAAGTCGATGAGCGAGGAGGCTCCATCACATTAAGACTGATGTACAGGTCGCAGACATTTTGTCAAAGCCCCGGGGAAAGATCAAATCTGTGACTTTCCCGAACGACTTGGAGTCGTTGAGAGACTTTCTTATAAGGGTCCTGCTGCCTGCATGTTGCATGCATTGAGCTCTAGGAGCTCTGGGGGGCTTGGGGTACTTACTGGAGCAACATACGACCACAGGGCAACTCACCCTCCCCTGGTAGTGCACTATGTACAGGATGATAGGTTCAACCTTCCCCTGTGATACCCCGTGGCGACTGTGGAACAAGATGATTAGTTCTTCTATGGGCCGGGATGATTAGTTCTCTCGTGGCAACTGTGGAACAGGATGATTAGTTCTCCTGTGGGCCGGGATGATTAGTTCTCCCGTGGCAATTGTGAAATAGGATGATTAGTTCTCCCGTGGCGACTGTGGGCAGGATGATTCGCTCTCCTGTGGACAGGATGATTAGTTCTCTTGTTGAGGCATCCTACCCATGCAGTCTGGGACTCATTGGAAGTACCTCTCATCTGATCAATGAGCAGGGAAATGGGGTTAGGGACCATAGTAGTACTATCGATGGACGCATCGATGTATCTACCATACTCCCTATGCTAGGATGACCTCCATTGATCTGGGATCAGTATGAGTGGTTTGAGACACTCTCTTGTGATATTGATCTGGGATTAATAAAACTGACTTCAGGGCAGTAAGAGTGATGTGACACACTCTCCTCAGATGAAACTGACTTCGGGTCAGTAGAGAATGGTATGAGACATTCTCGATCAATTCTTCTTCTTCATGGTTCAGCAGAGCAGAGCAAAGTAGAGTTCAGCAAAGCATAGCAGTGCAGGGCACTGATGGTAGAAATAGTACAGTCGGACATATGGATCAGCGGATGGAGTTCTCCCTAGTTGAGAGGGAGTGTTAAAATTGGCAACTAGGGCAAAAATCCATGTGGGTCATCTTATTAATGGAAGCTGATATTTTTCTTAGACCTTTCTCATCGAGAGGTGTATGATTGATCTAAAGATCATTCGATTCTGATAAGTATTCATGGAGATATGAATTTATTTGTGTTATGGGACAATTCGTCAAGGTCGGCCAGCAACCAAATAAACCCCAGTTGTGCTCAACGTTTTAGTATAAATACAGGTGGCCTTCAAATCATTTCAACACACTTGGGATCTCTTCCTCTCTACTTGCCTTTGGGTTTTAGTAGGAGGAGAGATCCTAAGGGATAACATTGCCCTAATTGCAGAGGGCAGAAGCCGGGAACAGCCGGAACAACCGGAATTGCCGGGAACTGCCGAGAACTGTCGGAACTGTTGGAACTGCCGAGAACTGTCAGGAACTGCCGGGAACAACCAGAACATCGGAACAACTGGAATTGCCGGGACCTGTCGGAACTGCCGAGAAAGCTGATGTAAAGGGTAGAAGCCGGAACAGTCGGGAATTGCAAGAACAGCCGGGAAAGCTGACGCAAAGGGAAAAATCCAGAACAATCAGAACTGCCGGAAACTGCCAGAACAACCGGGAAAGCTAACGCAGGGGGCAAAAGCCGAAACTGCCAGGAACTTCCGGCACTGCCAGGAACAGCCGGAACTACCGAAACTACCGGAATTGCTGGAACAGCCAGAACTGCCGGGCACAGCCAGAACTGCCAGAATTGTTGGGAATTTCTGGAACAGCCGAAGCATTTGTCTCTGAAGGATAGCTGCATGCAAGGGACAGCTAACTAACATTGTATGGTACTTAGCAGCGAGTGCACCAAGCATGCAAGGGACAACAAACTAATATTGGGACAACAACATGATACTTAGTGCAGCAAGAATGTATTGGTACAGCTAGCATGCAAGGGACAACTAACATGCAACAGTAAGCATGCTAAGGGCAACAAGCATGCTAGGGACAACAAGCATGCTAAGGACAACAAGCAAGCAAGGTGCAGCCAACACATAGGTTAGTATGGCAACATGGTGCAACAATGGCACATAATGTAGTACAGTGATGGGTACAATAATGATTAATGAAGCATGATGAGATGCAACATAGTGATGATGGGCGCAGCATGGTGTAGCACGGTGAGGTGCAGCATGATGACGAAATGCAGCACAACGATAGGTGAAGGAGTCACCTTGGAGAATCAGTTGAAGCAGCTTGTCTTCAATTGATCTCATGTATCATCTTCTTAGAGATGATCTATGTTCTTATCTAGATAAGTCAAAGTGTTGACTTCTGTTGTAAATGTACTATCTCTCTCTCTCCGCTGAACTATTGAAGAACATATAAGAAGAATTGATCAATGGTTTCCCCACATTAGGGTTTATCCCTAGCTAGCGCCACATCTTGTGTCCTCTTGTCTTGGCTTGTCTTCTACGATTTATGTTTATGTTCTATCTGCAATTTACTTTAATGCTGATGTGATTGCTAATCTGGAAAAGATATTGAGCTAACTGTGAAAATTGAAATAAATTGCTCTAAGCATAGAGCATACCTAAAATTAACACAATACCATGGGCAAATACCCAGAAGAGAAAGATAGAGAGAGGGAGGGAGAAAGGGAGAGGAGGGAAGAAAATCATAATACCATGGACTAATACCATGGTTTATCAATACCATGGGCCATTTATACTTTTGATTATTATGTTATGGATCTATGCTTCTAATTATTCCGTTACAATACCATGGGCCAATACCATGGCGTATCAATACCACATGCCCAAAAACCACAACTTATTTCAAAATCAAAATATTTTACAAATACTTTATTTTAATTTAATTTTATAACATTTTTTAATTAAATCTAAAAGCAAAAAGGTTATAATTACTTTTGAGGTATATCTAAACCCTCCAATATTCACATAGAGATTAAATCGAGGATAGATGCATTTTAACCAAGGATCCAAAGTAAGAGAGAAAACAAAGTGACTAACAATG
This sequence comes from Pinus tabuliformis, assembly GCA_031772625.1. Taxonomy (NCBI): domain Eukaryota; kingdom Viridiplantae; phylum Streptophyta; class Pinopsida; order Pinales; family Pinaceae; genus Pinus; species Pinus tabuliformis. The sequence continues at coordinate 453,238,166 of CM062809.1, read as the reverse complement.
ATAGAGGAAAGATAGTGCATGATTATTTTAAGTTTTTTATTATTGTATTTTCTTTGACATGATTGATCCAAAATATAGGTTTAATATTTTACAACCAATTATATATATTTTTTAATTTAGATACTTTCTTAAATACAATAGAATGGGATCATATTTAAGAGAGAGAGAGTGAGATTGGGGGGGGGGGGGGGGGGGGGAATAAAGTGGGGGAGCGACATAGAGGTGGGAGAGACAGGGAGAGAGAGGAAGGAAGAGAGAGGGAGAGAGCGAGAAGGGGAGAGAGAGGGAGATAGTGACAGAGTTGGAGGGTGGAGAGAGAGAGAGTGTGTGATTCTTTGTTGAAGAATCTAGGGCAAAGTAGTGTAATGTGATTCTTCGTTACTTTATAACAATTTGTGGAGTCTTTTTACTTTTCTTGTTAGCTTATTCTTGTTTTTCTTCTTAATAGTGCATACTTGTGTACTTCATCAAACTGCTACCAAAACATAAAAAACAAGAACACAAGATGTTGGCTCTTTGCCAGGGCCAAAACCTCTCTTCTCTTGAGAGGAAAACCTTTTAGTGAATTTCTCTTATTGAAGCTTCTATTGATCAATGCCAAACCCTAGACCCCTGACAAAGAGATCCTCCAAGCACAATTCAAGTCCTTCCTTCTTTTTGCACCTTATTCCCTGACACTTCTTCTGGCACTTTGTTCTCCGACACTTCGTCCTCCTTCTTCCGGCACTTCGTTCTCTTACTATGAATCTTGTCTAGAGATAGACCTTCTTTGAGTGAGTCTTCTAGGTGAGTTGTTCCTCTTCTATCCTTGCACATGTAGACTTCAACGTTGACCAACTGAGATCCTTATTGAGATATGAATATATGATAGTGTTGCTGTTCTGCTGCCCTAGTTTCTCGCATGTGTGGGAGGATTACTAGGTGTTATATGCTCTTCTCTCCTTCGCTTGAGTGTCTTTCTTCCACGATGGAGTAGGAGGCCTTGTAGGCCTAGTTTTAGCCCCAAACAAAGAGAAATATACAATTGTGATCTTACTGCTGATATAGCTACAGACTGTCCCTCATTTTCTCGCACGTGTGACTGTGTATACCCTAGAAAACAGTCCCTCAGACTTCGTTGTTCTTCCTCCTTACCTCACTGCCCTAGTAGACCTTTTCCCTTGGCTTTCTTCGTTCTTCTTGTCCTCTTTTTCTTGCGGATTTCAGAGCTCAAGTAGTGTGTTCTATTTGGAGTGGACAACCTCTATAAATAGAGGACTGTCCCTCCATTTAGGCCGACTAGAAGGTTGACTAGTCCTCTTAATTGAAGGCCAACTTTGAGGGCAGTTTGGTGGTTGATTTGTTGAGTAGACTTCGATTAGTTTCCATAGTGGTGTAACATGCTTGAAGGAGCTTCTTGATGGTGCCATAACATAGGAGTGGACTTGACTTTGCTTGGAAGTTTTCCTTTAACTTTAATATATATTTATATATGGTGTAACATGCCCTTAAGGCTTCAACATTTCTTTTGACTATTTGACTCACCTATAGAACTTTGACGTGCTAGACCTACTTTAATGAGCAAGAAACTCATTGACATATATTATAAAATAATATTTCTTTTCTTGAATAAGTACAAATATCAAAAGTATATTTATGAAGACTGAACCTAGTTACACTTTCCTTCAACATGATGGGGGAGAGAGACAAAGGGAGGTGGGAGAGAAAGGGAGAGATAGGAAGGAAGAGAAAGCGGACTTGAGAGAGGGGGAGAGAGAGATGGAGTTGGAAGGGGGAAAGAGAGGGAGGGAAGAACAAATACATTGAGAGATAGAGGTGGAGAGAGAGAGGGAGTGATAAGGGAGAGAGCATACGAGGGAAGGGAGAGAAAAGGAGAGGATAGAGATAGTGAAAGAAGGGGAAGAGAGATAGGGAGACATAGATATGGAGGGGGGAGAGGGGGAGAACGAGAAGGAGAGAGAGAGGGAGATAATGATAGATTTGGAGAGTGGAGAGAGAGAATGTGTGTGATGGGGGGAGAGACAGAGGGAGGTGGGAGACAAAGGGAGTGGGAGGAAGGAAGAGAGAGAGGAGAGAGAGAGAGGGGGAGAGAGAGATGGAGTTGGAAGGGGAAGAAAGACATAGAGAGAGAAAGATGGAGAGGAAGTGACAAGGGAGAGATGGCGAGATGATGAGGGAGAGAGGAGAGCAAGAGAGAGAGAGAGGAGGGGAAGAGACACAGGGAGAGGAAGAGGGAGGGAGAGAGAAATAGATACATATGGAGATGTTGGAAAATCAAAAATATTATATTAGGGTTTGATTCTCCTTTCTTGATAATTACTTGTGAGTGTGTTGGCTTTGTTTACTTCTTTATTATCTTATCTTTCATCAAGCAATTATACATACATGAAGATCACAAAACAAGAGACACAAGATATAGGCACATGCTAGGGAAAAACCCCTCGTGGGGAAAACCCAGTCAAGATAATTCTTCCTTTCAATAGTATTCTTTGAGACTCTTCACTCTAGACCAAGACTAGACTTTCCCTCCACACCATGTCAGCCTTCCAGATCTTCTACCCCTTCCAACAACTTCGACTAGGCAGCAACTTCCACCAACAACAAATCTTAGGAGACTTTGATCTCCCAATCTAGACCACGAAATAGAGAGAGAGACACCAAAAACTCAATTTTATTCTTCTCTAGAGAATCCCCCAAACTCGCACTCCTTTTCTCCTTCTGGCAGTAGACTTCACACTTCCTAGCTCTTCTAGAGATATCGAACTACTTGAGCGAGTGAGTGCTTCAAATGACTTCGACCTCCTTCAATATAAGGGTTTCTTATGTGTCGAATGGGGGTCTTTAGGCCGACTTGATCTTCCTTAGGCCGACATGATGTGGAGGACACATAATTCATATTTGACTTGATACAAAACCTTTTTACATGATCCAAATCCCAGGACAGGTCTCTTTGAATATACAACGACTCTATAAACTCAATATTAATCCTAGGAGTCCACTATGGGGACTTTGACTAATACAATGATGATCCAAGCCTGAAACCCATGCTTTAATAAGTCATTGTGACAATAATAAGAATTCTTTTTCTTTTTTCTTTTGACAAGTACATTACATAATGACTCAAGTACATTATTGAAGACCGAACATAGTTACATTTTCTAACACTCGCTCTTAACTAGGGAGGTATTCATAATGTATATATACAATGAAAGATCTCAAACTATATGAAAACATGAAGAACTTTTAGGCATCACAATGCCATGGACTAGATTCCTGACCAAGGAAATCTATCCAACCAGTCACTCAACAATTTAGGCACCGCAATGTGATGGACTAGATTCCTGACCAGGGCAATCTATCCAACTAATAACTCAACAGTTAAGGCACTGCAATGCCATGGACTAGATTCCTGACTAGGGCAATCTATCCAAGTGGGACTAAGGTGGACTCAAGCTTTCTACCCCTCTAGGTACCATCAGAGCTACTTGCTAATCACCAACCCAAAGATATAGGTGTGTATCCAAAACAGATTTCAATAAATAACACCACCTTTTCAATTCTGAGATTCCAGACATCAACATAGTGCCGATGAGATGTCTCCCCAGGCAATGCTTCACTCGCAAAGCCTCAACAAATCTCTTCCATTTCCTTATCATCAATACAATCACCAATATCTACCAAACCCAGTAGGTTTCTTAGATATTCGAACTTCTTATTTGGAAGAGCCTTTGTCAGTATCCCTGCTACCTATTCATTTATCGGAACATACTCTAACTTCACGATCCCATCCTGCACCAAGTTCCTAATAAAGTGGAACTTATTATTGATATGTTTCGTCCTCAAATGAAACACGGGATCTCCAGACATCTTGATACAACTTTGATTGTCACAATTAATCACAGTAGGACCTAGAGGCTTGAACAAATCTGTCAAAAGCTTCCTTAACCAGACAACCTCTTTTCCTACTTCACATGCAGCCACATATTTTGCCTCGACACTACTCAATGCAACGGGATCTTGCTTCCTACTCATCTATGAGATCATAGTAGCTCCGAGATTAAAGCATCCCGTGGTAGTGCTTCTTCCATCGGTCTCACTACTAGCCCAATCAGAGTTTGTGAAGCTAATTAACTTGAATTCCTTACTATCATACTTTAGGCAGTGATGTATGGTGTCACAAAAATAGCTCAATATATGTTTGGCAACTATCTAGTGATCATGACGAGGCTCCAACTGAAACTGACTAAGAATGTTCACTGCAAAACATATATCTAGCCTAGTATTTACCAGATACATTAGGGAACCCCCCAACTGTCGATATGAGGTAGGATCCACAAGACTAGAGTTGGAGCTCTTCAATTTTTTGAGGTTGGTGATCATAAGAGTAATCATCGACTTAGAGTCCATCATCCCAAATTTATGTAATAACTTGATGATGTACTTTCCTTGCCCCAAGTATATCTCCCCAGGTTTCTGCCATACTTCTAGACCTAGGTAGTAGTGCATCAATCCTAGATCCTTCATCTCAAATTCAGCTGCCAACATCTTCTTGCATTCTTGAATTCTTCGTTCTTCACCAGTGATGAATAGATCATCCACATATAGTAGAATAATGACGGGCTCATTATTTACGACGGATCAACAATACTCTTCACGAACCCAATTCTGAGAAGATATGCATCCATTCTTGCATACCATGCCCTTGGTGCTTGTTTCAAGCCATATAGGGCCTTCTTGAGTCTGCAAACATGAGAGTCCCTACTATTCACTTCAAAACCTTCAGGTTGTTCGATGTACACTTCCTCATCAATGGTCCCATTTAGAAATGCGGTCATAACATCCATTTGATGATTATTCCACCCCATTGTAGTAGCCACTGAAACCAACGATTTAATGGTAGTGTACCTTGCTATAGGTGCAAAGGTTTCTTCATAATCAATGCCTTCCTTTTGAGAGAAACCCCTTGCTACGAACCTTGCTTTGTATTTGTCTATACTTCCATCAACAACATGTTTGATCTTATAGATCCACTTCGATGTGACAACCGATTTGTCACTAGGTCTGCAAACGATTTCCTAAATCCCATTCTTCATGATGGATTGATATTCTTTTTGCATAGCTTTCTTCCAAACCCCTTTCATGCTCAATTTTCTTGAATGTAGATGGTTCGACTTCAATCAATTTTGTCATATATGCAGCATAACTAGAATACCTTTTCAGTTTCTTACTTTCCCTGGAGGGCCCTATAGCAACTTCATGTCCTTCAACATCTTCTAATCTTGCTTTCAACCAATTTGGCCTCTTCCTTGTGGTTGGGATAACCACCGATTGAATAGGCTCACTTGGTCCTTCTTCTTCAACATTAGAAGGATCTTCATGATGAATTTCATCTTCTTCAAATACGGGAACTTCTTCATCATCAGAATCAATAGGAATGTCCTTTGATTTCTTGTAGGCTTGATTCTCATCAAATATGACATCCCTGCTTACTTCAATGTGTTTTCCTTTATATAAATTCTGTATGCCTTTGAGGAAAGACTATTACCAACGAATATTCCCTCGATGCTTGTCGAGTCCAACATCTTTTGCTTGTCTTTTAGAACATGAATATATGCTGGACTTCCAAATATGCGGAGATGATCCACACTCGGTTTCTTTCCTGTGAATACTTCTTCGGGTGTAGTATTATCAAGACTCTTATGAGGACTTCTATTTTGAACATACACAACAGTCATTGTTGCTTCACCCCATAAGAACTTCGGTAGATCTTGATCAAGGAGCATAGTTCGAATGCCTTCTTCAATTGACCTATTCTTCCTTTCGGCCAATCCATTTTGTTCGGGATAGTAGGGAACAATGAGCTCCCTCTTAATACTTGCATCCTTACAATATGCAATCAACTCTTTAGAGGTGTATTCCCCACCATTGTCAGATCTCAGAGTTTTTATCTTTTTATCGGTTAGGGTTTCCACCTCAGCCTTGAACTCCTTGAACTTATCAAATACTTCATCTTTAGTTTTGAGTAGATAGAGCCATGTCTTCCTTGAATGGTCATCAGTGAATGTTACATAGTAGAGATGACCTCCAAGTGACTTGTTAGACATGGGCCCGCATACATCGGAATGGATGAGATCTAATATTTCTTTAGATCTAGATTCACTATGATGAAATGGCTTTCTAATATGCTTCCCCAAAGAGCATCCCTTGCACACACCTTCATGATCTAACTTCATATCAGGAATACCATGAACCAGTCGACTAAGAGTAGGGATGACCCTATAATGGAGATGACCATATCTTCGATGCCATAGTTCAATGGGACTTATTTCCATATGAACTAAAGCTTGAGGAGATGGAGTGATAACCTAGTAAAGACTTCCTTATCGAACTCCAATAACCCTAGCTTTGTCAATACTAGAGTTCTTTCTCCAAACCAGTACTTTTCCAACGACAAAATCAATCCTTTCCCCTTTCTCTTCTAAATAAGAAATAGAAAGTAAATTCTTTTTCAAACCTGGAACATAGAGAATGTTGCTAAGATGCAACTTTGATCCATTGGCTAGCTTCAATGATGTAGATCCCGGGCCTCTAACAGCATAGCTTTTGTTGTCACCCAATTCCACTGCATGAGAGGATGACTCCTTTGATATAGTGTGAAGTTGCTTGCTTTCACCAGTCATGTGTCTCAATGCTCCACTATCAATGATCCATGCATTGTCGTCAGTAAGAGAACCTGTAACGGCAACCAAGAATCCTTGACTCTTGACTTTGTTGAATAAGTAATAGATGATGTTCTTGATCCATCTTCCAGCAGCATTGTAACCCAATCTTATGTAGTTCATCGTAGAGGGAGAATCCATCCAGCAAAGTGATCTTCGACTTCTCTTGACCTTAGCTCCGATACGATGTTGGAAAATCAAAGATATTATATTAGGGTTTGATTCTCCTTTCTTGATAATTACTTGTGAGTGCGTGGGCCTTGTTTACTTGTTTATTATCTTATCTTTCATCAAGCAGTTATACGTACATGAAGATCCCAAAACAAGAGACACAAGATATAGGCACATGCTAGGGAAAAGCCCCCCTTGAGGGGAAAACCCAGTCAAGATAATTCTTCCTTTCAATAGTATTCTTTGAGACTCTTCACCCTAGACCAAGACCAGACTTTCCCTCCACACCATCTCAACCTTTCAGATCTTCGACCCCTTCCAGCAACTTCGACTAGGCAGCAACTTCTAGCAACATGCAGCTTCCGGCAGCAACAAATCTTAGGAGATTTCAATCTCCCAATCCAGACCACGAAACAAAGAGAGGGAGACACCGAAAATTTGATTTTCTTCTTCTCTAGAGGCTCCCCCAAACTCGCACTCCTTTTCTCCTTTTGACAGTAGACTTTGCAATTCCCAACTCTTTTAGAGATGTCGAACTACTTGAGAGAGTGAGTGCTTCAAATGACTTCGACCTCCTTCAATATATAGGCTTCTTGTAGGTCGAATGGGGGTCTTTAGGTTGACTTGATCTTCCTTAGGCCAACGTGATGTGGAGGACACATAATTCATATTTGACTTGGTACAAAACTTTTTTACAAGATCCGAAAGCCCAAGAAGGGTCTCGTCGAATATACAATGACTCTATAAACTCAATATTAACCCTAGGAGTCCACAATGGGGACTTTTATTAATATAATGATGACCCAAGCATGAAACCCATGCTTTAATAAGTCATTGTGACAATAATAAGAATTCTTTTTCTTTATTCTTTTGGCAAGTACATTACATATTGACTCAAGTACATTTTTGAAGACCGAACATAGTTACATTTTCTAATAGGAGAGAGAGTGTATGTTTTGGGGATGAGAAGGAGAGACAAGGGGAGATAGATATAGATGGAGGGGGGAGAGAGGGAAGAAGAGAGAGGCAAAGAGAGGGTAGGAGAAAGAGAGATAGATATGGAGAGAGAAGGGGAAGAAAGAGAGAGAGAGAAAGGGAGAGGAAGAGGGAGGGAGATAGATAGATAGATAGATAGATATGGAGAGAGAGTTTGTATGTTTGGGGGCTGAGAGAGAGAGAGAGAGAGAGAGAGAGAGAGAGAGATGTGTTTAAGGGGCTGAGATAGAGAGACAAATAAGGAGAGATGGAGGGAGGTATATATATAGATGGCAAGGGGGAGAGGGAAGAAGAGAAAGATAGAGAAAGGGAGGGAGAGGAGAGAGAGACGGGGGAGAGAGAGAAGGAGAGAGGGAGGGAGATAGACACATAATGGAAGGTGGAGAGAGAGGGAAGAAGAAAGAGACACACAGAGACAAATATAGACATAGAAGTTAGATCTAGAAAGTCATGAATATTTTGGTTTTTCACTAAAATAGATGTATTGATTTTAGTGTAGTTGTTGATTTCTAATCCTATTTGATCGCTTGCACTAGATGCATTGATTTCAGTGTAGATGTCGATTTCTAATCCTATTTAATACCTTACACTAGATGCATTGATTTTAGTGTAGATGTTGATTTCTACTCCTATTTGATTGCTTGCACTGGATGCATTGGTTTCAATGTAGATATTGATTTCTAATCATATTTGATTGCTTGCACTAGATGCATTGATTTTAGTGTAGATGTCGATTTCTAATCCTATTTAATACCTTATACTAGATGCATTGATTTCAGTGTAGATGTTGATTTCTACTCCTATTTGATTGCTTGCACTAGATGCATTGATTTTAGTGTAGATATTGATTTATAATCTTATATGATTGCTTGCACTAGATGCATTGATTTCAGTGTAGATGTCAATTTCTAATCTTATTTAATACCTTGCACTAGATGCATTGATTTTGGTATAGATGTTGATTTATACTCCTATTTGATTGCTTGCACGAGATGCATTGGTTTCAGTGTAGATATTGATTTCTAATCCTATTTGATTGCTTGCACTAGATGCATTGATTTTAGTGTAGATGTTGATTTCTAATCCTATTTGATTGTTTGCATTATATGCATTGATTTTAGTGAAGATGTTGATTTCTAATCCTATTTGATTGTTTGCACTAGATGCATTGATTTCAGTGTTAATGTTGATTTTTGATTTGATGCAACTAGATGTATGATGTACATTAATTTCAAAGTAATTAGATTTATAGTGCGCATCGATTTCAGTGTAAGCACATCTCTACCCCCTCCATCTACGTCTCTATCTCCCATTGTCTCTCCTTTTTTATCTCTCTATCTCACCCCCAAACATACACACTCTCTCTCCATATATATTGATCTCTCTCTCTCTCTTCCCCTTTTCTCTCTCTCTAATACTTCTCTCCCCTTATCTATATCTCTTCCTCCCTCCATGTCTTTTCCTCTCTCTTCTTCCCTCTTCCCCCCTCCATCTATATCTCTATCTCACCCCCAAAACATACAAACTCTCTCTCAGTGTGCACACATAAACATTATTCATGATGTGAATTGACTTCTTTGTTACAATAATTCAACCATAAATACAATACTTGAATTTTCATCCTAAATAAAATGTTCACTTACCCAAAATGTCTTCTTCTTAAAACTGTAAACTATTTGTAGTTGGCTACATTCTTATTATTCCTGTTTTTCCATCAATCAACGTTGGTAATCACTTTTCATTCAAACGCAGTAATAGAAAATAACTAATAGGCATGACAATAAGAATAGTAGAAGAAAATAGTTTCAGATTGATTGCAATGAAGATTGTTTGTAATTCACTATATTCTTATTATTCACATTTTCTATTGTTCAACATTGTTACATTGTCACTTTTCACTTCAAATTTTTATTTCATCATTTTTCATCATTCAAGTTACTAACAGTCTCTCTCATCTTAACAAACTGAGGTAACTAAGCAAAGTTAAAGTTGACCAAATTAATATTAGGCATATTTGGCATATTTAAAATGATTAAAAAATCATATGTTCAACAAATTTTATATGACTGCACATGACTGAAACCAACCTAGATCCATCTTAACCCCCGGATCTATCAAGCACCGAGAGAGATCAAATCTCTCGAGTTGCAAACCTTTCGTCAAGTTTTACACTAAAAAAAGAGGTTTGCACCCCGAGAGATTTGATTCCTCTTAGCACTTGATAGATACGAGGTTAATGCGGATCTAGGATAGTTTAATGTCACAAAAACCCAATCTATGTATATTTCAACATTGACGTAGTGGTGTGAGTAAATTTACAAGGATTGAATACATTGTTAGATTTTGATAGCATTGGACAGGTGTTCTAGTCTCGATTTATGTCTAAAAGACTAAAGAATATGAGATCTCCAAAATCCAAAAAAGGTTTCATGAGTTAAGCTTGCATAACGCCTTAATTAAATTAATTGATCAATAATTAAAAAATTACCCAAGTCTAACTTGTGAAAATTGATTAATTAAGGATGATCGAGAATGCTCTAGAAGCTCACACAGATTGAGTTTAAGATGATCTTAGTTGTTGATGAGGATCTAATCATGGTTGTTGAAGCTCCAACAAGAGATTATAAGAGCAAGTCGATGGGATGGAGAGAGACATAAGAGGGGAGCGAGTTCCTTGGCAGATCAAGCTATCCAGTTGCAGAGATTCAACAAGGAAGTGAGTTCGAGCCAGAAGGAGAGCATCAGTGATTGAGGGAGCAACAAAGAGAATTCCAGAGGAGTTTCCTAGTAGTTTTCTAGTGCCAGAGAGGCAGGTAGAGGGAGGCAAAAATTATTTTGCAGAGAGGCCGAATAGCCAGTGTGAGCAACCAAAAACCCCAGTGTGAGTGTCAGAAAGGGAGTTGTTTCAATTACTGGAGGCCGGGAGATCACCTGGAAGGCAGAGCGAGTCATTTCCAGAGGCAAAGGGAGGCTGGACGACTCAGTTGGAGTCGAATTGCAGGAAGTACGAATTTCCCAGGCTAGTTGTGTGAGTTCCAGGCAAGTCGTGTTGCCAGGGAGAGAGAACGAGCAAGCCAGAGGGAGGTTGAGTTTGTTTGCAGAGGGAGAATTTTTCTCCATATTATTTTTTTCCAGATTATTTCTAGAGGATTGCCATTTAGGCATCTAGATTATTGTACTCAGATTTTTACAGTTGCATAATAATAAAATAAATCTTCATCTGCTGCACCGATTTTCCCTTCGGGTTTTTTTTGGGGACTATTAGTCCAAAATTGTTGGTGTCGATTTTTTGTATGTGCATTATTTTCTCAACATCCAGATTATTTTTTGCAGTGTATTTTATTTACGGTGAAGATTGCAATTGTGAGTTTATCGATATTTGCCGTAATAAAAAATAAACTGCAAAACAGTTAGGAGATAAATTTCTAGTACTTGCAATCAAGGATTTTTGACATGGTATCAGAGCATTGAAGATTAGAGGCTCAAAAGTGAGAGGAGAAAAATTGTGCAGCTTCAAAGGGAGATATGGGCACAATTTCTCTAGATTTGTGCAAGCTAGCCAGAGCTGCGAATTGCAGAGGCAATGGGGTTTGATTTCTAGATCCAGGTGGAGGAAAATTTGAATAGCCTTAGAAGCAGAATTTGCAAGCAGTGGATTTTCCAGATAGAGGGTTTTAGTGAGCAGATAAATCAATTTGTTGGGCAGATCTGGATGCAGAGGATTTGCAACAAGAGTTTTAGTTTCCGATTTTTGTAGGAATAGGAAGAGAAAAGCACATTGAAGGAAAATTTCCAAAATTTCTCAGAGGGTTTCCAGATCTAGATCCAAGAAGGAAATTTGTGATTTCCAGTAGCAGAAGGCCATAACAGTTTTTCCAGTCAGCTAGTGCGTGCTTCAGGAGCAACAAATCATGTGCCGGATTCTAGAGGAGTTCTGGAAGGTTGAGTGAGTTGCCTAGTTAAGGTGTCACAGGTAGTTCAAGAACCGAAGAAGGATTTCTAGGGGCAAGCAATAGCAGATCTGCACATTCCTAAGGGAGTGCAAGTGGCAAAAGAGAGGCCAAGTAGGAAGAGAAGGAGATTTTCAGTTTTAGTCTCTAGTTATTTGAGTTTCACAGAGGTGTTCCCAACATATCTCAAAGATCATGATAGACTTGACGAAACCTCAAACTTTGGTGTCTGGAACACTAGGATGCAATTCATTTTGGATGAGCATGGCTTGAAGGAGTTTGTGATAACAACCATAGCAGTACCCACAGTTCCTATCCACTTTCATGAGTATAAGAAGGATATGGCCAAAGCGAAGAGGATGGTCTTGGATAGGGTATGACATCATATTGCCCCACGTATTGCAGATAAGAATACAACAAAGGAAATGTGGGATGCTGTTGTGAAGCTATACCAAGATCCATCAGAGAATCGTAAGATGATTCTCAAGGAGAAGTTGAGGACCACAAAGATGCAGAAGGGTGAAGGCGTGACTCCCTACCTCACCAGAATTTAGAATGTTTGAGATGAGCTAGCAGCTATAGGAGAGAAACCAGAGGACAATGAACTTGTGCGAATTGCTCTGAATGGGTTTACCAGAGAGTGGGCAACATTTGTCCAGTGGATTACTGGACGAGACAAATTGCCAGATTGGGAATGTCTTTGGAGTGACTTCACATAGGAGGAGCTAATGCTCAGTCTTGTCTAGGGCACTACTAACAGTAGTAGAAAAGGGCTAAAGGTTGAGGAGGAGGAGGAGAATGTATGTTAGGTCCCTATACTACTAGTGTATCCCCCTATTGTTATTATTGCAACCCCCTTATTGTATTATTGTGCCCATGTAGTCCCCATATTGTTATTAGTGTGCCCCATAAAAGCCCATTATTGTTATTGTTGTGCGCCTACAATATTATTGTTATGTAGGCTCTGATTTATATTGTGACCCCGTAGAATCCTATATATAGAAAGGAGTTCTTGTCATTTGTATCATCCAATAATTGTTCATTTGTGTAATGTAAGGAAGGTTACCCCCTCAAAGAGGCTGACTTTGAAGTCGTTGATCTATCTTTTCTTCTATTTTGTGCGTTAGTTGTATAACATTTGGTATCAGAGATTTGGATTTTAGGGTTTTATTGCTTCAACCAGATCGTCATGGAATTTTCGCTATAAATTTTTTTCTACGAAGTTTTAGAAGCTGAAATTAAAACCCATTTGAGCCGAAATCTTGTTGAACCTTGGGTACCAATTTCAGATCTTGGTTTGCTATATTTTCAGAGATATTATCCAAGGAAGTTAGGGTTTTCGCAGGCTCCCAAATTCGACCTCAAATAGGTGACCGTGGGAAAATCATCATAACTTTCTCTCCGAGCATCGGATTCAAATTTGGTAAAAAATGACAGAAAGAGGACGAAATGTAGTTTGTTGTGTTTCTTTTTAAGGGTTGAAGGTCGATACGGTGACACGTGGCACGTCGTACAAGTTCACTCTACTTAACCAGTCTATAATCAGGTCATCGTGGGAGAATGTGCATAACTCTTGTTTGAAGAATCCAATCTAGATCAGACTTGTGGAGTTGGAAGGAGGACTCAGAGGGCTACCATAGGACGAAATTTTAGACCTTGGAGATCCGAAATTACATATTTACAGTCGTTTCAATATCGAGCTCCTAAAAACAAGAAAAAGAGATATGAGGAAGTTTGATGGCAAGGATCCGGTAACTTGGATACTATAGATGGAGCAATATTTTGATCTACATGATGTGCAACTGTTACAAAAGGTATGTATTGTATCTTTATATTTAGAACCGAATCAGTTTGTATGGTATAGAGGACTTTGTTCTCGTAAACCACTTGCCACATGGTCAATTTTCACGGAGGAAATGATTGCGCATTATGAGGATACAAAGAAAAACATCTTCTTTAGCCAATTCATAAATCTGAAACAAAAGGGTTCAATGGCAGAGCACATTGAGGACTTCCAAAAATTGAATATAAGGGAAAATGATTTCCAGAGAAGCAGAGCATTGATGTTTTCATAGGGACTTTAAAGGATAACATTCAACATGAGGTTCATCTTTGGGAACCTGATTCATTGAACAAGGCATTTAGGTTGGCAAGAAAAATTGAAAGACAAATTATGGCAACAAGGAAGCCTACCACTCACAACTATAAAGATGGAAGTGTGGTTGCTCCTAGCCTTCCACAACCTACAAGGTTGACACCACAACAATTGTAAGAAAAAAGATCAAAAGGGCTCTATTATAGTTGCGATAGAAAATACACTAAATGTCATAAGTGTGTTGAGAAGAAATTAATATACACAGATTGGGAAGAGGAGGAAGAAAAAGAACAAGAAATGTCAAAAGAAGAGGATATACACTAGGAACCAAGCCTAGAGAAAGAAGGAATGAATCCAACCATATCTTGTAATGCATTGACAGGAATTACCATTCGTCAAACTCTCAAGATAGAAGGACATATCAAGAAGAAAAAGGTAATAGTGTTGATTGATTTGGGTAGTACCCATAATTTTATTCATTGTATGATAGCCAAGGAATTGAATTGCTTCCTATATTCAGCACCAAAGTGTCAAGTGATGGTTGCAAATGGAAGAACCATAAATTTCTCTGGAAAGTGCCATAATATTAAGCTATCCATGGGAGAATATCTATTGAATAGTCCAATGCTTTCCATTCCAATGGGTGGTGATGATGTTGTACTAGGAGTCCAATGGTTACAATCTTTGGGTACGATAACTTTTAATTTTCAAGAACTTTTCTTGAAATTTTTTTGGGAAGGAAAAGAAGTTGAATTAAGGGGTATCGCAAGGAAACCAAGAAAGATAATCAACTATATTGGCATGAAAAAGCTTCTAAAGAAAGAACAACGGGGCGTAATTGCACAATTATCTTCACTAGAGGTTCAAACAGGGAAATCATCTATTTCTACAGATCTCCAAAAACTCTTGGATGATCATTCTAAGGTTCAAGCAGTGGAAGATTACATCGAGCATCAACAACAAGTTCTCTAAATCTCAAGGGATAACCTCACTTTGGCGCGGAATCGAATGAAACAAAAGGCATATTAACATTGCAACGAAAGAAGTTTTGATATAGGCGACTGGGTATTTTTACAGCTACAACTATACAAACAAATGTCCCTCAAGAAAGCTAAGAATGATATGAAATTATCACCAAAGTAGTATAGTCCTTACAAGGTGTTGCAAAAGATTGGTACTATGGAATACAAATTGGAGCTTCCTGCATCTTCCCCAGTGCACCCAATTCTCCATGTTTCATGCTTAAAGAAGGTTATAGGTGACAAGATCCTAGTGCAAACAATATTGTTGGAACTTGATGAGGAAGGAAAAATCATATTGGAACCTGAAGCATTCACGGAAACAAGAACCCGACAGCTATGAAATCGATCAATTTTAGAGTATCTTGTCAAGTGGAAGAACTTATTTGCTGAAGATTCCACGTGAGAGGATGAGAATTTTATACAGAAGTATCCAAAACTACTCAAGCGTTGAGGACAACACTTTTTTGAAGGAGAGGGGCATGTTGGGTCCCTATACTACTAGTGTATCCCCCTATTGTTAGTATTGCAACCAATGTGGAAAAAGTCGAAGTCGGGATTAATTCGGCAAGGGTCCAAAAGTTGAAAAACTCGGCAAAGTCGGGAGTTTTTCGAAAAAGTCGGCAAAAAGTCGGCAAAATTAAAAAAATACAAAAATATTCATTTTTAAAAAAATCCGGACTTTTTCAATAAAATCCCGACTTTTTCAATAAAATCCCGATTTTTTCAATAAAATCCCGATTTTTTCAAAGAAAAAAAAATCATTAAAGAAACTACCACGATTTTTTGGAAAAAGTCCCGATTTAATCCCGACTTTTTCGATTTAATCCCGATTTTTTCGTTTCTTAAAAAGTCGGCAAAAAATCGGCCGATTTAATCCTTTTCTTGAAAAAATCGCGTTTTGGGGAATAAATCCCGATTTTATCGGGACTTTTTCCACACTGATTGCAACCTCCTTATTGTATTGATGTGCCCCATGTAGTCCCCATATTGTTATTAGTGTGCCCCATAAAAGCCCACTATTGTTATTGTTGTGCCCCTACAATATTATTGTTATGTAGGCTCTGATTATATTGTGATCCCTTAGACTCCTATATATAGAAAGGAGGTCTTGTCATTTGTATCATTCATAAATTGTTCATTTGTGTAATGTAAAGGAGGTTGCCCCCTTGAAGAGACTGACTCTGAAGTCGTTGATCTATCTTTTCTTCTATTTTGGTGAGCTAGTTGCGTACCATTGTAGCCCTCGCCAGTAAGGGAAAGACGAAGAAGGGTCCTAGTTAGGGACAAAGCTCAAAGGGAGGTGAAAAGAAGAAAAATGTTTTGTTGAAGATCAAATGGTTCAGATTTTGTGAATTTGGTCACTACAACAACCATTGTCCCAAGAAAAAGAAAGACAAGAAGGTGGAGCGATAAACTGCAGCTATGACAAAGATAGATTAGTTGACCTCCAGATTGGAGGAGTTTACATTGATAGTAACTATACCTCCAAAAGGAGGAGGAGCATAGCACTTTAGAGTTGCAGGAGGGGCAGGGTCCAAAGAGGACTGCATTGAAGAATTGTTTCCTCATGGATCATTACCTTGGCTATAGAGGGCCTATTACCCACCACTTGTGGGTGATCCGTATAGGAGAAATTTTGTCCTAGATTTGTCTTCAACTGATAGCCAACAATCCCTTGCATCCACCAGATAGATCGATGTGCCACCATTCTCCGCTACCTGAGCCAACCATTGTATTCCCACGACCATTTGTTATGATCATATGTTTGAAGGTGGGCCTTCGAACCCCGAAGGTATGACTTTTCATTACGCAATAGGGTGTTTATGTTTGCTTTTCTTGGGTACACTTGGACATGGATTAATAGGGGGATTCAATAGGAAGAATGGGCTTGGACTGTACTCTTGTTCCCTTGTCCCAACTTGGTGGTTAGCCTTGTATCCTAGTCCTGTGGGATCTCTTGTATGGGCTACCAGCTTTAGGAGTGGCACTACATGGGAAACCTTGATTTTGGTTGCGTGGTCCTGCTTCCCGACACCATATATCTCACCCCCTCCGCTCTTTACAACCCCTTTTCACACTTTTTGCATTCGGGTCCACATTTGATCTACCTGCAGTTTTGAGAAACTGATTCAGAGAATCACATAACAAAGAAAAGAGGATAACAGAACAACTCTCTGGAAATATCATCATTTATTATGAGGGAGAGATGAGCATTTTATAAACAATGCAAACATTCTCCTTATTTTTTAATTTTGTAATTACAAAAGATATTGCATAAAAATCAAATACATTATTAGATAAAGCAAATACATTGAGATGTTTCCTTCTTTCCCAGTTTTTTAGATGTTTCCGTCTTTTCTACTCTTAGATGTTTCCAAGGAAAGGAGTGCGCTTTTTCTTGGTTGCCCAATCAGTGAGAAGTTTCTAATTTGTGTGCCTGTCTTGGTTGCCCAATTCCTCCCTGTTTAGAGCAGGAAGCATCCCTTCTTCCTCCACCAAATGAGGGAAAGTGCGTTGCAATGTTTCTGGAGTCATCCATTTTTCCTGTGCTGGTGTGTGTCCCTTCCGACCAACCAGATAATATAAGTAATATTGTTGACGTGTATTCCTTTTCCTGGAGTCAAGAATTGTGTCATTGAGCAGAGGAGGCTGAAAATATGGAATATTATCTACCGGATGACGAACTGTAACAGATTCCTCAAGGAGAGGTGGTTCAAAGAGCTTGAGATTATTAACATTAAGCACATCGTGGATGCCAAGCTGGGAAGGCAAGTCCAAGCGATATGCATTGTCGCCAATGTGTTCCAGAACAGTATAGGGGCCATATTGTAGGGGTGCAACTTATGGTGGTGGCCCTTGAAGCGTTGCTTGTCCAACAAGAGCCAGACATGATCTCCAGGTTGAAAAGACAACGATGTTTGCTGCTTGTCATGCCTTTGTTTGGCGCGATCTTGGGCTGCCTGCAAAGCAGCAGTTACTTGAGTTTGGCGTTGAGATATGGAGTGTATGAAATGCTGAGATGATTTTTGTTCTTGTTGTTGATGTGCAGACCCATAAGGGGTGATAGTCAGTGGCATCTCAAAGGGTGCACTTGGCTGAAACCCAAAACAAACCTCAAAAGGGGAGAAACCAGTTGAGGAGTGCGTGGCCCTATTGTAACTATGTTGAATGATGTGCAAATATGTATCCCACTGTTTGTTTCTAGAAAAATAATTGTGAAGGGAGTGAACCAAAGTACGGTTGACAACTTCGGTTTGTCCATCTGTTTGTGGGTGAAAGGCAGTGGAGAAACAAAGTTGGCAACCCAACAAAGACCAAAGAGTACACCAAAATGTACTGAGAAAATGAGAGTCACGATAAAAAATAATGCTACTTGGCAAACCAAAGTGTGGCCAAACATGTTGGAAGAAGAGATCTGCAGTTTGAGCAGCAGAGGTAGTCTTATGACAAGGAAGAAAGATAGCCATCTTGGAGAAATGACATACCACTACCCAAATAGCATCATGTTTGTGGAAAGTAGTAGGAAGACCACTTAAAAAGTCCATGGAAATGGATTCCCAAGGACGAGAGGGAATTGGTAATGGTTGATACAAACCATGCTTATAGTTTGAGGGCTTTCTTTGTGAACAAAGAGAACATGCGCGAATGAATTTTTTCACTTGCTTAGGTAAGGCAGGCCAATAGAAGTGGCGGTGAAGATTGAGAATGGTCTTGGCTGTGTTGAAATGCCCTCCGTATGAAGATGAATGTGCTTCACGGATGAGAAGGAGACAATCATCAGATTTTGTCACACAGAGTTGGTTAAGTTTATACAACCAACCATCACGAATGGTATAATCAAGAAAGGGAGTTTGGTTGATGACTATAGGTTGCTGCAGAGCTTCCCATATCTCCCCAAAGACCGATCTGTTGCATACATATATTTCCAGGAATCATATGCAACACAACACACCTCTAGAATGTGTAGGACCTGAGTAGGTGGTCGAATTAACAAATCAACCATTTTATTTGCTATCCCCTTCTTAAATTTAATCACCAAATGGAATTGTTGAATGTAAGCAGCCCACTTTAGATGGCGTTGCTCTTGAATCTTGCGTTGTGAGTTGATGAAGATCAGTGGATGATGATCTATATGGAGGATGGTCTCTTTGCCAAGAATGTAATGGCGCCACTGCTTCAAAGCTTGCACTAGACTATAGAATTCCTTGTCATATGTGTTGTACATGAGCTTAGCATTCACAAGTGCCTCAGAATGGTATGCCACAGGGTGACCTCCCTGTTTAAGAACAACCCCAATGGCAAATTGAGAGGCACCGGTTTCTAACTCAAATGGTTGATTCATATCTGGCAAGCGAAGAACAGGGGCCGAGCATAATGCATTCTTGAGTTGAGCAAACTGGCGCTCAGATTTGACATCCCAAATAAACTTTGCATGATTTGACAACTGGTGCAAAGGGCGAGCCAACTGTGAGAAATGAGAGACAAATTTTCTGTAGAAATTAATACCTCCCATGAAGCTCTTGAGGTCATGTGCATTGGAAGGTGCTGGCCATTGTGCCAAAGCCTGTACCCGAGATGGATCTGGGCGAACCCCTGTGCTGTCAATAATAAATCCCAAATATTGAACTAATGTTTGTCCAAAATAGGATTTCTTCTCTTTGACCTGAAGTTGATGTGTTCGCAATAACTCAAGTATGCTGCGAACGTGCTGAAGATGGTCTTCCCAAGATTTACTGAATACCAAAATATCATCAAGGTAAATGACCACAAACTTACCCAAGTGTGCCCTGAAAACATCATTAATGAATCTCATAAAGGTGGTCGGTGCATTGGTCAGTCCAAATGGCATGACCAACCATTCAAATAGCCCAAACTTTGTTTTGAAAGTAGTTTTCCATGTGTCGGATGCATGCATGCGAACTTGATGGTAGCCTGCAGTCAAATCCATCTTTGTGAAGAAACAAGCCCCATGTAAGTGGTCCAACAAATCCTCAATGCAGGGTAGGGGGTAGCGGTTTTTAATAGTGGCTTTATTAATGGCCGGTAGTTTGTCACGAGGTGCCATTCAGAAGTATCCTTTTTGGGAATAATAAAAGCTGGAGATGCACATGGCGAGGATGAAGGTTGAATATGACTAGATGTCAACAATTGCTCAATTTGGCGTTCGATTTCAGTGGCCTCTCTAGGAGCGAGGCAATAAGATGGGGTGTTGGGGCAAAGACGTTGAACCAAGTCTTGTGCCACAAGATTCTTTTGACTGCAATTATGGGTAAATAGAGGTGCACCAGAGGTGTTTGTTGCATTAGCAGTCATGAGGATGAGAGAGGGGTCCACTTCGGTAGGGTTGTCGAGAGAAACAACTGCAAGAGGGGTAGTGGCCTTTGGTTGCTCGACCTCTGTAATAAGAGTCTTGTTAGGGCGTAGATTTTTTAGTACTTTACAATTTGTAGAAGCATGTGAGTTGGTCTTATGAAATGTACACCAGGGGGTATTGTGAGGTGTGGGGGATGAGGCAAAGGCTATATTAGAAGAACCAGAGGGAGATGGACCATTTCTGGCTTGAGGAGATCGGATTCGAGGACCCACTTTGCGTTCCACAGCCAGGGCCCGAATAAATGCCTTGTCCAATGAAGTACTATCAAACAAATCAACTTCTCGGCGAAAAAGCATTAGCAAACCAGAATTAAATTTGATAATTAGTACCTCTTCTGGATTGGAGATATGGAGTTGAATGCGCAACTTGCAGAAGACATCAATGTAAGCTTGCATTGATTGATTTGGTAGTTGTCAAAGCTGTAACCATTTGGCAAGGAGATTTTGGATATATCCTGGGGGATAGAAGCGTTCTCTTAAGGTGTTAAGTTTAGGTATGTTCTATGCTTAGAGCAATTTATTTCAATTTTCACAGTTAGCTCAATATATTTTCCAGATTAGCAATCACATCAGCATTAAAGTAAACTGTAGATAGAACATAAAAATATATTGCAGAAGACAAGCCAAGACAAGAGGACACAAGATGTGGCGCTAGCCAGGGACAAACCCCAATGTGGGGAAACCCTTGATCAATTATTCTTATATGTTCTTCAATAGTTCAGCAAAGAGAGAGAGAGAGAGAGAGTACATTTACAACAGAAGTCAACACTTTGACTTATCTAGATAAGAGCATAGATCATCTCTAAGAAGATGATACATGAGATCAGTTGAAGACATGCTACTTCAACTGATTCTCCAAGGTGACTCCACCTATCATCATGCTGCATCTTGTCATCATGCTGCACCTCATTGTGCTGTGCCATGCTACACCCATCATCACAATGCTGGACCTCATGATTGTTGCACCTTATGCTGCACTGCTGTCCCATGTGCCATTGTTGAACCATGTTGTCATACAACATGTCTCATGTGCTTGCAGCACCATGCTTGCCACAACTATCCATGTTGTCCACGCTTGCAATGATGCACCATGCTTGCTGCTGTCATGTCACAGCTGCTGTCCATGCTTGCTGATGTCATGTCACAGCTGTTGTCCCACTTCGCTGCCATGTCACAACTGCTGTCCCACTTTGTAGCTGTTGCACAATCTCACTGCTGTCCTATGTCATAGGGTTGTCCCATCATAGTTGCTATTCCAGACTCCCAACATAGTTGCTGTCCATAATGACATTGCTATCCCATCATTGTGCTGTCCCAACATTCTGGGCAACACTATGTAGCCCAGTTGTCCCATATAGATTAGCATTGTTGTACTAGTTGCCTTGCTGTCCCATGCATCTATCCATCAGTCCACAAACAACCCTCAATTCTGCTGCATGCTACTGCTGATTTTTGCCTAGGGTTCTGTGCATGTACTAGTCTGGTTAGGGCATACCAACTAGCCTAACGTATAGGGAAAATACCCTTGATTGCCTTGCTGTCGTTAGAGGTGACTGCGGCCTGGTTAGGGGGTCCATTCAAGGTCTCTTGGACATCCAAACTTCATCTCCTAATTGCTATTAGCAGTCCCTCACTGTAGCCCTATAAATGTGTCACTAAAACTACCCACAAATCAGTCCTACGACTGCGACTGCCCTTCCAACAGTCCTTTATTGCCGTGGCATGATAACAAGGGAATTCAGCCCCTTCTCCAACACTTCGGACCCCTCCAAACAATGGCTAAGACTCCTGCTCAATACGCTGTCCACACAACCCTTCCACGCTGTCTAGGGCAACCTCCTAATGCTGTGGCTAGGGCATGGTAATATCCTCCTTGACTGCATTTTGGTAGGGACCAATGTATAGGGTTGTAGGCTTCCTTCTAGATAGCGTTAGGGCTTTTCTTTCATGATTGCACCCTTTAGATTAGGGAAACATATTCCTTCTTCTTGACTGCAGCTAGGGCAACCTCTTTTTTTCTAGTGTCTAGGGCTTCCACTCCTAGATTTCTCTTCCACTAAAACCCAAGACAAGTGGAGAGAAATCAAGATAGAAGTGTGTGTGAGAAATGACTCTCAAGTCATCTCCTTTTATACTAAAACATTGAGCACATGTGGGGTTTATTTGGTTGTTGGCCGACCTTGATGAATTGGCTTATAACACAAATAAATTCATAACTCCATGAATACTTATCGAAATCAGATGATCTTTAGATCAATCCTACACCTCTTGATGAGAGGGATCCAAGAAAAATATCAGCTGCCATAAGTAAGATGACCCACATGGAGTTTGGCCCTAGTTTCCAATTTTAACACTCCCTCTCAACTAGGGAGAACTCCATCCGCTGATCCATATGTCCGACTGTACTATCTCTGCCATCAGTGCCCTGCATTGCTGAGCTCTACTCCACTCTGCTCTGCTGAACCATGAAAAGGAAGAATTGATCGAGAATGTCTCATACCATTCTCTACTGACCCGAAGTCAGTTCCATATGAAGAGAGTGTGTCATACCACTCTTACTGACCCGAAGTCAGTTTCATTGATCCCAGATCAATATCACAAGAGAGTGTCTCAAACCACTCATACTGATCCTAGATCAGTTTCATTGATCCCAGATCAATGAAGGTCATCCTCACATAGGGAGTACAGTAGATACAACGATGCATCCATCGATAGTACAACTATGGTCCCTAACCCCATTTCCCTGCTCATTGTCCAGATGAGAGGTACTTCCCATGAGTCCCAAACTGCATGGGTAGGATGCCTCGACAGGAGAACCATTCATCCTGTCCCTAAGTCGCCTCGGGGTATCACAAGGGAAGGTTGAGCCATTCACCCTGTACAGAGCGCACCATTAATGGAGGGTGAGTCGCCCTTTGGTCGCATGTTGCTCCAGTAAGTACCCCAAGCCCCCTCGAAGCTCCCAGAGCTCAATGCATGCAACATGCAGGACCCTTATAAGGTCTTAACGACTCCAAGTCGTTCGGGAAAGTCACAAATTTGACCTTTCCCTGGGGCTTAGACAGAATGTCTGTAACCTGTACATCAGTCGCAATGCGATGGAGCTTGCTCGCTCATCGACGTACCATATTCCAGATAAGGCAGTATCTGATGTCTATATGCTGGAGCAATTATAGAATATGGGATTCCTCAACAATCGAATCCCCCCTGGTTGGCACAAAAGATCATGGTGGAATCCATCATGTGTACAAACAACTCACTGAAGAGCTCCTGCAACCAGGCAACTTCACATGAGGTCATACTCGTAGCTATGTATTCAGTCTCAACAATGCTCAAAGCATTCGTCTTCTGCTTCCTGCTCATCCAGGATATTGAGCAGAACCCAAAGAGAATTAGCACTCAGAAGTGCTCTTGAGATCCTCCACACTGCCTGCCTAATCAACGTTTGAACAATCATGCAGCTTCATATTTCCGGTTGTGTATCTCAATCCATGAGAGACTGTGCCTTGAAGACATCTCAAAACATTCTTGGCACCAATCCAGTGAAGTTCAACCATATATGAGCTCATCATACTAACTGCAAATCATATGTCCGGATGGAGTTCTCCCTAGTTGAGTTCATCAGAAGGCCTGAATGAGCTCATCAGACTCTGACGATCCTCTTGGCCATTATTCTATCATTTCGACTAGCTT
Organism: Pinus tabuliformis; assembly: GCA_031772625.1. Taxonomy (NCBI): domain Eukaryota; kingdom Viridiplantae; phylum Streptophyta; class Pinopsida; order Pinales; family Pinaceae; genus Pinus; species Pinus tabuliformis. The sequence goes on along the minus strand of CM062809.1, from coordinate 453,214,147 downwards.
TGGATGGCTTATAATAAACTTATTAAGCTATTTGGTGGGCTTGTCATAAAAGAGGATGTTATTTGCACATTAAAATATTACTAGGGGCTTAATTAGACTAAATTAGGACAAATCAAACTTGAGGAGTCTCATATAAATAAAGGAGGCCTCACTTTGTATTGGATCATCATCACATTCTTGGATTAGCTCTCTTGAAGAGAATTTTGTACTTTTTCTTGGCTGTCTATTGGAGATCTTTTGGTGCATTTCGATATCTTTGGAGCTGAAATTTTCGTTCTCTTGGAGCCATCTTCTTGATCTTGGATTTGGATATGTCTCCTCTTGTCCTGTAAGTAATCTTATGGAAGATTTTTGCATGAAAATGTCCAATGTGTGGAAATTTTGTAACTAGCTCTTTCTTTTGTGCCCTAATTATTGAATATCATTGTAAAGGATTGTTAGATTGCAAATTTGTGCATGTTACTAATTGATAACAAGTAGATGAATGTTCTTAGTGGAGTTGAACTTGTTTTCTTTCCATGAAAATCCCTAAATCTTGGGTGGGTAAATGCTAGAGTGCTTGCTAGTGCATCATTTTCTAGCCTCCTTGAAGATTATTTCGACCAAATTTTGGATCACATAGACTCCATAGCCCAAGGAAAAGGCACTGATTCGAAAAATCTTGGTAACTACCCTCCTTGTTTTTTCAATTTTTCTCCTCTTTCTAAATTTCGGCCCTAACCTTAAACAACTAGCTAGGGCTCAATGCAACTTGCATTGGAGGGGTGACTTTGGAAAATTGCTTGGATAGGCTACTACGTTATTGTTTCCCTTAGTGATCCTCCAAATATGAGCCCGTTTCCACAGTCGGATTGGGAGAAAAGTCAAGCCCTAGTCATATCTCTAAAAATCATCTTGAACATCTTGGTTAGTGGTCTCCTTGAGGGTTTTGCACATAATATTCGGTGGAATAAATCATTCTAAACCATTTCCCTAGCTACGTTGACCTAGTGAGCCCCCTAGAGGGCCTCCTCTCGTGATTATCCGTAAAGCATAGGTCTTGTGTGGACCCAATCTAGGTCTCTGAATTTTAGTGACACGTTTCCCAAAGCAATTGCTTATTTCAAAGAGCTTGTTTGAGAGGTCCTATATCATTTTGGAGATCTTGGCTCTAGGTATATCTAACCTTATTCTAACATCATAAATCCCTAGATCTTGATTTGTACCTTTAGGTCTTTCTTGGAGAGCCATTAAGCTTTATAGAAGCAAGTGAGCCTCATATTGAGCCTCTCCTTTGAATGGGCCTTGGAAATCACTATAAACCTCATCATTGGTCTTGTTATCTTTGGTGATTTCCTCCACACTGGGACTCCTCTCGTCGTTGAAAATTCAAGAAGAGAAGGGGACATATGTTGTGGTGATAGTTGGCCTTTGTCCCAAATTGTTGTTATGGCTTCTAGCTTTAGCCTACAAACTAGGTCTGCTAGTTTGTGCAACAACATTTTTGGCACCATTTCCGGGGAAGAAGCATGTCTTCTTTCCTTGTGAATCATTTAGTAATTTATTTATTGATGCCATTATAAATATTCTTATGGCGATTCCACGACTTTCTCATGGAAACGAAGGACCCCTCCATTCTAACTTACCAGCGAAGAGGTGATGAGCCTCATCATACTCCTTTCTTTGATAGTGTTTCTAAGAAAATAGGTTTGGATAAATAAAAGGAAGAATTTTTCCATCCATTAAACTTTGATAAGACACTAGGAGCATTCCACCATCCAGAATTTCCAAAGTTCTGTGGAAAGGAAGAAGCCTAAGAGCATCTCACTCAGTTTGAGTTCCTCATTAGTAACCCAAAATATAAAGAAGATGAACGTGTAATCATGTTTTCCCTAACAATTCGAGGTGATGCTCGTATATGGTACAAATCATTAGGTCCTTCCTCTATCTCGTCTTGGAATGACTTCGTCAATAAGTTCAAAAGAAGATGGTTCAAAGAAAAAGATGTAGTTGAGTTATACAAAAGTTTCCTCTCCAACAAAAGAGAAGAAGAAGAACCTATTAAAGAATTCAACCAAATATTTAAAACCCTTGTGCATTTGATTCCAGGGGAACTTAGACCCCCAAATGAGGTCGTCCTCACAACCTATTAACGCCTTTATTGGGAAGTTAGCATTTGATGTTAGGAACAAGAAGCCCACTGATCTCTTTCAAGCCCAAAACATCACTTTTGATCTTGATCAAGCCATGAAGGAAACATCCATTAATATTGTGCAATTAGATGATCAAGATACCCCTATAAAGGAAAATGAAGCATCTCCTGATGAAGACTTCATGTTGTTGAAAACCATGAAGGTCAAAAAGAAAAGGCACAAGGAAGAACCTCCCAAGATTGAAGGAATTGATCCTCCCATCATAGTGAACTTTGATACGAGTAACCCTTTCAATATTGTTCTAAAATTGATGATTGTGTCTTGAGGAATTGTGTCCTTGATTCTGGAGCTCCGATGAACATTATGCCCTTAAGAATAATGCAAGAGCTAGGACTCATGATATACAAGGGATATTCAAATAAATGTATCATTAATTCTAAAGAAGTTGAAGTTCATGGGGTAATAGAAGGAAAGAGGATATGTTTCCAAAGTCATCCTGAAAAAGAAATCATCATGAATATACTCATTGAGCAAACTCCTCCCTCATGGGGAATGATTTTGTTCAAGCAATTAGTGCAAGACCTAAAAATCACCACTGGCAAAGACAAGTCTAGTATATATGTTCCTATGGGAGAGAATTCTTATGCCATCATATATAAACATGACTTTACTATCCCTATGATCACGTGCTCATGGGAATTTGATGAGGATTTGAGGGAACAAGATTATGAGTTCAGTGAATGGAGGATATTAGAAAATGAGCTCATTGAAACCCTTATGTCCTTTGGGATTTGTATAATGTATTTTGATCGGGCCAACTCAAAGGTTGGTTCTAGGGTTGGTATAGTTCTCATATCCCCATCCAAAACCTATATGATAGTTTTCTTAAAGCTCTAATTTGAATGTACTAACAATGTGGCTCAATATGAAGCTCTCTATTGGGACTTGAAGCCACTCAATCAAGGCAAATTCAACAATTGATCGTTATAAGTGATTCTGGCCTAGTTGTCTTGCAAGTAAGGGGGACCTTTAATATCAAGCATGGAGGGTTAAAACCATATAGGGAAAGGGTTACCAATATTATTAATATTTTCCAGGAGGTTTCGTTCCAAGCTGTCCCCTAATGCCATAGTTCCATTGTCGATGCCTTAGCTGTTACGGCATGAAATTCCCAATGCATTGATGAAAATATTTCTAAATTGGGAAAATGCGTTGTAGACACCATATACCTATCTTCTATTCCTGAATACAATGAACAAGACCCTGTATTCAAAAGTGATAATGAGATAACTAACTTCCTCGAAAACCATGATGAATCACATACTTGAAAGGAGGATTTGGTCAATGAGTAGTGCTTCAATAGGGATGACCATATTATAGACAAGCCTAAAGATCACAATTCTCCAGATATTGTGGACCTCAACCTAGGAACCACATCTTACCCATAAATAATCAAAATTGGAAAGGGGTTGGCTAAAGAAGAAAGGGATGAACTCGAGCGATTGCTAAGAAAATTCAAAGATGTGTTTGCTTGGTCTTATGATGATTTGAAAGCATATAGCCCAAAGATTATACAACACACTATCCCTCTTAAAGAAGGGGCCAAGCCTGTGAGGCAGAAATTGAGACGTATGACTCCTAAGCTTGCCCCTTTAGTTAAAGAAGCACTTCAAAAGATGGTTGATGCAGGTATCATTGCCCCTGTTCTTCATTATTCCTGGGTTTCTAATCCCGTGATTACCTGAAAGAAGACTGACAACATTAGGATGTGCATTTACTTTAGGGATCTTAACCAGGTATGTCTAAAAGACAATTACCCGTTGCCGAATATAGAAAACTTGCTGCAAAGAGTAACTGGTTCCCAAATGATGTCATTCTTGGATGGTTTTTCTGAATATAGTCAAGTTGTTGTAAAAGGGGAAGACCTTTTAAAAATTGCATTTACCACTCCGTGGGGGACTTATATGTAACTTAGGGTGCCCTTTGGCTTACTTAATGCCAGTTCCACCTTCCAAAAGGCCATGGATTTTGCTTTCAGAGACCTTATAGGGAAGATCATGGACATATACCAAGGTGACTTGACTGTGGCATCTAAAGAAAGAAAAGATCATTGCAAGGACCTAAGAAAGGTATTTGAGAAATGTAGGCAATATAACATATCTCTCAACCATAATAAAATCCATTTTTGGGGTCAATCGAGGCAAATTGTTGGGTCATGTGGTATCTAAGGAAGGGATTAGTATTGACCCAGAGAAAATTGAAGTAATAAAGAAAATCCCTCCCCCCCAAGGGCAAAGGATCCTTAAGGTCATTCTTTGGCAACATCAATTTCATAAGAAGGTTCATACCAAATTTTGCAGAGATCATCAAACCAATGAATGACTTCTTAAAGAAGGATGCTTCCTACACATGGGATAATGTGAAAAATAGATATTTGGAGGAAATCAAGAAATAATTGCTTCTTCCCCTGTTCTAGCTAGTCCCGATTATGCTAAAGACTTCATCATTTATTCATTTGCTTCCAAAGACACTATTGTTGGTGTACTCATGCAAAAGGACAATGAAGGAAATGACTGACTAATAGCCTTCATGAGTAAACCGCTTCAAGATGCTGAGACAAGGTATACTATCACTGAGAAGCAAGATTATGCCCTTGTAAAGTCTCTCAAGTACTTTAGGGCATATGTGGGGTACAACAATATATGCCTACGTTCCTTACCCTACCATCAAAGATGTGGTATCACACTCTGCATGACTTGGATCGAGAGGGAAATGGGTGGCTAAGATACAAGAATATGACTTGGATATTCGTCATAAGAAGATCACCAAGGGTCAAAGTTTGTCTGAGATGTTGACTGAAGGTAATAATGAGGCTATCCAAGAAGGAGAGAAGGAACAAGTGTGCGCCACCGCTAATGAACTTGTGAATGATTAATGGTATTCTGACATTATTTATTACTTGCGAAACTTATCCGCCCCTCCTCAATTGGTTGATCACAAAAGAAGAGCTCTTAGATTGAAGGCAGCCAAATATTGTTTGACTCAAGAAGGCCTTGGTTGGATAAGCCTTGATGGAGTGATCCTCTGATGCATAAGTAAAGAAGAATCCAAAAATCTAATAAAGGAATTCCATGCTAGATTTTGTGGAGGACATTATGCTGCCAGGACTACCGCACACAAAATCCTAAGGGCAGGATATTATTGGCCATCCATTTTTGCTAATACTTTGAATTTTGTCAAATGATGCCAACCATGCCAATTGTTTGCTGGAAAGCAACAACTTACTGCTATGCCCCTAAAGAATGTCATTGTGGATGCACCCTTTCAACAATGGGGTCTTGATTTCATCGGTGAATTCAAGGATAATTCAAGAAATGGGCATAAATGGATCCTCACTACCACCGATTACTTCACCAAGTGGGTTGAGGCGATACCTACCAAGAAAGCGACCGATCAAGTGGTCATGGATTTCCTTGAGGAAAGAATTATTACCAGATTTGGTGTCCCTGCCAAGATTGTGACTGATAATGCAAAAGCATTTGATTTATGGCCTTGACATCCCTGTGTAATAAATATGGAATAATCTTGTCACACTCATCTAACTATTACCCTCAAGGAAATGGCCAAGTTGAATCAAGTAATAAAAATCTCATAAAAATAATCAAACGAATGGTTGGTGAAAACAAATGAAATTGGGATAGCAAAATCAAGTATGCTTTGTGGGCTGATCGTACCATCATAAAGGCCTCAACTGGATATAGCCCGTTTCAATTGGTTTATGATGCTATAACTAAGTTGCCTGCCCTCGAATGCTTAAAGGCTTTTCCTGACCAACAAGATGCCATACAAGCTCGAATTGACCAATTCATCGAGGCTGATGAGGTTAGAAGGAAAGCCCTTGACTAGCTTTGCCACAACCATGAGAAAAATAAGAACGCTTTTGATAAGCATGTCAAGAATAAAGCCTTTGAGCCCGGAAACCTTGTTTTTTTATGCGACAAAAGGAGAGAAAAACTTGGTATGCACAAGAAGCTGGACAATTTATGGGTAGGTCCCTATTGGATATCTGATATAGTCGGTATAAACTTATACCATTTAGAAACTCTTAATGGAGAGTCCATTCCCCTTCTTGTAAATGGGCAACTTTATCCAGGTGGATATTGGTGGCCACCCGCCAATTCCACTTGGACCCCCACCATTGTTTCTTTTAGTTTTTCAGTTTTCTTAATTGTAGCACAGTTTACTATTTTTAGCAGTTTTTCGGGTCTTAAAGTTCCGGAGCCATTTTGAGGCTCTAAACGACGTTTTTTTGGCAATCTACTGCTAGCGATTTTTTGATAAAATTGTCTTTACCATCGTAGTCCTTGGAGAGATCTTTCCAACGGGGTATCACGCGCGTCAAACGAAGATAATATGACCAAGTCACGACCCCGGGAAGTTGGCGGTCCAACTAACCCCAACGGGGCCCATAAACTCTTGGTGTTACATCTCCTCGTGTTAGGGTTTTGGTTGTTTAGGGTTTGCTCTTATTGTTCAATAATAAAATGGCCCTTGAGCCTCAGTGTAACACAGTTCAGAGGCATGTCGCCACCACATCTCTTCTCAGAGATAAGCTACCATTGCCAAGCTAGTCTTATTTCCATACTGTTTGTAAGCATATTTCATTATTTGATATTAATCAAATGAAGTGTTATTTTTGCTGCATCTCTGCATTTATGGTTATATCTATAATTTGTTGCGTTTCTGTTTAAATTTGGATCACAACTCTTCAAGGAGTACTTCGTCGAGGGCACTTGACATTGTATCATATGCATGTTAGTGTAGGATGCATTGCATATTGACTTTTGCATTAGAATTTAATATCATATTACGTTGTCATGCTTGATTATGTGCATTTAGATTAAATTTTCATTCTAGAATAAACTTTATTTCTTGTTGATTTTATGAACTAACAAAAGGAATGGGCGATCAAAGGATGCCATAAAAAGCATGCTGCCCCATTTGCTTCATACTTGTTGTGCAGGTAACAGGTCTGCATTCCTAAGAGATTGTTGGTGTTCACATGACCTCCCTGTTCGAGTACATGGTTCGTGCATGCACTCTACTGAGAGTTCATGTCCTAGTTGAAGCCAGATGTTACCCACCACTTGTGGGGTGAACCCTATAGGAGAAATTTTCTCCTAGATTTGTCTTTAGCCGGTAGCTAGTAGCCCCTTGCAACCACCAAATAGCTTGATGTGCCACCATTCTCCACCACCTGAGCTAGCCATTGTGTGCCTTCACCCATTTGCTATGATCGTATGTTTGAAGGTGGGCCTTCCAACCCTGAAGGTATGACTTTTCATTACACAATTGGGTGTTTATGCTTGCTTTTCTTGGGCACACTTGGATATGGATTAGTGGGGGGATTCAGCGGAAGAATGGGCTTGGACTGTACTCTTGTTCCCTTGTCCCAACTTGGTGGTTAGTCTTGTGTCCTAATCCCGTGGGATCTCCTTTATGGGTTGCCAACTTTAGGAGTGGCACTACACGGGAAACCCTGATTTTGGTTGCGTGGTCCTGCTTCCCGGCACCATATATCTCACTCCCATCTGCTCTTGACAACCCTTTTTCACACTTTTCCCTTCCAAGTCCACATTTGTCCTTTGGGTTCACAAGGTGTTAGCCTCCCCATCCCCTTGTCCACACTTTGGGTCAAGCCTGGAATGATGCCCCATAGGTTGATGCAGCTAAAAAGAAAGTTAAAAGGATAATTTGGCCACTTACAATAGGAAATGTACCACAAAATGAAAAAGACCGTGGGGACATAAAATTTAGCGTGTGGGAAAAAGCCAAACATGAGCTCTACCCCCTATTATGGCTATCACCCCAGTTCTTAGAGTCCCTATGAGTGCGCCCTACATCATTAAGGAACCCATGAATGTCCCAACCCTTGGTGGGTGATGAACTGCCCAACCTTAAGGGGGTAATCACTACTACATCATTCATATCATGCTCTCATCTCTTGAAGCCCCGAGTAGTAAATGAAAAAAAATCAATAAAAGGCGAAAACATATAAAAAATGGTGGAGAAACAAAGGTCGGGGTAACACATGTACCACGATTGCTCCCTCCTACATCCATACACCGAATGCGTGGGCTTCCTTCATTATAGCTACCCTTGTACAATGGCATGTGGTTTGGAGCCTTCCCTATTGCCCCACTCCATTTCATCATTATTTTGCATACCACCTGCCATTTGATGGATGTACCATGGACCCGTCACTCCCTTAGAGGTTGAAACCGCCGAATAGGGTCCTTTATTAACCTCTCTTGTTGAGAAAGGTAACACTTGTACTTTCTAAAGCCCATTTGGAAGGGCATGCCATTATGAAGTGCCCATTTTACCCCTAATTAGCAAGCTTATTTACTCAATTGCACTAATGGATTGTTGTATTGGAAGGTGAGGAGACACATTGGATCTTATACAAGATTGCAGGTGGGTCTTCGTCTTGGGCTTGGCCTCATTGTACGGGATCCAATCCCTCTAGAGGGTCATAATGGCACTTGTAGGGTGAGCATTGAGAGCCATGAGCCTCTACCACAATAGAGCATTGATTGCCGCACCATGGGCTTCTTCAGCACCACATATTGCTTGTTTGTGCCCCAACCATACATAGACGATGATGCACTTGGACCATGTTGCCCAGTTGGCCACACACTTGCACCCAACACTTGGAAGTTGAATCCAGGGCTCAGATAGGTTTTGTCTCATCTAGAGAGAGACAGGAGGGCATGCATCATCTATAAGCCCTCATTGATGGAGCATCAACTTGTTATTGAGCCATAGGAGACCCATGAGACCATTGTTTGTGACCCACAACCACTTGGGAGTGTTGAAATTTGCAACTAGGTTCGGTCTTCATACATGTATTTGAGATGTACTTATCAAAAGAATGAAGAAAATATTTTTATTATTATTTCTATGACTTATTAAATCATGGGTTTCATGCTTGAGTCATCATGTTTTAGGTCAAAGTCCCTATTGAGGACTTCTAGGATTTATTTTGAGTCATTAGAGTCATTGTACATTAAAAGAGACCCTTCTTGGGCTTTCAAGTCATGTAAAAAGAATTATTTTTTGAGTAAAAAATGAATATAGTCTCCTCCACACCAAGTCGGCCTCAAGAAGATCAAGTCAACTTCATGACATGTAATTCGACCTCACAGAAGGGCTATAAATACAAGGAGCTCAAATTCATTTGGAGCATCACATTCTCTCTCTCTCATAGTTCGATCCTTGAAGCTAGAAGCTAGAGAAGTGTGAAAATTTTTAAGGGTTGGACAAGAAGCTGGAAAGAAGTGCAAGTTCCTAGAGGAAGATAGAAGGGCTTAAAACCGAAATTTCAAGACAAGTTTCACTCCATTCCGAGGTGTATCAAGGGAGATCAAAGTTCTCTAAGTTTGGTTGAAGTTGCTTCTAGGTCGAAGTTGCTTTGGAAGGGTTGTCATTTGCAAGAAGGATTGAGGTTTGACTTGGTGTGGAGGAATCTTTGTCTAGGTCTAGAGTCTTGGATTATCTTTTGAAACTATTGAAGGAAGAATTGTTGACTGGGTTTTCCCCTAGATAGGGGTTTTGCCCTGGCTATCCGCCTACATTTGTGGTCCTTGTGTTATTGTATTGGTAATTGTGTGATGAAGAACATAAAGATAAAAGAATCACAAGTAATTATCTATATAGGAAAATCTTTTTGCCTTTTTGATTTTTTAACATGGTATCAGAGCTAAGGTGGAGGAAAAAAGCAGTCTTGAATATCTACTAGAAGGAATCTAAAGGATTGATCTAGGGATCATATAAGGAGCTCTTATAAGAGAAGAAGCTTACCATCTTCAAGGACAATGTCTAACACATTAAAGAGTGAAAACAAATTGGAAGGAGCATCAAACTACAGATCTTGGAAGAAGAGGATTGATCTCATTTTTGAGAAGAACAAAGTCTTGGATGTGGTCAAAGGGAAAGTGAATAAACCTACCAAAGAATCTAGTGATGCAGACAAGGTGAAGTATAGGGAATTGAAACTATTGGCTGTGACTCTGATGGTAGAAAGCATTAACGACAATCTTGTCCCATACATTTCCAATATAGACCATGCTCAATAAATGTATGAAGCATTGACAAAATTGTTCACTATCAAGAACATAGGTCATGTAGCAAGCTTAAAGAATGAGTTAAGGACTGCAAATATGACTAAAGATGATATTGTGGCTTCCTTCTTTGTAAGGATATCAAGGATTAGAGATGAACTTCAAGCCATATATGAAGTAGTGCTAGAGAAGGAGCTAGTAATCACAACACTATTGGGATTACCACCTACTTGGAGCTTTTTTGCTTTAGGTCTCAGTAGTTGGAAAGAAGCTCCAATCTTTGAACAATTATGGAATGCTTGCACCAAAGAAAAAATGAGAATTTCATTAGTATCCAACAACGGAGAAGGAAATGTGTCAAATGCTTACCCTGCCTCTCACAAGAAAGTGTTGAACGAAGTTGTCATTGATGTCAATATGAGATTGTTGAAGAAGGTGAAACACCTAACATTTTGAGGAAGCCCTAGGTCTATGCTGACCTAATGTTGGAGCCCTAATTAAGAATTCCTAGCTTGTATTGAAGCAATCCCTAAATACATATGTCAAACATGTGTATTGAAACACGTGTCCTAAAAATCCTAAGTACCTATCCCTAACCCTAAGTCCATACCTCAAACCCTAACCCTAAGTCCATACCTCAAACCGTAACTATACCTCAAACCCTAAATGACAAATGAAGTCTTGAATTGAACCTTACCTTGTAATCCTTGACAATCCTATGGCAAACCCTAAAAAATGCATTAACCCTTGCCCTAAAATCTTAAACATAATTCTTATCCCTATACCCTAATTCCCTATGATGAAATCTCCTAATACTAAATACCTTGCCAACCCTTAATCCCTTATTATAAATAATAAGACCTATACCTTAGCCCCAATTACGATACACTCCATATTACATAAATATTGAAAATATTACATAATACATGAACCATATTATGCTTGTCACTAGTCGATGGTTACGCTTGTCCTTGGTCAGCTCCAATAATATGCAAGTCGGCCCCTTCTCGAAAATAACACGATTTTTTGACCCTAGGAATGATTATATATATATGGAGCAAGTGGATTCATTAAAGGGACCATCGAAAAAAGCAAGAAAAAATAGCGAGCAACATAAACTAGCTCACGTGAAATTAATATTTGCGGACGCGTAAAGAGAAATCGTTGCTAACCTATGATAATCGATGATGCAGAGAGAAAGATAGATCGCAGAACAAATTGGAGATAATACAAAGTAAGAAGGGTGTTCACATCTCGTGAACAAATTGAATTTTATTGACTTTCGAATTTCCCTGTCGATCTCTATTTTGTACTCGCACCTGTAGTGACCTTTTCTTCATCAACTTCATAATTTTTGGTGTGTGGATGTTGTACAAACCTCAAATCATTGCATTAGACTTTGGATCATTATCACCATGTGATCATAACAAACCTTGAAAGACAATAGAAAATTCTTGTATTTGGGCACTTCTCTCAGATTTGTGGAGAACAACAATGTCATTACAATGTCATTATAAGCAACATAGTGAATACTCTGTACTTTGACTTGTGTCATCATCGTGGTCATCAGCTCTCATTTGTCTCAGACTTGTGGATAGACTAAGCTTCATATCTTTGTTATCTCTTGTAGACCAGGTGGCATTTGCAGACCTACAACTAAGGAGGAATCCACACCTGTGGTGACACTCTTTTTCGATCTGTGGTGGCACTTTTTTTTAACCACTCTTGCTCATTGGAGTCATCACTTTTGGACATTTAGTTTCTTATACAAAAAGTAGACCTCAACTGTTGGAGCAACCTTGAAAGCATAGGATTGCCTTTGACTTGCGGACCTTGGTTGATGGGACAACATTGAAATTGCTTTTATAGTGAAGTCCTTATTTTTGGAGAAATCTTGGCTTCTTTTGTTGAACGACTTAGGAGTTGCCTTGTGATACTATTGAAGCAGGATTGAGGAAATATTGAAGCACCTTTTAAACTGAGTTGAATCATTGTTTAGAGCAATCCTTAAGAAGATTCTTGATGAAATTTTGGATCAGGTCTTGAAGTAAATTTAGAGCAGCTTTGTTAAAGTTTTTATCGAGGCATCCCTGGTGTACAGATCTATTAAAAACCCTTGTAGCAGTTTTAGATCAGCCTGTTGAAGACAACGTGAAGACATCATTGTGAAGCAGTTCTTGAACCCTTGTAGAGAAGTTGATCTTGAAGGCATTCTTGGAGACTTTGATACATGATTGAAGCCCTCATGATGTGATCTTGAAGAATTTTGTTTGGGTGACATGAAGAGCTATGGAGACACCTTTTTGAGAATGATAAAGTTGTCATTGATGTGCTAAGCAAGGGCATTTGTTGAAGGCTAATTTGAAGATATTGTCAAGGCTTATTGCAAAAGTTTTTGGGAAGCCTTGAAAAACCATTCAACCTACATTGAAGAGTTGAAGCAGATTGATAGGGTTAGTGTTGATTTTGGGTAGCATCGGATGTGATCTAGCTCCGAAATTTTGTGGACGGACTAATATTCATGAGATCTCCAAGACCCATAAATCGTTTGGAGAAATTCTACCCAATGATGAGTTATTAAAATAATTAATATTTTTAATGGGGTTCCTAAGTCTAAACTTAGGAAAATAAAAATATTAATGGGTATTATTAAAGATATGGGTGAGAAGCTTCTAAGAGACGAGGATCATGTTTGTTTTAATTTTAGCCATTGATTAAGGTCTTAAACTCGGCCGTTGATTCATCAATAGGAAAAGTATAAGAGAAGACTTGAGAGTCATTTGGAGCAATGTTGCACGAAGCGGGGACGAAGCAGGGACGTTTTTTGGAAGCGGGGACGCGGAAGCGTCATTTTCCAAAAATCTAGGAAGCGAAGCGTCCGCGGAAGCGTCTGCTATATATATATATATTTTTGCATTTATACTCAAAATAAACATCCCAAATACCAAATTAGTTGTAGAAGACATGAAAACATGCATATTTTTGCATAAATCAAGATAGATATGGCATCCATGATTCCATTGTAGTTACTAGTTACTAGTATGTACATCAGCCACCTATATTCTAGTGATTACAAACATACATCAAATTTTTAAGCATATTATAAAACATAAAACATTTAAGCATATTATAAAACATAAAACATAGAGCATATTATGATTTATCTAGCAAGTGAGCAACTGTCAACATTTGTCATGTCCAAAATTCAAATAATAATGTTTACAAAATATGTCACTTAGTCACCGCCAAGACAAAAAAGGTTCAAAATTCAAATTCACAAGCCTACAAGTCTAATGAGTAATCTATGACAAAAGTAGTAAATTGTGAATATATCTACTAATCTCTCCTCCTTCCACCACGAAGAGAACGTGGCGGCGGGCCTCCACGTGGTGGTGGGCCTCCATGTGGTGGCAATGAAGAAGATGGTGCCTGTGGAAGTTGTGGCAGTGGCACTGTAACTAATGAAGAAGAACCCCCTGCTGTTGGTGTTGAACCATGGAACCTAGGAACCAAGGGACCAGATGGGGGTGGGGGTGGCATATCAACACGATCATCATCATCCTGGAATCTCTAAAAAAATTCATGCAAAAAAAAACCCTAGTTAACAAAAAAATTAAAAACATGAATTAGAGAAATGCTTTATAAGGAAAATTCATACCACAATGGACATACCTGGATAAGAGCATCCTCTAATTACTCTAATCGCAACACTCCATCCTCCAAATTGGGCTCCTCTGGATTCTTGTCCCAAATCAACAGGTCTTTATTAGACTTTGCATCTTCACAGTAATGGGACAACAATCGCAAGTTGTAATGAACATAAATCAAGCTCTCTGCTCAGTCTAAACTCAACCTGTTCCTTTTAACACTGTGGATGAAAGAATAAGAGCTCCAACACCTCTCTGCAGAAGAAGTGTTTACCACCTGTGATAGCACCCGCAATGCCAAAGTCTGTAGAAGTGGAGTAGCCCCTCCATGCATGTTCCACTAGCTCCTCCTCCTTCACTCCTCCTTCTCCTAGCTCCTCCTCCTTCACTCCTCCAAGCTCTCCTCTCTTCTCCTCTCCTTTCCTCTCTTCTCTTCTCCTCTCCTCTCTTCTCTTCTCCAACTCTCATAAATTCAAAGTGAGCAAATGAGGAATGAATGGGGGCTTTATTCCCTTCATTCCTCACCCTAACCCAAGGTGGACCCACCCCCTTTATGCCAAGTTAGCTAAAAATAAAAAAATAAAAAAATTTGCATTTCTTCCCTTCGCGTTACGCTTTTCCGGAATTGTACAGAACCGTACGGGAAGCATACACTTCGCCCTTCGAAGTGCCACGCTTCGTACAGGTGAAGCGCACTTCGGAGTAAAGCTTTGGAAATTTCCAGGAAGCGTCCAAAATAGGCAGAACTGCGCTTCCGAATTTTGGAAGCGCGCTTTCGGGGACACTTCCTGTACAAATCCGTATGGGACGCGCTTCGGCCCTTAGAACCCGGGGGGGGACGCTTCCTATGACATTGATTTGGAGACTCATTGGGCAAATACTCAGTCACCCGAGGGAAATCGATTCGCAAGGAGCAGTTCGATTTCAAAGGGAGAGTAGCAGGGTGAAGGAAGAGAAGGGTATTAGCATCAGTCAGAGACTGAGGAAGAGGTGACGCAGGGCATTTGAGAGACAACGTAGAGGGAAGATAAGTGAGACAGCACAGCTGGAGACACAATCCTCATGCAGGCTGACGCAGAAGTGATGCAGAGGAGGGTAGAGGGTCTCCAAGGTGTCAGAACTTCTCCAGGAGGAGGAGAAAAATTGTCTTAGTTGTTTTCTCTCAGAAGTGTCTCAGTATTTTGTAGAATCTTTGCTTGTAAAGAGATTGTTGCTGAAGATTAATAAATAAACCCTCATCTGCTGCACCGGTTTTCCCGCATTGGGTTTTTTCCGGGGACAATTGTTCAAAAATAACTGTGTTGATGTGATTGATTCTTGTGCTTGTATATCACTGTTATTTTCTCTATGCTATTATGTGATAACTGCAGTAGAATTTATTTTAATGTTTATTGAAGGGTTTTGTAAATAACTTATTGTGGAAAATAAGTAGGAGAAATAAATCAATTACTACAGTAGAATTTCGTGTTAGAAATTTTCACATGGTATCAGAGCAGAGATCGGGCAACAGGATTAAAGAATCTGCTACGAATCAGGAGCATGATGTCAGGGCATCAACTCATAAGACTCACGCAGATCTCCAGAGAAAGAAGAGAGCACGAAGAACATGGATCATGATTATTCTATGTTAGCTTCTAGACTGGAAGAAGAAGTCGCTTGCCTAGTGAGTTTTGCCTCCTTTGAGGTTTGGTATATAGATAGTGGAGCTTCCTGGCATATGACAGGAATACGAGAATGT
Source organism: Pinus tabuliformis (assembly GCA_031772625.1). Classification (NCBI taxonomy): domain Eukaryota; kingdom Viridiplantae; phylum Streptophyta; class Pinopsida; order Pinales; family Pinaceae; genus Pinus; species Pinus tabuliformis. The sequence continues at coordinate 453,198,507 of CM062809.1, read as the reverse complement.
TTTTCGAATTATCAGGAAGAAAGGATGAACTTCCAGATCACCATGGGAAATAAGTCAAAATGTACCCCCGTAGGAAGAGGTACTGTAGTCTTTCAAATAGAAGTAGGGGATCGACTTCGAGAAACCAATGTGCTGCATGTGCCAAGATTGGGGATGAACTTACTCTTTATATCTCAGCTTTAAAACAAGGGTTATGATGTTTTCTTCATTAAGGAGAAAGTATATGTCAAACACCTGAGTTGGAAAAGCAAGGTCCAGATTGGAGTCAGAAGTAACAGGCTGTATAAATTACAGCTAGAATCTCCAATGGCACTAATAGGTAGTAGTGGGGAAAAAAATTTGAATGAACTATGGCATAGGAGGATGGGACACTTACACCATGGGGCTCTAAGAATTCTTTGGATTAATGGATGGATTTCTTGCACATTGTCTTGTAAGTAATTGTAATTGTTGAAGATCTATTTTCTATGTCTAATGTATGGAATGATTGATTCTAGTTCATGCTAAATTGTTCCCTAATTTTATTGAAGATCAATTGAATGCTAGCTAGATGAATATTGCGTGCATTACTCATACACAACATGTTAAGAATTGCCCTAGTGGTGAACTCCTAGTAGCTCTCCCATAAAACTCCATTATTTTATTTAGTGGGTAAATGCTTGAAATTTGTTGCTAGGGCATCAAATTTCTACCTCCTCAAAAACAAGATTAGCTAATCTATCACATCCTTGATTCTGTATAGCCAACGAACAAGGCGCTAGTCCAAAATGTTTTCAATTTTTCTCCATATTTTCTTTCTCCTAAATTCAGTTCTTTCAAGGCTAGAGAAGGAATCTAGGGCTTGGTACAAATTTCTTGGGAGGAAGGATTTTGGTGGTTGGAGAGCCTAAACATCAAGTAGGTAGGATTTGCCACAAAACCTATCAATTTGGTGGGCATTCACTTCGATTTAATCCATAAATTCTCTTGCCCTAGGTGTTTGCCCTAAGAGGGAAACCCTAGTTTTTTTTCCCTCAACTTAATGACTTTATTGAACATTTCATGAGCCTTGGCTTAGCTAACATTCATTGTAAGAAACCTTTTCTCCTTGCCTTGACCTTGAGTTGCTCGAACACTCATGAAATCTATCAAACCCTAGCTGTTGTGCCCATATTTCTAGGTCTCTTCATAGAAAGCGTATTGCTTCGTTGTGAATCCTTGAACCAAAATTGGCTTCTTCAAGAGCTCCTAGCGACATGATTTCATACTTTAACCCTAGAATACCTATTATAAGTGATCTCTTTTGTATCGGGACTCCTCCCACTCGTGAAAGTTCATAAAGAGCAGGGGGTTTTGGCTGTGTTGACAATGGGTCATTATCCCAATGTTGCTTATAGGTCTAGTTTATACCTTGTAGGGTTTCCCTCTCCAAGGCCTACTAGATTTTGTGGCACCACTGATAAAACCAGGTATTGATCTAAAGAGGGTCCCTTTTCTTCACTTCTTCCTCCAATTTGTACAACTGACATCATTGTCCTAAACAAGATTTACTTTCATCACCGGGATGAAATGTAGGGACACCTCTTGATATCATGGATCTGAATTGTCTGTCCTGCATCATATAAACCAAGCACTCTTTTCCCATAGCAGTCTAAGAAAGCTCAATGAACTTCCAACCAATCCATACCAATACTGAGGTCAGATGTCCCAAGGATAGTGAAATACAATTTAACCTAGTAGAGGTGTTATAGTGGCTGGTTCATCCTCACTTTTATACTTATTTTTGCATTGTTTGTCGTTTTCTGGAGAGAAGATGCCATAAGCATTTCCTGTTTCTCTGTTAACACTAGATGTACACTTGGGTCACATTAGCCTCTCTTTGGTCACTGATGGGCATTATTATAATGCATCTCTATTTCTGGGCGGAGGAATGCTAATTAAACATGGCAAATGCTAGCCTAAATGGTGGTTTCCTTGGATGCAATGTTCATTCTGACTGGCTAAATAATATAGCTCATAATAAATAAAGTATTTTCGGCATGTCTGGCAGAAAGATGAGTGAATCTTTCGAGGCCAAATATTTATGCAGGAACCTCTCTGTATTTGGTCGTCCACAGGATTCTAATGAGCTTTCTTCCATGTAGAGTGAAATATACTGCATCCACAATAGAGTCAAATCTGAAAAGTGGAGTTAAAACAATCACAGAAAAGTTAAAAGCTAAACTCTCACTTTAGCTGGATTATTTCTTTACAACAGTGACCAATATAGTGAAATATTGAATACTGCGTCTTGTCATATTCTTTAATATATTTTTATCCTGAATATTTAGCTAGCAATAATTTTAGAACTTATGTGGGGGTAATGATCATCCTAGTTGGGAACAATTGGACTTGATGTAGACTGTCTTCTCTATCTCTTTTTTGTTTTTTCATTTAAAAATGAAACTTACCATCTTTGACTGTCAAAGATCTGGGAGATTTACTTCTACTGACTACTCTTAATTTTTTCTACAGCAAGGCAATGAAGGTCCCTTAAGCTTCGCCTATGAGGATGCAGTGCAGAGTCTCAAACACATAAGGTGGACTTGACTGCTTCAGTCATTCTTGCTGAATGTTTTGTTTATTTTCTGGAATGGAAGTTCTACGAGAGATTTCATCTTTCTTGCAGATGTTGTAAAAAGCTTAATCATTTAGAATGATTCTCATGGTTTGGCTACATAGTTTACTTCTTTCATAGTAATTGGGATTCTGGTTCATGCGATTGGCATACGTTTTATGTTAAATTATTGAATATGCATCTTTTCAATTCTCCACATTTTTCTTATAGAATTGGAACTTGTGTCAATGAGAACTTCATTGACAACCTAGTTTCTTTGGACACCTCTTTCAAATCACCATAGCTTGATTTGCTGATGCCAGAGGATGCTTTACGTGTGCTTTATTTTGATTTCTTTTATATTTAAGGATCTTGACTTTCCGGTTATATTGCTGATCATATTTTGTCACTCCTAACAAGCTTCAGTGCCATTTTCCCTTGTAGATATGTTTCTTTTGATTTCCATCGCATCTGTGGACTCGTACACTTTGAGTGCTTGCAACTGCTTTATGAGAAAGTAGCGGAAGATCTTAAAAGACAAGGGTAGTCAAACTTACAAGAAGTTATCAACTTATTTTTCATTAACTTTTTTGTAAAGAAGCAATGGCAGGCTGTGTCAGTCTTTAACATTTAATATGGTCCAGTGTAGCAGATATTTTTTAAGAAATCCAGCTGGAGAAATTATAGAGGAACAAAAAGGAATCGTGAGAGTCAATTGCATTGATTGTTTGGATCGGACAAATGTCACTCAGGTTTGCAAAGATATTCCCTCAACATAGGATATTCAATTCTGAATTGATAACTAGCTTAGTCACTATAGTGTTTTCACTTGTTTTGTTTGTCTTGTTTCTCAAATACATTGTGAATTTCCAATGCATAAAATGCATGCATGCTATACAATAGCTGTATGATGTGAGGTGGGGGTGGAGATTCCTTGATAATTGAAAATACTAATTCCCTAGACTACATATATCTGCCCATTATGTTTGGCATATTTATCGTTGTATGTGATGGTATTTCATGAAAATCAATTTAGTGACAACTAGTAAAGAAGAAACGCATGGAAACCATGCAGGCTACCTTGCTTGTCTACTCATGAACACATTGACAGATGTACCTGTATGAAGTTTTTATTACCGTGGTTTTCTATTAAATCATTGTTACCGTGAAAGATAAGGATTATTCTATGCATTATTGCTAAACTTTAGTAAGAGCAGATTCAAAGTTGTTGGAGTATCAAAACCACAAATAGGAGCCAAAGTTTAATAAAGCAGCCTAGATCCATGATAACTCTGGATCTACCAAGTGCCCGGAGGGATCAAATCTGTGTACACTTTAAAAGAAGTTTGCATCTAAAGAAATTTAATCCCTCTCGGTGCTTGGTAGATCCGGAGTTAAGATGGATCTAAGTTGGTTTAATTATTAATTATAATTAATTATAAATATAAATATAGTTGTTAATTTTATGCTTTTTATTTTATTTTTACCAAGTCAAAATGTTAAAGATTACAACATCTCTACTGTACCTAGATGAAATGTTTACATAGTTGTTAAGTTTACTTATAAACCAAATATAAAGAAATTTTTTAATAAAAATTGAATTGGGTGAGGGGAAATCTTGGATAAAATATAATATTACAATATTATATGTTACCCAATATTTATTACCACCCCCACCCAATCAAAAGTGGCCACGGGCAGAGGGAAATACTAATTAAAATGTAATATTATTACATTTTACTCAATATTTCCCCACCCCTGCTAATTTTATAGTTTAGTTTGTTTACCTTTAAACTTCAAATATTAAAAAAATTACAAGTGGACCAGTTAAGGGGAAATATTGGGTAAAATGAATATTATAATATTATATTTTACCCAATATAACCTAGTAAAAAATAGATGGAGGTAGGAAAAAATATTAGATAAAATGTAATAATTATATTTTTCCTAATATTTTCCCCATCTTCGAACATATCCAAATAGGCGTGAACATATCAATAAAAAGGTTTTACCTTTACAGACTACATGGATTCAATGCATTATTTTCTACAGCGAATTATGTATCTAAATATAACATCAAACTAAAATAGGTTATATTCTACATGAATACCATGGATTCTTAAAACCATGGGTCATTTATATTCCACATGAGTACTATGGATTCTTAAAACCATGGGTCATTTTTTATTTTTATATATCCCTCATACTAAAATGTAATTTTGCTTTAATTTTTAATTTATTTATTTTTATAATTTTGATTATTTTATCTCGTTATATGAAGTTTGATGTAAAATAAAGGTGAAAATTGAAGTATTTTATTTATGCCCTGTTACCCACCATTTTGTGGGTAATATCCCTAGAGAATTTTTTTCTCCAAGATGGTCCTCAGCTAACAGCCAGCAGCCCCTTGCATCCACCACATAGCTAATTGTGCTATTTCTCTGCCACCTGAGCCAGCCATGTGGTCCATCGCCCATTTACCAGGATCATATGTTTGAAGGTGGGCCTCCCAAATCTAAAGGTATGTCTTATCATTTGGAAATTGAGTATTGTAGTTTGCTTATCATGGACACTTTTGGGTATGGATTAATGGGGGGATTCGACGGAAAGAATAGGCTAGGTTTGTGCTTCTGTCCCTTAGACCCCTTTTTGAAATTAACCTTGGATTCTAGTGCCATGGGATCTCTTTGACTGACCATTTGGTTCCGGGGATGGTATTTCATGGGAAACCCCGATTTTGGTTGCATGGTCCCAAGGTTACTTAGGAGTGGGAGTGACATTTTCAGAAGCTCCCGGTTTTGGGAGTGAATCCCAGAGCGTTTTATATATATATATATATATAAATGTAGAATGATGAATTAGATATAAAAAACATTAAAAACATAGATTAAACCATATAACAACAATCATCTAGAAGTTATAATCTTCATCAACCATGTCCACAAGTTAGTAACATAGTAATATACAACATATTGAGTCTCATGATTCATCAATCTTAAAGTTTCAAGCTTTCAAAATTCAATATATAACATTTATCATCATTGATCACCAAAGTTGTACTTGTAAGCTAAGTGTAACCATTACAACAAATAATATCTAACATGAAATGAAATCTTATAAAATGAAACAACTTTCAACTTTCATGAAGCATCATATTCATAATTCATTACTAACAAGTTATAATTGCCAACTTCAAACTTCAAACTTAAATTGTCATATATTGTTTAAAAAAATATCATAATAAATATGAAAGAGTCAATAGTTATAAAAACTACTAGAAGCTAGAAAAGACAAGTAAGTCTATTATCTATTTCTTATGCTTGGGCCTCTTGCCACCATGAGAAATGTCTAATTTTTTAGTCTTGTTGGAAAATCAGGACCTTTGTCATTAATATCACCCTCTAAGCATTAATATCTAGAGGTATCTTTGTCATTACCTCTGGATCTGTATAGGGATCTTTGTCATTAATATCACCCTTTAAGCATTAACATAGGATAGAAAAAGCATAGCATGTCAAGACAAGATTTTGTTTGAGTGATGCGTACATTTTTAGGAGGGTCATGATAAAGGACTTCGACAACCAATGTCACTAACATCAAGGTAGATAGAGGGATTGGTGCTCTTGATTAAATATGAGTTCGATACTCTAATACATTGCAAAATTCAATGGAAACATTGCAATACCCCAATCCTGAAATCCTGAAAAACTAATAAGTCTGCTGGATTTTGAATGAAATATAAAATTCTACTTTCTCCATATGAAATCCAATGAGGTTGAAACCACTCTCAAACATCCTGAGTCATTTCATGGTAATGTTAAAAATTTAAGTAAAAGGATGAAAATGAAGATATTTTCATCTTTTTATTTTAAGAATTTAACATTACCATGAATCACATATCAATACTAGGGCCATAGGCTTGATCATTAAGTTGGCCCACTCAAAACTTATTTGTTTCTTTGAAAACAAATTGCATTTGGAACATTACTGCAATTTTTTTTTGCAAAAAAGGCTAAATGCTCCCGAAAAGGCAGGGAGCGTTTTTTTAGGGAGCACACTCCTGCTCGGAGCATGAATTGGGAGTGGGAGCGAGGGGGGGGGGGCTCCCCTGCAACCCTGCATGGTTCCTCTCCCTTATCCGCTTATATTACCCTCTTTCCATTCATTATTACTTCGTCCATCATTTCTCCCACTTGGGTCCACATAGGGTTAGCTCACTTGTTCCCCTTGCCCACACCTTGGGTCATGGCCTGGAATGAAGCCTGGAGGTTGATGCAGCTGGAAAGAAAGTTAAAAGCATATATGGCCACATTCAACAAGAAAAGTACCACAAAATGCAAAAGATGACCAAGACAAAAACATTTAACATGTTGGCAAAAGCTAGTACATGAGCTCTACCCCATCATCATGGCCATCACCCTGGTTCTTGCAGGTTCTATGAGCCTTCTTCCTCATATAGGAACCCATGATTGTCCCAACCCCTGGTGGGCGATGAACCACCCCACCTTAAAAGGGGGGAATTCAATGCTATATCTTATACATTATGCTCTAACCCCTTGAGCCCCGAGAAGTTGATCAATGGAAATCATAAAAAGGCAAAAGGCATATAAAGAAGGGTGGAAAAATCAAGGCCAAGGTACCTCATGTACCACGATTGCCCCCTCCCACACATTATAAACCCAAGTGTGGGCTTCCCTCTTATTAGCTACCTTTGTACCCCAACATGTGACCTAGGGCTACCCCTTCTCATCCCATACTTCATTCACCTATCTGTCACATGCCACCACCTTTTGATGGATGTACTTTGACTATATTATCCCCTTTAGAGGTAGAAACCACCTAATAGGATACTTGGTTAACCCAATTAGGAGTTTAGGAGACATTGGCACACCCCGAAGCCCATTATGGAAGGGCAGGCCATTATGAAGTCCCCACCTATGGTCCATGATTAGGTAAGCTCATTTATTCAATTTCTCTAATGACTTGTTGTACTGAAACGCTGGAGGATGCATTGGATCTTATTCAAGATTGCAGATAGTCCCAATATGGGGTTTGGTCTCCCTATACAGGGTCCTAATCCTCCAGAGGGCTACATTGACACATATAGCTTGAGCGTTGAGAGCCATGGGCATCCACAACAACAAATTGCACTTCATGGATCTCCACAACCATTCAGAGATTGCTTGTGGTTTACTTATTGGACGAGGAGGATGCACTTGATCCATCATGCCCAGTCGGCCTTAAATCTACACCATACACTTGGCAAATGATCCAGGACTTGTAAAATCATGTGGCATCACCTACATGTTAAAATTCAGAAACCCGAATCCTATTGCAGTAACTAGAAATAATTCTCCTAATTGTTATATTAATTTTTAACATATAATTTACTGTTTTCTATAGTAAGTATTGAATCAATCACATTGTCACAAATAAACCTGCGAAGGAAATAAATGTTGGAAGAAATACTAGCACACACACATAAATTTACACAATTATTTTCGGACTAAGTCCCCGGAAAAACCCAATTCAGGAAAACCAGTGTAGCAGCTGAGGGTTTTAATATTATGCAGTAGTGAAAATCTAAGTACAAACTATGGATGCTTAAACTAGCAATCAATACAGAGAAATAACTGGCAATAATAACTAGTGAGAAAACTTTCTCACTCCACAGGTGATCCCAAACTGACTCAGCTCGAATTGAGCTGCTCCTTGCTCCCTCTGCGCAGTCAGTGCATCAGCCTACGTAGCTACTGCATCCCACAAGCTTGGAACTGTGTCTCCTCTCACTGTCTCATCAGCTGTTGTCTAGGAAATTGATACTCTTTGCCTTTAGACCCTCTGCCTAGTTTCTGGTTTAGAATTTCTCCTTCTCCCCAGCAAAACGAAAATCTCCCCAAGAGGGCTTTGTGATGCCTCTCTGTGGCAATCACTACCTCTCTGTAATGTACTCTCCGGAACTGGAAAAGCTTCCTCCGGCCTCACTATCTATGCACCTCTCTCATTGCTTTGACCTCATTGAATCACTTCCGGCAACACAGCTGCTACTCTGGAAATCAGTTTCTCAGCAAAATCGAACTCTGCTAGTGTGTTCTCTAAGCCCCATCAACTTTTTCTTATAACCCTCTGTTGAGACTTCAATGACCACAATTAAATCTTAATCGATGGTTAGGAGTTAACTAGAAGTCGATCCATGTGCTTTTATAGAACATTCTCACCATGACTTAATTAATTTTGATTAATTAGTCATATTCCCTAAGTTTAGGCTTACGAAATATTTAAAAAACAACTAATAATCTAATTAAGTCTTCTCTAGGTGGAATTTCCATAAACGATTTTTGGGTTTTGGAAATCTCATGTATTTTCGCCTCCCCACAAAATTTTGCAGCTAGAAAACATCCAATGCTACAAAAAATAACACTCCCTCTTAGTGAGGAATGTGCTCTAGCACTGCAACCCACTAAAGCATCACCATGTCTCTGCAACACCTCATGTCACATTGCTTATGTTTGGCTGCTGCTTCCCGCCAACTATAGCGCAACTCTGATATGTGCTGCATCTATGCTGTTGCCAACACTGCATCTACACTGCAACTCTCTCCATCTGTTGTTGCTGCAACTGCAACATCTGCAACTGAAAAGCATAAAAAATACTAAATCAATTGTGATCAATATGATACATCTGTCACCTAAGTCTCTGATTGCTGCTAATATCTGCACTGTCACTGAGGCATCTATACTGCTACTGACTCTGCATTGCTGCCAACTCTACACTGCGCTCCCCAGCATCTGACATGCAACTAGACTCTGCATTTATCACTCTGGGATGTGATTCTGTCTGTTGCCACTTATCCATCTTGCTACTGAAACACTGTGGGCTCCTGTAGCAAGGTTTTGATTCAAGAGGTGGACCTCCTCAAGAATCCTGCCCATCTCTAGCACTCTGGGGCTATAGCACCATGTCACCCCACCTGACTCTTGGGGGTATATCAGCAAACGTGGCGAAGTCTTCCTCCAGCCTGGAGGAGAACCTATCGATCTCTGTTGATGCTGCCTGTTGGTTCCGCTTCTCCAACTTGTCCTTCTTCCTGAGAGGACACTGGGTGTTGTAGTGGCCAAGTTCACCACATCTAAAGCACTTGACCTTCGACAGGTCCTTCTTCTTCTTTCTCTTCTCCCCTTGCCCCCGATTGGGACCCTTCGATGCGAGGGCCACATTCTCCTCCTCCTTCACCTGCTTTGACCTGTTGTTGCTGCCACTGATGGAGCTCTTCAATAAGTCTCGCCTCAACTCCTCCTGCTGCAAATCGGCCCACATCTTGTCCCACCTTGGCAAGGTGTCTCTGCCTAAGATACTTTGGACAAATACCTACCACTCCTTTGAGACACTGTTTAGTGCCAATCACATAAGCTCTGTGGGTTGAGGTGTTGCCCCAACAACTGACAACAAGTCCTGAATCTCCTTAATCTTGGTGAGGAAGGGGTCTATGCGTTCCTCTTTCTGCATCTTGGTGCATCTCAACTTCTCCTCTAAGTACATCTTCCACTGCTTGGAAGTGCCTTGGTACAACATGGTGAGAGTCTCCCACATTTCTCTGGCAGTCCCTTTGTCAGCTATGTGTGAAACAATGTGATCCTGAACACCATCAAGGATCAATTTCTTCACTTGCGCCATCTCCTTTTTGTACTCCTTCAATTGATATGCATCTGTGGGGATAGCTACCACTGCATCTATGAATGGCTTCAGGCCATATTCATCCAGAAGGAAGGACATCCTTGCCTTCTAGATGACATAGTTGGAAGCACCGTCCAACCTGTCCTGATCTCGTAATCTGGCAATGGCCATCTCAGTCGAAATCCTCCTCTTCTCTTTTTCTCAATTGTTGCTAGGCTCTACGCACTCCCTACTGGAGTGAGTAAATCTGCTCACAACGACTGTTGATCTGCAAGAGAAAAATGAACTTCTAAAGCTAGAAGTCCCTTGAGGAAAATTTCCCTCGGTGTGTGCTCTTTCTTCCTCCTGACACTATTTTGCACTAGCAACTGCTGCAAAATACTGTGTCCAGCTAGAGATTTGCTCTGCAAGGAAAATACTAGTTGCTCCCTCTACCTCTGGTAATCCTCGAATTGGAGAAATCCAATTTCTCTGTCGCTCTTTCAGAGAAATCAATTTTTCTTGAAGAAGTTGAACCTCCTGGCCAAGAAACTGCACTGCCTTTGAGGGTTTCGACTTGCTTCTTACGTAGAGCTATGAAATTCCTCTTCCCTTTTGCTACTGAGCTCTCCGGCTTAAAATCCGCACTCTGATACCATGTGAAAATTCGTAAACCCGAATCCTATGATAGCAATTGGAAATAATTCTCCTAATTGTTAAATTAATTTTTAACAATTTATTTACTGTTTTCTATAGCAAATACTGAATCAATCACACTGCAACCTACACAAATAAAACTGCGGAAGAAATAAACCTTGGAAGAGATACTAGCACACAAATAAATTTACATAGTTATTTTTGGACTAAGTCCCCTGAAAAACCCAACTCGAAAAAACCGGTGCAGTAGTTGAGGGTTTTAATATTATGCAGTAGTGAAAATTTGAGTACAAACTATGGATGCTTAAACTAGCAATCCAAACAGAGAAATAACTGGCAATAATAACTAGTAAGAAAATTTTCTCAATCCTAAGGTGATCCCACATTGACCTCAGTTGGAATTGAGCTGCTCCTTGCTCCCTTTGTGCAGTCACTGCATCAACCTATGCAGCTACTGCATCCCACAAGCATGGAACTGTGTCTCCTGTCACTGTCTTGTCCACTGCTGTCTGGGAAACTGATACTCTTTGCCTCCGAACCTTCTGCCCATCTTTTCGCTCAAAAATTTCTCCTGCTCCCCAGCAAAACGGAAATCTCCCCAAGAGGGTTTTGCACTGCCTCTTTGTGGTAATCATTGCCTCTTTGTAATGTACTCTCTGGAACTAGAAAAGCTCCCTCCGTCCTCACTATCTCTACCCCTCTCACTGCTTCAACCTCACTGAATCACTTCTGACAACACATAGTTGCTACTCTGGAAATCGGTTTCTCAACAAAATCAAACTTTGCTAGTGTGTTCTCCAAGCCCCATCGACTTTCTTCTTATAACCCTCTATTGAGACTTCAATGGCCACGATTAAATCTTAATCGATGGCTAGGATTAACTAGAAATCGATCCATGTACTTTTCTAGAACATTCTCACCATGACTTAATTAATTCTGATTAATTAGTCATATTCCCTAAGTTTAGACTTAGGAAATATTTAAAAAACGACTAATAATCTAATTAAGTCGTCTCTAGGTGGAATTTCCATAAATGATTTCTGGGTTTTGAAGATTTCATGTATTCTAGCCTCTCCACAAAATTTTGCGGCTAGAACACATTGGATGCTACAAAAAATAACACTACACTATGATCCCAGCCCTTGTAGGTGACCTACAAGCATCTTCGATTTGTTTGGAGACCCATGAGGACACTTGTGTGCCCCCACATGTCATTTGGAGCACCACAGGTTATTACAAGGGGCCAACCCCTTGTCCACTGCTTTTGAGGGTCCTATTCTTCATTGTGGCACCCATGGAACTCATTAGGCCTCTTAAAGGGCCCTACGACATGCATAGATTATTATTTGACCTCTTGAGAGGCTTACATTTTCATTTATGAGCTAGTTTGGTGGGCTTGTCACCAAAAGTTGTATTATTAGCACATTATTTTATTTTTGGGGCTTATGTAGGCCGAATAGGCTAGTTCGAACGCCTAAGTTGTGTATAAATAGGAGTGAGATGAGTTCATTTCTCATCATCACTTTGGTTGGGATCTCTTATCTCTTTTGAGATTTTCGCACTTTTTCTAATGATGAATTGGAGTTGTATGGATGAGTTTTGATGTATATTGGTCTATCTTCTCTTGGATCTTTTTTTTTGTCAATTGTGAATGGATGGATATAATCTATTACATGTAAGTCCGTGCTTTTGATGTTATTCTTATTTAGTTTTGTCATATATGTTGGACTGGGATTTTTCGTTGTTCTAGGGCTAATTGTTGCATGCATTCACTGCTTAATATTGTATAATTTGTCTCTATTACAACGTTTCCTTCAATGAATGGGCCATGTAATGGGAGCGAAATATCCTAGGGGTAAAATTTGACCTTGACAAGACATTTCTCTTGCACATCGAAGTATAAAAGCTGCAAGGTTGCTTCTTCTTGACCTAGAAGGCAAACAAAGTGACCTTGAGGCCTTCTTAGCTGGGAACCAAGAAATCCTACTCTTACTCAACATAGACTGCATTCTCCCAAAGATTAAGGCAATGATCTACCAAGGGTGGTCACTAAAGTCCACATTTTCTCACATCCATCCAGGACTAGCCACATTGGGGTGACTAGGGCATCAATTTCCCGGCAAGCTAGCCATCAAAAAAATTTGATCTCCTAGGATCTCCTGTGCTAGCCTTTCCGCTAGCCCTCCAATTTTGAAGCCATTGCAACAGTGGAATTAGAAGTAAAGTCAAGCCCTAACTTCAGGATCAAAACTTTTCCTGCCATGCCCAAAGCTAATGCCTCATAGGTTCAAGACCACATCTTCAAGTGAAATTCTTTTCTTGATCCTTTCCCCCACCTTGTCTAGGGTAAGAATATCATTGGTTGCTTCATTCCTTCCTCATATCCTAGATTGGGTCCACTTGGCCCCTTCTGGTCTCGCTTCTTCAAAAGGCCATTCTTCAAGGACCATCCGGAATACCAATTCCAACAGGGGTCTTAGGGATTGGGGATCTCCTTTACAAGTTTATTCCCATAAACCTAGCCCTCAAAATCCTCTTCCTATCCATAAAAACACATAGTACCTTGCTTAGAAAGCAAGCAAGCTCCATCCTTTAAACTTCTTTGGGAAAGGGTTTGGGTCACTCATATCCATTGACTTATCATTCATTAGTGACTCCATACATATTGGGTCTCCTCTCATTGCTGAAAATTCGTAAATAGAAGGGAGCCTTAGGTGAAGTGACAGTGGACTAAGTCTCCATTTGTTGCCCTTGGCCTAGCATTTTCCCTTTAGGGATCCCCTTTAGGTCCCCTTCTAGTTTGAACGCTAACATTTTGGCGTTGTTGTTGGGGAGGAAGCAGGTTTACCTCCCTAAGCGAAGCATCGAGGAATTGATTCATCGACAACATCTATGAAGCATTCCTCTGGTGACTCAACATTCTCTCTCCCAAATGGAAGATCTTGAGGTTGTGACTTACCATCGAAGGAGAGATGACGAACCCCATATTCCTTTCTTTAACAAAAAGCTCAATCAATATAGGAAGAAACATAAGATCTTTAGACCCTTAGACCTTTTCTCCATGATGGGGCTTTCTTTTGTGCAGTGCCTGAAGACCCCGAAAGGCCTATGTTCACAGGGAAGGAGGATCCCCAAGAACATCTCTTAAAGTTTGAATACCAAACATGTGATGAACTATATAATGACTATAGCCGAATGATTGCCTTCGCTACAACCATGACAGGAAATGCCCGGGATTGGTATTTCAACCTTCCACCATCTTCCATCTCTACATGGGAAGGATTTGTCCAAACCTTTAGAAGAAGATGGTTCCCAAAAAAGGATGTGGTCCAAATGTACAAAGGGCTCTTGTCTAGTGAAAAGAAAGAGGATGAGACCATTGTTGAGTTTAATCAACAATTCAATATGGTTATCCATTCTATCCCTCAAGAAATGTCTCCCCCAAAGGATGTAGCTATGGCTGCTTACCTCAATGCCTTCAAAGGAGAGTTGGTCTTCGATGTTCGAAATAAAAACCCCTCTAGTCTCTTCCAAGCTCAAAACATGATGATTGACCTTGATGAAGCCATGAAGCATAATTCAATTAACATGCTGCAAATTGAAGATGAGCCTTCCCCCTCAAATGAAAGTATTCCCCATCATGAAGAAATCATGACACAAGAAATCAGCAACAAGGCAAAGGAACCTCCTGACCCCACTCCCAAAATTCCCTTAAGATTGATTTTAAGTTTGACTGACCCTTTTTATGTGACTCTAGAATAAACAGGCATACTTTGAAGAATTGCATCTTAAATTCAGGGAGCCCTATCCATATCATGCCTTTGAGTATTATGAAAATGCTTGGGATTACTCTTTCAAGAAAGTGTCGAGGCAAGGTGATTCTCAATTGTGAAGAATTCAGGGTATGTGGGTTGGTAGAAGGTAGAAAGATCTTTTTCCATACATATCCTGAGAGAGAATTCTCCATAAACATTCTCATTATCAAAACCAATCCAACATGGGGCATGATTCTATCAAAACAATTCGTTGAAAACCTTAACCTATCCATCAGTGAAGATAGTTCCAATATATACCTTCCTTGGAAAGAAAACTCCTATGTATCTATCCCTAGGTAGGAATTCTCGGCCCCGATGATTGTCCACTCTCAAGAAACTGATAATGACTTGGAAGAAGAAGATGATAAACTTGGAGAATGGAGAATTTTCAAGGGTGAGCATATCAAGACTACCCCTCTCCTTGGGCAATGGGTTATGTATTTTGATGGGGCTCACTCTAAGACTGGATCAGGGGCTGGCATTGTCATCATATCCCCTTCTGAGGAGTACTTGTTATTCTCTTTAAGACTCCAATTTGCTTGCACCAATAACATAGCTAAATATGAAACCCTCCTATTAGGACTTGAGGCAGATTGATTAAGGGGAATCCAACACTTAATCATAATTGGGGATTCTGACCTTGTCATCTCACAAATAAGAGGGACTTTCAAAACTAAGGATGAAAAATTGAAACCCTATAGGGAGAGAATCACTAGCATGATCAAGGGGTTCAAAGAGCTACAATTCTTGGCCCTAGATCGATGCCTAAATGACATGGCCAATGCCCTAGCCATAGCTACATCCACATCCTCAATTATTCGCAGTGATGTCACTAAAAGAGGGAAGTGTATAATTGACACAATCCACCGACCCTCTGTCCTTGATTATGAAGAACATTGGCATGTTTTTGAAGATGATCAAGATATAGCCAACTTCCTTCAGGACCATGAAGATCCCGATAGAAGAGGTGAAGACTTAATAAATGAACAACACTTTGATAGGGATGATGTTACCACCGCTAAAAAGGATGATCAACAATCACCTGATACATTGGATCTCAACCTTGGATCTGAAACCTCTCCTCAAATGGTCAAAATCGGAAAGAACTTGTCTAAAGAAGAAAGGGAAGAACTCGAAAAATTGTTAAGGGAATTCAAGGATGTGTTCGCTTGGTCTTATGATGACTTAAAAGCCTATAGCCCTGAGGTTATCCAGCATACTATTCCTTTCAAGGAAGGTGCCAAGCCTGTCAAGCAAAAATTGAGAAGAATAAACCCCAAGCTTGCACCTTTGGTCAAGGAAGAGCTCCAAAGGATGGTCAATGCAGGGATAATAGCCCCTATACGACATTCATCCTAGATCTCCAACTCTGTGATCACCCGTAAAAAGACTAGCAATATTAGGATGTGCATTGACTTCAGGGATCTCAATCGTATGTGTCTATAAGACAATTATCCCTTTCCCAACATGAAAAATCTCTTGCAAAGAATAACGGGTTCCCAAATGATGTCATTCTTTGATGGTTTTTCTGGGTATAATCGATGTAAAGGAAGAGGATCGCTTTAAAACTGCCTTCACCACACCATGGGGAACATACACGTACCTTAGGGTGCCATTTGGTGTCCTCAATGTTGGATCCACTTTCCAAAGGGCCATGGATTTTGCCTTTAGAGACCTTATTGGAAGATCATGGAGATCTACCAAGATGATTTGACTGTCGCTTCTAAGCAAAGACATGATCATTGCAAACACTTGAGAAATGTAGGCAATACGACATCTCCCTAAACCCTAAGAAATCGATATTCGGTGTTGATAAGGGTAAATTGTTAGGGCACGTGGTCTCTAAGGATGGGATTAGTATTGACCCCGAAAGAATTCAAGCCATCAAAAGCATTCCCCCTCCTAAAGATCAAAGTGCCTTACAATCCTTTTTTGGCAAAATAAACTTTGTGAGGAGATTTGTGCCAAATTTTGCTGAAATTGTCAAGCCTATGAATGACCTCCTAAAGAAAGATACTCCCTACTCATGGAACCAGACTACAAATGAGGCCTTTGAAGATATTAAAGAAAGAATTGCCTCTGCCCCTGTCTTAATCAACCCCGACTACACCAAGGACTTTATAATATATTCCTTCACATCCAAGGACACTATAGTTGGTATCCTCATGCAAAAGGATGAGGAAGGAGGGGAAAGACCAGTGGCATTCATGAGCAAGCCCCTCAAGGATGCTGAGACAAGATACACCATTATTGAAAAGCAAGCTTACGCTCTTGTCAAATCCCTTAAGTTCTTTAGAGCCTATGTAGGGTACAATAAAATATATGCATATGTCCCTTACCCTGCTGTGAAGGATGTGTTGTCACAATCTGATTGTCTTGGATCTAGGGGGAAAATGGGTATCCAAAATCCAAGAATACGACCTTGATATCCACCCTAAAAAGGTCATCAAGGGACAAGGATTGGCTGAGATGCTTACTGAGAGTAATAGTCAAGCCATTAAAGAAGGAGAGGAGGAGAAATTATGCGCTACATCCACTGAGCTCGAAAACAATGACTGGTACACAAACATCATTTATTATTTGCACAATCTATCTGCCCCTCCCCATCTTGTTGATCACAAGAGGTGAGCTTTGAGGCTAAAATCATCTAAGTTTTGTTTGACCCAAGATGGCCTTGGGTGGATGAGTCTCGATGGGTAATCCTCCGATGTGTTAGCAAGGAAGAATATGAAAATTTGATGAATGAATTCCATGTTTTTTCTGCGGTGTACATTTTGCTACCCGAACCACCACTCATAAGATTTTGAGAGCAAGTTATTATTGGCCCACCATCTTTGCTGACACCCTTAACTTTGTAAAATGATGCCAACCTTGCCAACTATTTGCTAGGAAGCAACACCTTGCCGCTATGCCATTAAAAAACGTTGCTATCGATGCACCTTTCCAATAATGGGGTTTAGATTTTATTGGTGAATTCAAGGACAATTCTAGCAATGGGCATAGATGGATCTGTTGACCACTACGTGTCAACTACCCATAGCAGTACACCCCGCTTTTCGCAAAAGGGATAGCGCTTGATCGATATGTTTGTGCCATTTGACTGTCATCATTAGCTTGATCATGTTATGTTGTAAACACAGTCTGCATGTGTAAATTGTAAATAATCTTAGCAGATCTGAGTCATGTATGTAAATTGCCTAGGCAAACCTAATTTTCTAGTGATAATCTACGTTCCGGAAGGTTTTTTGTCTCACCGATCCATGATCGGTAGAGTTTTCCTTCAGCTTAAACCCAAAGCCGGAATGGATTTTGTCATTAGAATCTTAGGGGAATCCTAGTGTGCTAGGGTGAGTTTATGCAAAAGTAATTTGGAGATAATTCTAACTATTTGGTTAGGTTATTACAAATTGCTTGATCTGCTAGATTATATTTGTGTCGCAAGACTGGGTGGTCTATGAGGGTCTATGTCAAATGGGTTTTCCCCCTTGAGATGTAAAATTGTAAAAGTCATGATGTAAAGTGTCTTGAGGGTTAGAAAATAATTAATCCCCTCATAAGTCCTAAGTCCTAGGTGATTTCTCCAAAGGCTAAGTTCGAGGATCCAAAAAAAATAAAAATAAAAAAACATTAAAAAATAAAAGATATAAATAATAAAAAAAAAAAATTAAAAAAACTAAAAATAACTAAAAAATTAAAAATAAAATAAAATTAAAAAAAATAAATTAAAAATAAATAAAATACTAAAATAATAATAAGTCAAAGTTTTGAGAAAATAAATGCAAGATTTTAATTTTTAATATATTAAAATGCATTTAAAATTTTGATGGATGAGATTGAAAGGGATTTTGATCCTCATCGACGGTCGAGATCATTTTGACATGGATCACTCGAACTAGCCGTTGGGAATTTTTCCTCTAAATAGGGTGTCAGGGGTCATTTGAAATCATTCGATCTGTGAGTCTTGTGCTAAAGAAAGCGCTCTTGTAGTCATTTTTTTTTTTGCAATAAAGAAAGACTTTGGGCTTGAAAATCTTGCTGGTGTTACTCTTCTGGAAATGCTGTAAGATATTTTATTTTTCTGCATAATTTTATTTTCAGCTATTGATGATAGCTTGATGAAGATTGATTTAGGCACAGGTATCTTGTCTGATCTCTGGGGTTTGAATGATAGTTTAATTTCTGAATATAATGGCAGGTATCTCCATTTGATCTGAATTTCGCTGTTGTTTTCTCCCTCTATGTTAATGGTTGATTTAAGCTGTGCATGATATCCTTAATTTTGAGTTTACCGAGCGTTAGGGAAGTTCTTGGTTGAACCAGCAAATTCCCGGATTGCGTTTTCTGAAAGAGTCCAACCAGTTTTTTGATCCCGAGCTTATCATTTGAATTTTTTTTTTTTTTTTTTTTTATGAATGCATGAAGGGTTTTCTGAAGCATCTCGCATTAAATTAAAAACTTTGAAAATATTTTTGTGGCATATTGACAAATCTGGCTATTTAGAGCCTCTGAGCTGTAATTATTGTAATTATTTAGCTAGTTTTAGGTTTTTTAGTTTTGTTTATTGCACATTTTATTTCTGGGTGTTTGGTTTTTGCAGGTTGTAGGCCGGAAGAAAACATTTTGTCTGAAGCCAGATCTAGGCCCTGGAGGGTATGATCTGACCTCAGGTTCAGTTCGGGCAGGAATATTTACTTCGGATTTTGGAAAATTTTTCAGGGTTTTCCATCAGGCAAACTGATCAGGATTTCCATCAGGCAATCCGAAACAGGAAGGGTTTAAAATTTCAATTAAGTTTCTGGACTACGGGTATGCTACCTACGTTTTCATTTTTCACTGTTGCCTGGGGTTTTATTGCTGCAGAAAAAAAATTTAAATTTTTTTTGGGGCCACAATTTTTCGATGTTGCCATATCTCTTTTTCCATGTATCCTCAACCCTCCATGCAGCTGCTTTTCTCTGCTTGCCATTGAAAGTCTCTCCACGCAAAGCCTTCCTCCACCTCTCCTTTCCTCCGTTGTTGCTACCTATCCTCAAGTCGCAGCAAACTCCTCTGGTAGCTCTACGCTGCCTCAAACCTGTGTCATCTCCCTCGACTATTGCACAAACATCATCACAGCCCTCACAACCCTCGATCGAGCTCCTAATCTTTCCATTAGTTCATTTTTTCACTTGTATGTTTCCTCACGCTGGCCATTAGCCTCCATTCCAGCTCTGCATTCCTTTCACCTGCAATAAACCCTCAGTCTTCAGCATCCTACGCTACCATCTCCTCTCAGTCCATACGCAGCTCCACTCATGCTGCCCTCGTCAGTTCTCCCTCTCTGCCTGTGTGCAACACTCCCCTCCATATCATCGAACTCCTAATCCGTAGCACCTCTCATTCATTTGATGATTCCTGCCTGAAGTTTTCCCTACTCCTCGTGCTGCTTACCCTTTGCCGTCAAGATTAAACCTGCGAACACTATGATTTTTTTTTTTTTTTAATGTATTGGCTTCAGGTTTTAGTCATATTCGATTTTTTCATTTAATTTTGTTATGATTTGGATTTTAGTTAGTTTAATTTTTGTATATTCGTATGAGTTTAGATTTGATGTTTTATTTTACTTTTTTTTCTCTTATTGATTTAATTTTGATTTCCTTCATAAAATCAAAAAATAAAATAAATAAAAAAAGGGCATAAAAAGGTTTCTTTTTTAGGCTTTAGATTTGAGTTTTTTCTTTTAAATTTTCCTTTTTTTTTTTTATATATGATAGGTGTTAGCTTTAGATTTAAATTTTGATTTCTTTTAGTTAGGTTTAGTTATAATCTTACTTATTTCTATTTCATTTAGATTTAGATTTTTGTGTATTTTGACTTTAATAAAAATAAAAAATTTCATAAAAATAAAAAAAGTTAAAAAGGGTTAGTTTTTAGGATTTATTTAGATTTTAATTTTATTTATTTAGACTTTAGTTTAGTTTTATTTTATTCTTAGAATATATATATATATATATATATATATATATATATATATATATATAAAATCTCATAAAAAAAATAAAAAATATTAAAAAATTAAAAAATTATGAAAATTGGAAATTCCTTTTAAAGCCTTTTTTTGTTATGGTATAGTTAAATGTGCTTAAATGTTTATATCTGGAGATTAACTATTCGAAACTGGTCAGCATTTAAATTTTATGGTCATTTAAAGCATTTGATTTTTTTAAGTTTAATTGCTGGAACATTGTTAAAGCATTGTGCATTTATTGAATATCTTACATTGCTTGGGTTATTTGATGATGAATGATTGTTTTACAAGGTTCATATTTCTGCAACATTTAATAAATAATCATTTAATCATTAACTCCATAAGGCACTGGTACATTAATTTCTAAAATCAATCAAGTGCTTGAGGTGCCATTGCTGTGTCTCCCAATTCAACTGGTCCACAGTTGGTCTTCCTTTATCCCATAGGGTCTACGCCCCATAGCCTCGGGAGACTGCTTAAACGGAGAGATCGGGGATCAGGGTGACAACCCCCGTTTTGAGCGTTGTCGTGCTGCCCAGATAGTCTGTGCGATAACATTTTTTGGCGCCGTTGTTGGGGACGGAGTTTTTCTGTCCTTGGTATTTCAACGACATTCATCTTCTCATTTCTCATCATTCTTTCATCTTTCTTGAGCTGGCAGAGTCAACATTTTTTGGCATCATTTGGATCTTTTCATCACCTTATCTTTCGTCATATCAACAACTTCTCTTCAGTTCGTTTCTTGTTTGGGTGGCGACTCCATTTTATTTCTTTTATTTTCCCCGGCCAAGAAGCCTCCCTCATATCTGCTTGTTGGTTGCTTTTTGGATCCTAGAATTAGATTCATTGTTCAAGTGGCGACTCCACTTCTTTCATCTCTTGATTTTCTTGAGTAGAGATCTCTTTCTATCATCCATTTAGTCCCTTGTTATTCATCATGGATTATTCGTTTAAACCATGTCATTTTATTGATGATCTTCATGATGTTCCAGAAGTGGCCATTTCAAAATTACCTTTGTTCTCGGGTGGTGATTCAGTCGTTGTTAAAAAGCATCTAGGTAGGTTTACTCGTATAATGATCATGTATTGTAGATCTCCTCAGTATAATCATGAAGATGTCAAAATGCGTCTATTTGTCCTTTCTTTAGAGGATGATGCTTTGAATTGGTTTAATAATTGTCCTGAAGATTCTTTCACTTCTTTACAAGACATTGTCAATGCTTTTAAAGATAGATATGGTGATCCAGATAGCTCGCCTTGTGCCCCTAAAATTGTGCAACAGAATGAAAGTAATCTTATAAAAGGTCCAGCTGTCGATGAAAGATTTCAAGACAATTCTTCATATCAGAATGTGCCATCCACCTGTACCATTGCAGATCAAATCCATGATAGTGGAAAAGTAGGGACAAATTATAAAATCAGTGTCGACAATGAAAAGGAAGATCAGAAGCAAATTATACAAGAACTAATGCGGCTGGTAAAAAATATGGAGATCAATCAAACTAATTACGCCAATGATGTGAGAACTTTATGCACCCACCTGGAAAAACGTAATAAGGAGATGGAGATCATGCAAAATCAGCATGCTAAGGAAATTGAGGCCATGAAGACTAATCATGACACAAAAATTAGTTTTATGCAAAGCAAGTTATCAGGCTTAGAGGAAAATATGACGACCATGAAAGCTAATCATGATAGGGAAATTAATTCTATGCAAAATAAGTTATTGACCATGGAAGAAGACCATGCCAGGGAAATCAATGCTATGAAGGTTGAACACTCTAGTTAGATGGATGCCATTACAATACAGGTTCAAAAATTTCAACAACTGTCAGAGGATGAAAGAAACCAGGGAACGTCAATAGATCAGGAGCCTCCTTATCTGTTACAGCAAGCTCCATCATATTATGAGGTCCTTTGTTCCATTGAAAAGTGGATAATTGAAGGTGACCTGGATAAAAGGGAAATTAATAATCAGGTTGATGCTCACACGGTTAATCCACCAGTCATTGAAGATAAAGTTATAACTCAGGGCCCCTGTGAGATTGGTCCATCATCCTTAACAGGGCAGATGTAGAATGAAGAAAGACATGTCACGCATATCTTACATACTTTATCTGAGAGCTTTGAAGCAAAAAGTTCCACGTTATCAGTGATACAACCTGACACGAAGAAAAAGTGCAAGAAAAAGAAAATGAGAAAAAGATTTGATGCATTAGACGGCCGTGAGCAGCTTGATTTTCGGATAGGGAAAAGTCCTACCGTATGCAGAATTGGACATGGCACATCCGATAAGCAGTGGACAGATTTGCCTGAAAGCAGGCAAATGCTCAGTATACACTATATTGAACACATATGATGCCATGGGGCATCCTCTGTATTTCTAACCCTACTTCTTTTTTCAGAATTTTGATTTCTGTTTTAGGATTGATTTACTTTTTCATGTTGTTAGACTAGTTAATAAATGAAAAGCTTATATCTTTCGTATGCTTAATGTTATATGATGATATTTGGATGGATGCTACTTATATTTTGTTGTGTGTTGCATGGATGCAGATTCTGGATTCTCACATTCCTATAGTGCAGCAACGTGTCCCCAAGTAGAGCCAGATGTTGACCACTACGTGTCAACTACCCCTAGTAGTACACCCCCTTTTTCGCAAAAGGGATAGTGCTTGATCGATATGTCCGTGCCATTCCACTGTCATCATCAGCGCGATCATGTTACGTTGTAAACACAGTCTGCATGTGTAAATTGTAAATAATCTTAGTAGATCTGAGTCATGTATGTAAATTGCCTAGGCAAACCTAATTTTCTAGTGATAATCTATGTTTCGGAAGGTTTTTTGTCTCACCGATCCATGTTCGGCAGAGTTTTCCTTTAGCCTAACCCCAAAGTCGGAATGGATTTTGTCATTAGAATCTTAGGGGAATCCTAGTGTGCTAGGTTGAGTTTATGTAAAAGTAATTTGGAGATAATTCTAACTATTTGGTTAGGTTATTACAAATTGCTTGATCTGCTAGATTATATTTGTGTCGCAAGACTGGGTGGTCTACGAGGGTCTATGTCAAATGGGTTTTTCCCCTTGAGATGTAAAATTGTAAAAGTCATAATGTAAAGTGTCTTGAGGGTTAAAAAATAATTAATCCCCTCATAAGTCCTAAGTCCTAGGTCCTAGGTGATTTCTCCAAAGGCTAAGTTCGAGTATAAAAAAAAAAAAAAAAAAAAAAAAAAAAAAACAATAAAAAATAAAAGATATAAATAATAAAAATAACTAAAAAATTAAAAATAAACAAATAAAATAAAATAAAATTTATAAAAATAAATTAAAAATAAATAAATTTTTAGAAAATAAAATAAAATAATAAAATAATAATAAGTCAAAGTTTTGAGAAAATAAATGCAAGATTTTAATTTTTAATATATTAAAATGCATTTAAAATTTTGACGGATGAGATTGAAAGGGACTTTGATCCTCATCGACGGTCGAGATCATTTTGACATGGATCACTCGAACTAGCCGTTGGGAATTTTTCCTCTAAATAGGGTGTCAGGGGTCATTTGAGATCATTCGATCTGTGAGTCTTGTGCTAAAAAAAGCTCTCTTGTAGTCGTTTTTTTGTGCAATAAAGAAAGACTTTGGGATTGAAAATCTTGCTGGTGTTACTCTTCTGGAAATGCTGTAAGATATTTTATTTTTCTGCATAATTTTATTTTCAGCCATTGATGATAGCTTGATGAAGATTGATTTAGGCACAGGTATCTTGTCTGATCTCTGGGGTTTGAATGATAGTTTAATTTCTGAATATAATGGCAGGTATCTCCATTTGATCTAAATTTCACTGTTGTTTTCTCCCTCTATGTTAATGGTTGATTTAAGCTGTGCAGGATATCCTTAATTTTGAGTTTACCGGGCATTAGGGGAAGTTCTCGGTTGAACCAACCAACTCTCGGATTGCGTTTTCTGAAAGAGCCCAACCAATTTTTTGATCCTGGGCTTATCATTTGAATTTTTTTTTTTTATGAATGCATGAAGGGTTTTCTGAAGCATCTCACATTAAATTTAAAATTCTCAAAATATTTCTGTGGCATATTGACAAATCTGGCTATTTAGAGCCTCTGAGCTGTAATTATTGTAATTATTTAGCTGATTTTAGGTTTTTTAGTTTTGTTTATTGCACATTTTATTTCTGGGTGTTCGGTTTTTGTAGGTTGCAGGCCATAATCTGAAGCCATATCTAGGCCCTGGAGGGTAAGGTTTGACCTCAGGTTTAGTTCAGGCAGGAATATTTACTTCGGATTTTGGAAAAAATTTCAGGGTTTTCCATCAGGCAAACTAATCAGGGTTTCCATCAAGTAATCCGAAACAGGAAGGGCTTAAAATTTCAATTAAGTTTCTGGACTACGGGTATGCTACCTGCATTTTCATTTTTCACTGTTGCTTGGGGTTTTATCGCTGCAGAAAAAATTTTGAAATTTTTCTTTGGGGCCACAATTTTTCGCTGCTGCCATATCTCTGCCATTTCTCTTTTTCCATGTATCCTCAACCCTCCACGCAGCTGCTTTTCTCTGCTTTTCGTCGAAAGTCTCTCTACGCAAAGCCTTCCTCCACCTCTCCTTTCCTCCATTGTTGCTGCCTATCCTCAAGTCGTAGCAAACTCCTCTGGCAACTCTATGCTGCCTCAAACCTGTCATCTCCCTCGACTTGCACAAACATCATCGCAGCCCTCACAACCCTCAGTCGAGCTCCTAATCTTTCCATTAGTTCATCTGTTCACCTGTACGCTTCCTCACGCAGGCCATTAGCCTCCATTCCAGCTCTGCGTTCCTTTTCACCTGCAATAAACCCTCAGTCTTCAGCATCCTACGCTCCATCTCCTCTTAGTCCATACGCAGCTCCACTCATGCTGCCCTCGTCAGTTCTCCCTCTCTACCTGCGTGCAACACTCCCCTCCATATCATCGAACTCCTAATCCGCAACACCTTTCATTCATTTGATGATTCATGTGTAAGTTTTCCCTGCTCCTCGTGCTGCTTACCCTTTGCCATCAAGATTAAACTTGCTAACACTTTGATTTTTTTTTTTTTTTTTTTTTTTAATGTATTGGCTTCAGGTTTTAGTCATATTCGATTTTTTCATTTAATTTCGTTATGATTTGGATTTTAGTTAGTTTAATTTTTGTATATTCGTATGAGTTTAGATTTGATGTTTTATTTTACTTTTTTTTTTTCTCTTATTGATTTAATTTTGGTTTCCTTCATAAAATCAAAAAATAAAATAAATAAAAAAAGGGCATAAAAAGGGCATAAAAAGGTTTCTTTTTTAGTCTTTAGATTTGAGTTTTTTCTTTTAAATTTTCCCTTTTTTTATATATGATAAGGTGTTAGCTTTAGATTTAAATTTTGATTTCTTTTAGTTAGGTTTAGTTATAATATTGCTTATTTTCTATTTCATTTAGATTTAGATTTTTGTCTATTTTGACTTTAATAAAAATAAAAAATTTCATAAAAATAAAAAAAGTTAAAAAGGGTTAGTTTTTAGGATTTATTTAGATTTAAATTTTATTTATTTAGACTTTAGTTTTGTTTTATTTTATTCTTAGAATTTAAAATAATAATAATAATAATAATAATAATAATTTAAAAAAATTAAAAAATTCGGAAAAAAGTCTAAGTAAAAATTGGAAATTCCTTTTAAAGCCTTTTTTGTTATGGTATAGTTAAATGTGCTTAAATGTTTATATCTGGAGATTTAACTATTCGAAACTGGTCAGCATTTAAATTTTATGGTCATTTAAAGCATTCGATTTTTTTGAAGTTTAATCGCTGGAACATTGTTAAAGCATTGTGCATTTATTGAATATCTCACATTGCTTGGGTTATTTGATGATGAATGATTGTTTTACAAGGTTCATATTTCTGCAACATTTAATAAATAATCATTTAATCATTAACTCCGTAAGGCACTGGTACATTAATTTCTTAAATCAATCAAGTGCTTGAATTGCCATTGTTATGTCTCCCAACCCAACTGGTCCATAGTTGGTCTTGCTTTATCCATAGGGTC
The DNA here is from genome assembly GCA_031772625.1 of Pinus tabuliformis. Lineage (NCBI taxonomy): Eukaryota > Viridiplantae > Streptophyta > Pinopsida > Pinales > Pinaceae > Pinus > Pinus tabuliformis. Next base: position 453,171,732 of record CM062809.1, on the reverse strand, counting down.
TACCCCCCTTAGCCTCGGGAAACGGCTTAAACGGATAGATCGGGGATCAGGGTGACAACCCCCGTTCTGAGTGTTGTCGCGCTGCCCAGATAGTCTGTGCGACAATAGGATCCTCACAACAACTGACTACTTCACCAAGTGGGTTGAAGCGATGCCAACCAAGAAGGCAACTGACTAGGTGGTTATGGATTTCCTTGAGGATAAGATCATTACCAGATTTGGTGTTCCCACCAAGATTGTCACCGATAACGCCAAAGCTTTTGATTCCATGGCTCTGACATCCCTATGTAACAAGTACGACATAATCTTATCGCATTCCTCCAACTATTACCCTCAAGGAAATGGGCAGGTTGAATCTAGTAATAAGAACCTCATAAAAATTATCAAAAGAACCATTGGTGATAATAAAAGAGGGTGGGATAGCAAGATCAAGTATGCCTTATGGGCTGGTCGAACAACCATGAAGGCTTCCACTGGTTTTAGCCCATTCCAATTGGTTTATGGTTCTGAGGCCAAGTTACCTGTTCAAATGTAGTTGCCCATCCTCAAATGCCTGAGAGCTTTTCCTGATCAACAAAACGCCATACAATCTCAGATCAATCAACTAATTGAAAGCGATGAAAATAGAAGGAAAGCTTTGGACCAGATTAGTCATAGTCATGATAAAATGAAAGTCACCTTCAAATATAGCTGGCACAAAGCCTTCAAACTTGGTGACCTAGTGCTCTTATGGGATAAAAGAAGAGAAAAACTTGGTATGCACAAGAAGTGGGATAACCTTTGGATAGGTCCATTCAAGATAAGTGATGTGGCAGGAGTGAACTCATATCATTTAGGAATCGAGAGGGAGAAGCGATTCCCCTTCCCGTGAATGGGCAACTCCTAAAGGAGTATTACCTTGAGGCTTGACAATGTATGATATGTATGGTAGAGTAGCTGTAGTTAGATTAAAATTTGCATATCTTATTTTTCTGTTGGTTTTATGGCCTAACATATTAGCATGTGCGATCATGAGACACTTTGAAAGCATGCTGCCCCGTGTTTTCTATCTATTGTATGTGCAGGTGACAGGTCTATGGTAATCGAGAAATTGCTAGAGTTCTCGTGACCTCCCATTCGAGAAGCTTCACCCACTTCTTTGAGAGATCACGTCCTAGATGGAGCCAGATGTTACCCACCATTTTGTGGGTAATATCCCTAGGAGAATTTTTTTCTCCAAGATGGTCCTCAGTTGGTAGCCTCAACCGCTTGTAGCCACTAGATAGCCCAATGTGCCATTTCTTCGCCACTTGAACCAGCCATGTGGTCCGTCACCCATCTGCCATGATCGTGTGTTTGAAGGTAGGCCTCCTGAATCTAAAGGTATGCCTTGTCATTTTGAAATTGAGTATTGTAGTTTTCTTATCATGGAGACTTATGGGTATGGATTAATGGGGGGATTCAGTGGAAAGAATGGGCTTGGTCTATGCTCGGTCTGTGCTTCTGTCCCCTAGACCCCTTTTAGGAGTTAACCTTGGATTCTAGTCCTATGGGATCTCTTTTATTAACCATTTGGTTCCAAGGATGGTATTTCATGGGAAACCCTGATTTTGGTTGCGTGGTCCCACTCCCTTATTCGCTTATATTACCCTCTTTCCATTCATTATTACCCCATCCATCATTTCTCCCACTTGGGTCTCAATTTTTGCAACTGCGGTCAAATTCCACTTTGGATAGCTCATATGATGAAGATAATAATTGCACTCTTTTCGAGAGGACCAAAATCAACCTAAATATCACCTTATTTGGACAAGCAAAAGTTGGTTTTTGAATTTATTTATTTATTCATGTATATTGGACCCTCATGAAAGCCTATAAATAGAAGATACCTCAAGCTCATTTGGACACATTGATCAAGTCGTCTTCTCTTCTCTTATTGTCTTGGTTTGCACAGGTTTGACGGAGGAAAGCTCGCACAAAGGGTCCGAAACTATAGGGTCGAAGCTCAGATGCATGTAGGGTTTCTAGGTCTCGGACGTTGTCTCGTAAATAATGTTTTTTGTCCCTGGACATTGGCACAGTATGGTCTAAAGAGCGTCTGAGAAGTCTCGGATGCTAGCATAGAGTGTCTAAGGGAGCGTCTGAGAGGTTAGGGTTTCCGCAGTTCAATTTGGATCACGAACGCATGCACATAATGGTTTAGGGAGCGTCTGGGCTGCCATAGATGCTGGCACAGTGGCGTCAAGGGAGCGTCTGGGCTGCCATAGACACTCACATAAAACCTTGAAGAGAGTAGGGTTTGAGGCAGATCTAAATATGGTTGGTTCCCAGACGCCCACATGCAGTTCACTTGGGAGCGTCCAGATTTGTTCTAGATGCTGTCATCCAGTTTTGCAGAGGGCGTTCAGATCTGTCTTAGATACTCGCACACAGTATCTCTGCATGCGTCTAGGACCTAAAGATGAGTTATCAGTCTGCAACAGTGTTCAGTACAGTGACAATAGTATCCAGCAGTTGACTACAGTCAGTGAAAACACATTATAGTCCTCAGAATCAGGGTATTGATTACAAGCATGATTAGATTCATTTCATGGATATCATAATTGTTTTGTTGCATAGATAAAGTTATGGATCATTGTACTCTCTTTTGCTGAATCATTTGATGATGATCTAAGAAGAAGAAGATTTGCAAGGGTTTTCCCCATAGTTGGTTTTGCCCTAGTCTCAGACCAATCGTGGTGTCTCTATGTGTGCATGATTTTCTTCTATTGTTCCTTTATATTCTGCTGAATTGATGATGAGGATATTGTTCTTTCTACATAGTTGCATATGTTAATGAATAATGATGTAGATTTGCATAATGTAATGATGAAATGGGGTGAACTTAATACGTTAATGAAGAAATGCAATTATCAAAGCAAAGAACAATGTAACCCTATGAAAAATTGACATGGTGTCAGAGTTGGGCTAAAGAAAATCCATTGAGATCACCCCGATGATGACACCATTGATGGAAGCAAGAAGAGGATGGTGGAGACCTAAAAGAATTCTAGGGTTTGAAAAAAACCCCAGGCAAATTTATCATTAGGGTTTGATGGATTCTATGAGGTTAGGGTTGGAAAGAAAACCTTGGTTTATGGAAAAGACATGAGATATAGCATGGTCAATTAGTGTTGCGAACATCTCGATAACATCCCGATTTTATCTTGAATCACGATTTTTTGGCCTAGCTGATGTTTGCCGATTTTTACTGATATTTTGATGGTATCTTGATTTTGTCGATGTTTGCCAATTTTTACCAATATCTCCCCAATTTTTATGATTTTTTGGTTTTCCAGACCCTTGCCGATTTTATCCCGATGTTGATGTTCGCAACGTTGTGGTCAATGTGAGGAGGCTCAAGCACTTGTGAAAGATTATATGAAGCACTAGATGGGATAAACCCTAATAGGTATGGTTGATTGATTAAAGGTAACAATGTTATGTGGACTATGGATGGTGATGGTTGGTTATAGAGGGAGAGGATAAACTCTCATTGAAGATAAGTATTTCCTGACTTATGATGTCTCTTACTTTTGTTTAGACTTATGGATCTGATTAGTATGTTTATTTCTTGCATATGTATTTGAGTATATGGATGTTTCTAACCTCCTTGATGAGATGTGATGAGTGAATCCTTCTTGAGGATCATTTGAAATGCAAGAAGGGTGGCTAGAGCTGGAAAAGGTAAAGAGGCACTATATGATGACAAACTACTTCAAGTTGCTTATGTCTAATGAAAAGGTGCACAGGTATTTGAATAGCACAAGGTTGGCATGATATATTGTATTTTAGTAGTAACATTGATGGCTAGGTAAGCCCTAAGGTATGATGAAAATGTCTCTTTCTTTAATCGCTCATACATACATATGAAAGCGACTTGGATCTATGTTTCCTATGATGAAATGATGCACCTAGTGTTGAACATTTTGATCTTCTTGAATTCTATGAGGCTATCTAATGTTGATACATTGATATACTTGATGTTTGGCTAACATCTATCTGTTGGATATCTTGATCCTATAAAGAAGGCTAGCACCTTGACTCTAGTAGATGATACTCTTGATACTTGTCGTGCATAAGACATGATGGATTTCACATAGAAGGTTAGCTCATTAATTCTTATACATGATATTATTGATAATGCTTGTGATAAGCATGATGAAAGCTAATGGAAAGAGAGATTGACACTCTTGTTGTTTTGGTAAAGTTTTATTGAATGACCTAACTTGATCCTATTGATCATGATAAGCATGGTAACCTTGATGTTAGAGGTATAGCTATGAGATTGTTATTCTAGATCTCTTACTACCTGTGGTCATGTCTTGATGGCATGCCCTAACTTGTTGGATTGTCTTGATAGAAAGTGTTATTGTGTTCACATCTGTCTGCTGCCCTAATCTTTCAAGTCTAACCCTTGATGAAAGATTGATGAGATGATGTTGTTGACCATGATAGATATATGTTTATGATATAACAAATCTGTTGTTACGGGACTCTAGTGGAGACAAGTTGATGACATGAATGAAGATGAATGAAGTAGATTCCCAGTCAGAGGGAGAATCTCTTCTCAAGATTGTTACTCTCATTACTATTTGCATTTTGTGCTGTTGAATGTTGATTTATGTGCATCTAACATTATTGAACTACGTGAACTACAACATAGTCTTGGATCTGAAGGTTGTACAAAAATTAGGGTTTCTGTTCTAGACGCAAACACAAAACCGAGAGATTTCATCCCTAGATGCACACATGTTAAGGCCTAGGTAGCGTCTAGGAAACTAAAGACGCTCCCATATTAACCTAAAGGGAGCATCCAGGGGTTTGACTACAGTTGACCATCATCTGAAGTTTTCTGAAGTTGTCTGAACTCTGAATCAAGGTGTCTCTAACATATTCTGCCATTGTAAACTGATTTCTGAAGTTGTTGGGTTAAATTGTTGATCACAGAAAAATGTAGTATTGTGCATGAAATCAAATGGTCACTTGGAAGATGTCAGTACCATAGATGTGTTGCAGATAATAGTAAAATCTTGTTGATGGTGCTGGACCTGCCAACATGTCAGGGGATCTCCCTGGTAAGAAGTTCCAATTAGACCTTAGATCATTTGGTGTAGGAGTCCCAGCAGTGGGTTGTATCATAATGTCTTGACCGTGATTTCACACAGAGGCGAGTAAGATAACTATGTTGGTAGCAAGGGTGTGACAGCTGCAGCAAGTCAAGGAAGGTGCATGAGAGGTTCTAACACATGGGGGTTGAGATGAGTGCACCCCTTGGAAACCTGTGATAACACTCGGCTTGGAAGGGAACACACAAGCAAAGATACATCACAAAATGGAAGGCAAGTTAGCGAGCAATCCAAAGTGATGGTTAGACCAACAAACACATTTCAGAAAGATTCATACATATACAGAATAGTCTATACATGCATGCGTAAGAAAGCAAATACATATATCATTTAGAGTAAACCAGATAGCATAGAATACAATACAACATATGCATGAAACGTGTTGGCTCTTATTATATAAAGAAGTGTAAGTTCCAGTCATACAACACATCCATGTCCAACCACTAGCCCTGATAGCGGAACGTTATAGCCACAATCGCTTGCTCCTCAAAAGAGATGTACTAGCTTTGCGCAATGGAGAAGCCAAGGCTCATTACAATACTATCCAAGCTCTCTCCAAGATAGTCTTATCAGAAGCTTGGTTGACCAAAAGCCTATACAATGAATTATGAGGGACTATTTATAGCAAAGGGTGGGGTGACCCTTGACATTCCCCTTTGTGACAGTTCAACTACCATCATAACTCTTCATCTACTCTATGACTGTTACATCCAACTATCGACACTTGACTTACAATTGACAAGACATTACATTACAATGCACATGTACCCATGTGAAACAAAATGGCTTGAGCAAGCCATGCTAGACATCACTCTGACTTAGACAACCATGGAAGTCCAACTCCTCAACATCCTCATGCTGATCGACAGTAACATACTGATGCCAAGATCGGTAGTCCTTGATGGTGTTCGTGTGCTCCGCGGTGACATCTGTCTGAAACCTGACTCTTGCCTCCATAGCATTCGGGTACACTGCTCGGGCTCCTCTATCCAACTCGTCTAAAAGCATGTGCATCATTGTCTTCAATGCGGTCGGACCAACAACATACTTGTGCATGATGTCTACACTAATGGGAAAGTCTTGGCTGGTGGCAATGTGCATCAACTTGTTGAAGTACGAGTTAAGCTCTAGTCGGACCTGTGCCTTTGTCTTCGCTTGGGTGAGAGTCCCAATAGATGGGATCACATGTGTGCACACCACAACATCCATACTCTTGAATACTCGTGCATGGGAAGCCTATATGCTAGTGATGAGCTACGGGAGCTCTTCATAGTTCCAGATCTGACTCCGGATACGTGCTTTCAGCTTGACCGCATTGGCCCTCATCATCTTAGGCAAGTGAAGCGGGGCTCCCTTGTATTTCATCGTCCATGTTTGCATGTCATCAATAGCAGCATGCAAGTTCGTCAAGATACGTGCTCTTCTAGCACATCATTGTTGCCATCCGTTGAGATGGACGACTGCCTTATGCACGGTACCAAACTTGGAGTACAATGCTTGCATAACCATGTCAAGGGACAATACTTCATCTAGTATTGCCTTCTTCAGTTTAGCTCGGGCGGACGTTGTCACCAACTCTCCTCCTTGCTTGGCCGTCTGTAGTTCCTTTGCCATTCGCTCATTCTCAGCTATCAGAAAGCGAACACTTGAGCTAGTGGCTTCGGCATACACTTTGGTTGCATCGGCCAAGGCTGTTGGATGTTTGCGCACATCAGTCACGATCACTCGTTCCTCAACTTGCGCAGGAGATGTATGATCCTCTGGAGTTGATACTCTGTGAGACTGCACAACTCTATGTTGAGATTCGTCGAATGAGATGTTGTGCATCTCTCCTTCCGGCTGATCACCAAGGATCTTAGTGCCTCCTTGGTCACTTGAGACTTGCTCATCATTTAGATGCGGTGAAGCAGGTAATTCGACCTCTTGGTGATGAGGCATGAGGTCGGTGTCTTGTTCCAACTCCTGCTACTCCATGTCTGCATCCAACTGTTGAAGTGCTTGTTCTATCTCATGAGCGAAGTCTTGCTCCTGCGATGGTTCACCCTGTTTGCTTGATGCTAGTTGTTTTAATGAATCAACTACTTGTACGAGCGTTGTTTCATTTGTTTGCACATGTTGCGCCCCCTGTTGTATCTGCTGCTGCTGCGCTTCCCTCTCCTATTTGCGCAACTCTTGTTCCTTTCAGAGTTTCTCCCTCAGCTCATGCAACTCCTTCTCTGCTTCCTCCATTCTTCTCTTGTCCCTCTTCCTTTGCGCGATTCGCATGTCGCGTTGGTGCCTCTTTGCCTCTATAGCCATAGTTGCTTTCTCTACTAATGGATCTGCTTGAAACTTGCAGCTTTTCTCCTCCTCCATGTGATCGACAATCTTCCTCTTACCCTTGTCGCGCATAGGTATGCTTGCCTCAGCTGCTACTGCTAGTGCTGGTGCTGGTGCTCTTCGTGATGTTGCTTTGCTAACCGCTCCACAGCAAAGCCGACCTGTTCATTGGGTCTGGAGAAACTATAACAATCTCTCCATGGGTGCTCCTCGGCCCAATGAAATGCCCCGTGGATCCAGTTAAACTGAAATCTCGTGTAGTGATCTTTTAAAATACAATGTGGGTCATAAGGATTGTAACTTCGGAGGTCGAATGGGTACTTCTTCATCTATTCTGCTTTGATATCCGCTTGCTTAATACTCCAGATCTCATATAACCCAATCCGCAACGGAAGAGTGGGCCAAGATGCCTTCTTCTTCCGATGCAGTCTAATTATCAATCTTGCCGAGATGTGATAAGCTACTTCTTGCATGGCAAGTATGTCCAAGGCGAACTTTGGTAGAACATGCAGAGGCTTCTCCGCACGAACATTCAGATGAAGGTGCCGGATGGTGAGGCATACCAATCAACAATGCCTAACAGTGTCTCCATTGCTTCCTTTGACATGCAGGGTGGATCTTGTTCGAATATCATCTTGTAAACTGGGGTGACAAAATGATCGGACCACTGTGTGATTACTCCTCTGAAGCTGCATTCGGATAACAACTTGAAATATTTGTTCACAGTAGTCTGCGGTGGTGACCATGTCCACTCCAAGCTCGGGAACTCCCGTTGGGCACAAATTGCATCTAAGATATAGGCGAACATGTAAATCTCTGCATGCATAACTCCAGGTGACTGTCAAGCCTTCGTTACTTGTTCCTTTAGCTAATGAGCCAACATGTCGGACCAGTTACATGGTTTTCCTTCTCTGTCCAGTTGGTCTAGCCACGATCACCCAACTCTGTGGGAAGGTTTCCGTCCTTTCTTGGCCATACAGTCGACATGAAAATATGACCAAGTATTGATACGTCTTCCGCAGTATCTTCGTCTTCTAGATCTGGTTGGGTGTCAACCTGAATTGAGCCGGCTCCTTTACCCAGTTCTTCAAAATGTCTCTGGAGTTAGCACTGTTGTTGGGTAAGCTAAACGGAGTCTTCATAATAGTTGCGGGCTCCGACATCTGATACATCTCATCATAGTCTCGTGCCCAGAAGGTTGCAAGCTTCGTCCCACTGACACTGCTCAAGGTCATCGTCTCAAGATCAGTGTGAGAGACGATCTAGTGTATCATGTCCATGCATGGGAATGCGGGATATCTGCATGCAATCTAGTATAAGTCAGACTTGTGAATGTTCACGTACACCTCACGATCTTCGAGGTATTCCTCAAAAGTGTCTGCAAATGCTTCATTGACCTCTTGCCACTTCAGTTTGATGTCCTTGTCTACAAACAGTTTGGTATCTTCATAGATCGGTAGACTAGAGGACACTCGCTCAACTGTTGCTGCAGCTGCATTTTTGTCAGTGTCCTGTGATCCTTTTCTCTTGGAGGCCATTGATCCTGTACTGCTAAGAGGTAGATGAACACCTGAAATATCTGGAGACAAAGCAACATGCATGGCAAGAAATCTATCAGCAAAAAACAAAGCATATTCGGGGAATGACATAGCACATACTTGGGTAATAGGCAAGATTGCACAATTTCTTCTGGGAGGCTAGGTGACTGGTTGACAGAATTGCGCAAAAGGCAGTTTGGGTTGTCTGGGAGGCAAGAGTGGCTGATGGATCTTCGCAATGCGCAATCCAGACTGGCTATTGGATGCTGGGATTGCACAATGCGCAATTCCAACTGGGCGTGACTGCAAGGTCAGGGACTGCATTGCGCAATTTTCTGGGCCAGCAGTCACTGTCCCTTAGAAATGCGCAAAATAGTCCTGGAGGATAGTGCCTGGGCAGAAATGTGCATTTTTGGAGAGGAAGGCAAAGCCTTCCTTCCCCAAATTGCGCAATGCTGTCTCGGTGAAGGCAGAGTCTGGGCCAAGGTTGGCCAGACTCGCCAACAGGCAACTGAAAGAAAATATGAAAGTGAATGCATGGCGACACTAAGTGAAAGCAGAAGTGATTAACAGTGCATGCAAACATGAATGAAAGATTCAGTAAACAGATCAACATGCATGTGCGTGAAGCAAGTCTTCGAATCGGCGACCGTTCGTGCAAAACAGTTTCATGCATGTGATAGCAGTGACATAGCAACGAAAACTGAAACAGTGCTAGGACAAGCTAGTATACATGTAAAAGACAACGAGTGTTCAAAGAAATCAAGCATACAACACTCAACAAGTGAAAACACAAAAAGTGACAAAAAGGCTGAAAAAGACAAGTTGAGGCCAACTTACCCATGAATAGTTGAGCCGGATGTGTCAAAGAGTCCTGGATGTGCAGTGGGATGTCAAAGCTCCAAGATCGATGTGAAAGAATGAGTTCTGATGCATCGAATAAATAAGTTTTGAGCTCATGACGCGCATGCCACAAATCTAGGAAAAAGTGACACTTGGAGGAAAGTTCCTAAACGAACTTTGCATGTAACCTCCAACTGCTAAAAATAGCTCCGTGAATCATGGGATGCCTTTTGCTATTCCGGGAAAAAGCAAGCCATGCATGCAAGTCAAGTTTCCTTGGTCCTGGGTGGAATTGGTCAACCAAACTGCTCATGCATGAAGCTGCTCAACTGCTTGAAGGAAATGCATATTTCTGGCTGGGAGCTAGGTTGGCTGCCCAGGGGATTTGCGCAATTTCTTGGTAGAGCAACTGACTGCTACGTAGATTTGTACAAATTTTTCGCTGAGTAGCCCTGTTGGGGAAAATTGCGCCATTTTCACTGTGAGGGTTGACTGGCAGAATTTCGCAATTCTGGAGCCTAGCAAGCTGCCAGATAGGATTGCTCAATTTCTTGGGGGAGCTGCTCAGCCTACAACTGGACCAAGTCTGGATGAACAACCTATGAGGGGAATGCATAACGCTATGATCGACAGGCTGCCTTTGTGTGATTTGAATTTAAACAGGAACGCAACAAATTACAGAGATAACCATAAACACAGAGATGCAGTGGAAATAATACTTCATTTCATTAATGTAAAACACTGAAATATGCTTATAAACTGAAATGGAAAGAAACCAGCTAGGGCGATGGTAGCTTATCTCTGAGAAGAGATGTGGCGGCTACATGCCTCTCAACTGTTTTACAATGAGGCTCAAAGGCCTATTTATTGTTGAGAAACAATGGAAATCCCTTAACATCCCAAGACCTAACCCTAGAAGATGAAACACCAAATTGTGGGCCCCGTTTTGGATAAGTTGGTACATCAACTTCCCGGGTCGTAACTTTGGCACCCGATCTTCGTTTGACGCGTACAATAGCTCGTTAGAAAGATCTATCCGAGCACTATAACTTTGTGAAGAGCAACATCAGTCTATGGTCTCATGTTGCTCCCAGATTTCCCAAAAAACGTCGTTTAGGGCCTCAAAACAGCTCTGGAAGTTCAAGCCCTGAAAAACTGCGAAAAATAGTAAATTGTGCTACAATTACGGAAACTGAAAAACTAAAAGAGACAGTTGTGGGGGTCCAAGTGGGATAGGTAGGTGGTCACCAACATCCACCTGGATCATTCCTCCCCCCTTAGGAAGCAATGGTCCCCATTGCGTTGAGTTCCTCCATCTGCTGAACCTGGTCCCTGGTGAGCTGTTATGTAATATCTGATGTGTCTAGTAATGGTGGGAAGCATGGTCAAGGGCGTTCCATATTGAACACTCGGTGCAAGCGAAGGAATGGAGGAATGATGTCCTCCAAAGCATTATTTCCCACAGCCTTGGTAATGGTGTAAGGACCATGTCGGCGTGGTCAGAGCTTTTGATGGGCTTTTGTAAGGTGTTCTTTCTGCAGATGCAACCAGACTTTGTTGCCCACCTGAAGCTTGTGTGGTACCCCTGTGGGTGAGGAGAAGTTGTTCCTGTGTTCTGTCATGACCGTATCCCTTTGTTGCTACTGCCGCGTGGAGGAAACCTTCGCAGGGGTCATGGATGTGGTGACAATCTTCCCCTTACTTTGGGAGCAAACTAGATAGAAAATGAATTTCGTAGTCTGAGAGATGAGCTTGTTGCCTTTCTTGGCAGTGATCAAAGAGGTGGCGATAGGTGGGGCTACCTCCGGTATCTTGTATAATGAATTACACAAAGAAATAATGACAGCACGAGGCCTTGACTCATACACAACGTGTTGCCTCCACAAGTATGGCTGGCCTAATAGTACATCACAAACATCCAGAGGTGTAACATCACTCAATACCTCGTCCGTGAAGGGTTTGATGCTGTAAGGAACGCGACACTGCTGGCGAACTCAGAGATCTCGTCCTCGGTGAAGCCACTCGATACTGTACAGCTGTGTGTGTGGTGTAGTCGGTAGGCCCAGCCGCTTCACGACCTCTGCTGAAATTAGGTTCTTTTGGCTCCCACTGTCAATAATGAATTGCAGTTGTGAACCCTTCACCCACATCTGTGAGTGGAAAAGACACTCCCCCTCCTCTGGATCTTCGGGCTCATTCTTCTGGATCTTGGAGGTGGCAACAATGACACTGGGCTCCGCATTAATGATCTGCTTCCCTTTTCCATTCCCCTTGTCGGGTTTTGACTCAGGGTCGGAACATGCATTTGATTCTGAAGCCTTCAACTCGGCCACCAGCGACTGCTTGGTCCGACACTCACTTGTGTTATGAGTGGGACCCTTTTGGAACTCACACCACTTTCCTATGTCCTTCTTCGATTTCGTGGTGTTGTTCTTTTCTTGTGGCTTCAACGGGTTGTCTTGGGTCACCCCGCCTTGGCTTTGCCCTTTGGTCTTCGGATTTGCAAGTCCAAAGTCTCGCTTCTTCTATTTAAACTTCTGCTTGATTTTGACAGCGTATTGGTCCACTATGTCGAGCGAGGAGATGTTCAGGAACTCCACCTCTTCTTGGATGTATCTATGTAGGCAACCATGGTATTTGAGTACCAGATGCAGCTTAGAATCTTTGATACCCAACTGTGTGCGAAGGGTATGAAAAATGTTTGTGAACTCCGGAACATCTTGGTCCCTTCCTTGTCGCAGTGTGGTCCACTTTATGTATTTGTCCTCATAAATTTTGACAGGGTAGTACTGCTCCTTGATGGCATCCCGGAATGAATTCCAAGTGGGTGTGGCTGAAAATAGTGAGCCTGTACTTTCATCCTTCTGCTCACAGTAGGTTTCCCACCAGTCCTTGACGTGGGGGGCTGCTTTGAGAAGAGCGAAAACAATCTTTTCTTGACTCGAAAATTCATGAACAAAAAAATACCCATCTAGCAGATTTAACCATTTATCTACGACATCTGCGTCTATTTGACCCTCGAAGATGGGGATTTCATAATTAACTTGTACCTTAAAGGGTGTGGCGTTTCCAGAGTAGCTGTTGGAAGCCGATGCGTCACCCCTGGGTAGCCGCTGAAGGATATGGGCAAAGCTGTCCCTCATCGCGTTCCTTTGTCGCTCCAAGGCTTCTTCAAGCAAGATTTTGATAGGATCTCCTGCCCCCTCATCTTTCTTTTCATCCACCATGGGAGGTCGTCGGGATTTGCGAGGCTGGTCTTGCAAAGGTTCGACCAGTTCAAGTCCTAACTTCTTATATCCCGACCTCGTCGGGGATATGCAAAGAAAAACAGAGAAAAAGCAAACCTCTCTGATACCACTGATACGAATTTAAACAGGAACACAACAAATTACAAAGATAACCATAAACACAGAGATGCAGTGGAAATAATACTTCATTTCATTAATCTAAAATACTGAAATATGCTTACAAATAGAAATGGAAAGAAACTAGCTAGGGCGATGGTAGCTTATCTTTAAGAAGAGATGTGGTGGCTACATGCCTCTGAATTGTCTTACAATGAGGCTTGAAGACCTATTTATTGTTGAGAAACAAAGGAAAACCTTTAACATCCCAAAACCTAACCCTAGAAGATGAAACACCAAATTGTGGGCCCCGTTTTGGGTAAGTTGGTACATCAATTTCCCGGGGTCGTAACTTTGGCACCCAATCTTCGTTTGGTGCGTACAATAGCTCGTTAGAAAGATCTATCCGACGAGCACTACAAATTTGGGAAGAGAAACATTGATCCATGGATGCATGTTGCTCCCAGATTTCCCAAAAAACATTGTTTAGGGCCTCAAAACGGCTCCGGAAGTTCAGGACCCGAAAAAATGCTAAAAATAGTAAATTGTGCTACAATTACGGAAATTGAAAAACTAAAAGAGACAATTGTGGGGGTCCAAGTGGGATAGGTGGGTGGCCACCAACATCGACCTGGATCATTGTGCTGGAAAAACGCTAAAGCTTGTGTACATGACGAAACAAGATAAGGTGCCGTGGAAAGTTGGTATGAAGGCTCCAAAACGAAGTTAAGGCAAAATTTTGGAGGGTGATTATAGCCGCTACAACAAATCTGAAAGCAGGAAAAGCTTGAATGTTTACCATAATATGAGCTTGTGTTTGCAGGAGACCGGAACATACATATAGATATGTCATTATGTTGGAAGTTTGTGCTAAAAGGGTTTTGCATGACTTGGATGATTGATATAGATAAGTCGTGTTTGGAACTTTGACATGACACTTGACAATGACTTAGAACTTTGAATTGATGATTGAGATATGTTTTGATCCATAGGTCTCTCCATAATAGCAAATTTGGATTTGACCTGATGACGATCGATTTGACTTGACTATTGTTGATTCGCCTTGATGTTAATGCTATGTGGGCATAGTGACCTTCAATGACTTATGTGAGTATTTGGAAAAATGGTTTTGTATTGGCTTCGTTGTTCTTAGCACAATGGTTGAGGTATTGATAGTTGTGATTCAACATGAAAAATGGAACTTGCATGACTCATCCTTGGTGTATGCATTTGCACCTAGTGACAGAAATGACTTGTATTATAATTATGAGAATGATTTGTTGAAGTTTTGGATTGATATTGCATGGTTGATTACAACTTGTTGGCATGATAATGAATGAATTCAAGACTTGGTATGAGCTCTACCTGTCACTTGATTAAAAGAATTGTTATTGTGATATTGATGACTTTGATAATAGTTTTGTTATGACTTCTAAACTCTGATGAGCTGAATTTGTTTATACAACATTGATTTATGTAAGGGTTATTATGTTGGCTTAGTAAGGCATTATGCTTGTAGAGAGCATTGCATGAAGCAAGCCCCCCGATCTAGATATGTCCATATTTAACAATTATTTGATGAAGTCAGGATGATGAGTTCCATGGTATGGCTTTGATTTTGATTATGGTTTTACATATTGATGGTCTACTCTTGATAGGTGATGAGCCTCTGATGATCTAAGAGAAAGTTGACTTTTGAAGCTCGAAATGATGTATCATGGCATGATTTCTGGAATTTGGGAAAGAAATTTTATATTGCAAAGCTATTGAAAAATGTTTTTGAATAATGGAAATGCAAATCCTTGAATACTTCGATTTGAAGTTCAAGATGTTGTTGAACTTGACATGGCATACGACAATTGATGGAAGCATTGATTTTCTGTTTTGAACATCCATCTATACATATATGATGTGCATAGAACTTGAATAAATTCATGATTGAGCTGCTTCATTCACATAGAGTTGCCACCGAACATCCTTTGAAATGTTTGCATGAGATGTTCTATTTTTGAGGCTATGATATTTCTCCATATGTGACTGCATGGATGTATTATTGTTAATAGAGATTATTGTTGATGAGCACATATGAGTGCTGCCTTAATATGAGATATGCCATGATATTATTGATGAAAGGTCCATAGCTTTACACTCGACTGAGATTGAGTATGATGTTGCTAGCATGACTAGCTGTGAGGAAGGATGTAGAAGCTCCTTAGGAATCCGTCTGATCAAGATCTGAATATGACATGGATACATTGCGATGACAGAAAATCCTATATATATATATAGTTGGGACCAAGATACTCTCTTATATTGAGATAGTGCAGCGGTTCGAGACAAGCTTAGGTTTGTGATTGACACCTCCTTGAGAGGGAGGATGATTATGGTATCCTTTTGTGATTTATATGATTATTTATGATCTAACATGATATTTGATTTGATGTCCTATATGAACATGAAACAACTGCTATTGAGACAAGCAGATACCAGATTTGAGTATGATGAGAGCAGTGTTGATCGAGGACACTGAGCCAACTCTTCCTCCCTGTCTAAGCTCCCAGGGTGAGGAATTGAGATAGAGGGCTCCTGGGGTTGAGGGAACTCTGGACAATAGGGTATGACCCCTATCTGTTACCCATATGGTTGGAGATGTTGCTCCCCTATCTTCATAGGGTCGGAGAATGTTGCTCCCCTATCTGGTCTTTGCAGAGTATACCCCAGTTGGCATCATACCCACAAGCAGGGCTTGTTGGGAATACTGCTCCTCGTTTGGCCAACGAGTTGAGAGTGTACTTGGGGTGTACAACCCAAGTCGATTATGATGCAGGTGTTCTACCACATGACTATTCAGGGTCATCAATGGAAAAATCAATAGGCAATAGGATGGGTTGAGATAACGCTATGTGGTTCTGGATTGAGATTGAGCTCCCTGATGTGATCCCAGGGTCAAGATGTGCTCCCCTGTGTGTTGGTTATCCTATTGCTTGATATGGGGTTGTAGATGTATAGCTCCCTCATGAGATTTCGGATCGAGATGTGCTTCTCGATGTGGTTACATGTTGAGATGTGCTCCTTGATGATATGCTCTCCGATGACGATATTCCAAGTAGTAGCCCACTGGCAGAGATTTCGTGAAGCAGCCTGATGGATAGAGGGTGGTAGCTTAAGCTCCCCTCCGGTAACAAATTCTTCTTCTTCCAAATTCGAGAATGTTCAACATACAAGCAGGAACAATCAAGAGATAAGCATGAATAAGCAAGGGATAGATCGAGATGTACATTTGTGATGATGAGACACTTGAGATGATCATAGCATGATGACTATATGACAAAGATGATCAGTGATAATACGTGATGACGCTTGAAGATACTAGAATGGCATATTGATCGATGAACAAATATTGGCAGGTGGAATTCTCCCTAGTTGAGAGGGAGTGTTATTTTTTGCAACTGCGATCAAATTCCACTTTGGACAGCTCATGATGAAGATAATAATTGTAATATATTCCTCCTTTTGAGAGGACAAAAATCGACCTAAAGATCACCTTATTTGGACAAGCAGAAGTTGGTTTTTGAATTTATTTATTTATTCATGTATATTGGATTGGGTCGGCCCTAAGCACATGTTCAATTGGACAAGTTGCTCTCAACATCAAGTGGAGCCTCATGAAAGCCTATAAATAGAAGATACCTCAAGCTCATTCGGACACATTGATCAAGCCATCTTCTCTTCTCTTATTGTCTTGGTTCGCACAGGTTTGACGGAGGAAAGCTCGCGCAAAGGGTCTGAAACTACAGGGTCGAAGCTTGCACACATCTAGGGTTTCTGGGTCTCAGATGCTGGATCGTAACTAAGGTTTTTCGTCCCTGGACGGTGGCACAGTATGGTCTAGAGAATGTTCGAGAAGTCTCGGACACTGGCACTGTCTAAAGGAGTGTTCGGGAGGTTAGGGTTTTGCAGTTCAATTTGGATCTCGGACGCACACTCAGAATGGTCTAGGGAGCATCCGGGCTGCCATAGACATTGGCACAGTAGCCTCAAGGGAGCGTCCGGGCTGCCATAGACGCTCACACAGAAGCCAGAAGAGAGCGTCTAGAGTTTGAGGCAGATTTGAGTATTGTTGGTCCCCAGACGCCGCACACAGTTCACCTGGTAGCGTCCAGATCTGTCCTAGATGCTGTCATCCAGTTCTGCATAGAGCGTCTAAATTTGTCCCAGACATTGTCATCCAATTCTGCATAGAGCGTCTAGATCTGTCTTAGACGTTAACACACAGTATCTCTGCATTCGTTCGAGACCTAAAGATGAGTTATCAGTATGCAACAGTGTTCAGCACAGTGACAACAATATCCAACAGTTGACTATAGTTAGTGACAACACATTACAGTACCCAAAATCAAGTTTTTGATTGTAAGCATGATTAGATTCATTTCATGGATATCATAGTTGTTTCGTTGCATAGATAAAGTTATGGATCATTGTACACTCTTTTGTTGAATCATTTGATGACGATCTAAGAAGAAAAAGATTTGCAATTTTTTCCCCATGCCCTAGTCTCAGACCAATCCTGGTGTCTCTATGTGTGCATGCTTTTCTTCTATTGTTCCTTTATATTCCGCTACATTGATGATGATGATGTTGTTCTTTCTACATAGCTGCAAATGTTAATGAATAATGATGTAGATTTGCATAATGTAATCATGAAATGGGATAAACTTAATATGTTAATGAAGAAATGCAATTATGAAAGCAAAGAACAATGTAGCCCTATGAAAAATTAACATTGGGTCCACATTCCTCCATTGGGTCGACATAGGGTTAGCTCACTCCTTCCCCTTGCCCACACCTCAAGTCATGGCCTGGAATGAAGCCTGGAGGTTGATGCAGCGAAAAATAAAGTTAATCATATATGGTCACATTCAACAGGAAAAGTACCACAAAATGCAAAAGATAGTCAGGACAAAAACATTTAGCACGTGGGCAAAAGCTAATACATGAGCTTTACCCCATCATCATGGCCATCACCCTGGTTCCTATAGGTTCTATGAGCCTTCTATGAACCTTCTTCATCATATAGGAACCCATGATTGTCCCAGCCCCTGGTGGGCGATGAACCGCCACAACTTAAAAGGGGGGAATTCACGGCTATATCTTATACATCATGCTGTAACCCCTTGAGCCCCGAGCAGTTGATCAAATAAAATCATAAAAAGACAAAAGACATATAAAGGAGGGTGGAAAAATCAAGGTTGGGGCACCTCATGTACCACGATTGCTCCCTCCAACACATTATAAACCCAAGTGTGGGCTTCCCTCTTATTAGCTACCTTTGTACCCCAACATGTGACCTAGGGCTATCCCTTCTCATCCCCTATTTCATTCACCTATCTGTCACATGCCATCACCTTTTGACGGATGTACCTTGACTATATTATCCCCCTTAGAGGTAGAAACCACCTAATAGGATACTTGGTAAACCCCATTAGGAGTTTAGGAGACATTGGCACATCCCAAAGCCCATTATGGAAGGGCAGGCCATTATGAAATCCCCACCTATGGTCCATGATTAGGTAAGCTCATTTACTTGATTTCTCTAATGACTTGGTGTACTAGAAGGTTAGGGGACACATTGGGTCTGATGCAAGATTGCAGATGGTCTCCATTTGGGGTTTGGTCTCCCTATATGGAGTCCTAATCCTCCAAAGGGCTACATTGACACATATAGGGTAAGCGTTGAGAGCCATGGGCCTCCAAAGCAGCAGATTGCACCTCATGGATACCCACAGTCATTCAAAGATTGCTCATGGTTCACTTCTTGGACGAGGAGAATGCACTTGATCCATCATGTCGAGTCAGCCCCAGATCTACACCATACACTTGGAAATGATCCAGGATTTGTACCATGATGTGGCATCACCCACACAATCATCCTAGCCCTTGCAAGCGACCTATAGGCATTTTCGATTTGTTTGGAGACCCATGAGGACACTTGTGTGTCGCCACATGTCATTTGGAGCACCACAGGTTATTACAAAGGGCCAACCCCTTTTCCACTGCTTTTGAGCATCCTATTCTTCATTGTGGCACCCATGGACCTCATTAGGCCTCTTAGAGGGCCCTACGACATGCATAGATTATTATTTGACCTCTTGAGAGACTTCATTTATGAGCTAGTTTGGCAGGCTTGTCACCAAAAGTTGTATTATTAGCACATTATTTTATTTTTGGGGCTTATGTAGGCCAAGGAGGCTAGTTCGAATTCCTAAGTTGTGTGTAAACAGGAGTGGGATGAGTTCATTTCTCATCATCACTTTGGTTGGGATCTCTTATCTCTCTTGAGATTTTTGCACTTTTTCTAAGGATGAATTGGAGCTTTATGGATGAGTTTTGATGTATGGATATTGGTCTATCTTCTCTTGGAGCTTCTTTATTGTCATTTATGAATGACTGGATATGTTAAAATTGGAAACTAGGGCCAATCTCCATGTGGGTCTTCTTATTTATGGCAGCTGATATTTTTCTCGGTTTCCTCTTATCCAGAGGTGTAGGATTGATCTAAAGATCATCCGATTCCAACGTGTATTCATGGAGATATGAATTTATTTGTGTTACTTGACAATTTGTCAAGGTCGGCCAACAACCAAACTACCCCCACTCAACCTCAATGTTGCACCATAAATAGAGGTGACCTTCAAGTCATTTGGACACACTCATCTCGTGTGATCTCTCTCCACTTGTTTGGGTTTTGGTGGTAGGAGGGATCTAAAAGAGACCTATACGCTGCCCTAAATTATAATCATGAGACATCTAGATGTAGGGCCTATAAATGCAGTCATGGAGGAGTATTATCACCGTGAAGAGAGGCTCCTACACTGTCCTAAAGGAGGCTCTCCTACGCAGTCCTAGGAGAGGCTTTAACGTAGGTCTAGTAGAGACTCCTATGTCGTTGTTCTAGAGTGCCCTGGACGCAGACATGGGAGAATCTTATATGCTGCCCTCAAGAGATAAAATCACAATCATATGCTATCCTAAATGAGGCTATTCTTCGCAGCAAGGAGAGGCTTCAATAAGCTGCCTTAGGAAGCCTCTATACGCTGTCTAATGAAGCTTTAAAAGAGCCCTAGCCGCAGTTAAGAGGAAGAGATAAACTCACAGCTAGCTGCAGTCCTAATGGGAGGAGTCTAGCCTTGCCCTAACCACTGGTAATGGAGAGATCTGCCTGCAATCCAAGAGGGGAGCTCTACCAATCAAAGGGAGCTTCAATTTGCAGCTCAAAAGGTCTCCTAATCTGCAGCCTAATCCACAATCTAAAACACAATCAAGAGGCCCTAATCCACAGCCCAATATAGGAGCCCTAATCCGCAGTTTGATGAGGTTTCTATCTGCCCTAGTTGCAGCCCAAGAAGGAGGTTCTAGCCACTGCAAACGAGGTCTCAAGCTACTGTCATAATGCCACATTGTTGTAGGTGATAGTATGGCCTAATTGAGCACTGTTTGGGCATGATGGTGATGATTGTTGAGCTTGATTTGAAGGGAAGAAGAATCTACTATAAGGAGGAGCTAGAGGCTGCTAAGTAAGGGCTGCTTGGATCATTGTTTGGCGAGACTATAGTTGCAGTCCACTGTTGGGCTAGGCTGCAGGCCATAGCTAGCAGTTGGAGACCTTTTTAGGAGCTGCGTTCATAAGGTAAGCAGTCATATAATGCAATTTTTCATTGGAGGACTGTATGAAGGTTAGTCATTGTCTATAAGTGGACTGTGGGGTGTATTGTAGGCGTTGTAGCACACTGAGTTTGTGCCCTATCTAGTGACCAGGTCTTCCATGAAATGCATCAGTCCTTGCTGCATATGAAAGGCGCCAGATCAGTAGCCTTGTCATGATCAATGAATCAACAAAGGAAGGAGAGTCTTATGGAAGGAAAGATTCAGTATGTTGGGTATTTGGTTGAGCTGCTCTAGGCTTATCATCTACTGCATTCTGTCATCTTCATGGTGAAGATCTCTGATGTCTGATCTCTTATTTTGGCAAGTCAAAGTGTTGACCTCAAATGTATTTGTATTATCTTATCTCTGCTGAACTATTGGAGAATATAAGAAGAATTGATCAAGGGTTTCCCCACATTGGGGTTTGTCCCTGGCTGGCGCCACATCTTGTGTCCTCTTGTCTTGGCTTGTCTTCTGTTGTTTATGTTTATATTCTATCTGCACTTTACTATCATGCTGATGTGATTGTTAATCTGAATATTGTCATTGGGCTAATGTGAAAAATTGAAGTAAATTTCTATAAGCATAGAACATACTTAAAATTAACATGGTACCAGAGGTGAGGTGAAGACAAAGCCCAAGCAAGAGTGAAAGAGCAATCACCGAAGACAGTTGGAAAGGACAAAAGGCTCAATGGGTTCCTCATCCCACTTCCCAAGAGCAAGAAGTGTTGGATTTCGTGAAGGATAAAATCCCTTAGCCTTCATCAAATGCACTGGTTGCTCCAAAGATCAAATACACCAAGGGTGAAGTCATAGCGAAGAAGATTATGATAGATTCCATTGACAAGCGTCTGGTGGCCTACCTTAAAGGTCACTTCAATGAAGATTCTGTATCTAAGGGTGGAAGGAAGGGCAGATGCCTTGCTTGCAATAAGTTTGGCTATTATGCAAGTGAATGTCCAAATAGAAGGGACACATCACATGATGATGATCATTCCAGTGGCATCTTCAATGATAGAAGGAATGACAGGTACAATAGCAAAGGAAAAAGGAATGCAAGACATCAAGGAAATGGCTGACTCTCCAAGAAAGCAAGGAACTCTAGGTATGAATAATCAAATGTTGTTTTTTGATAAGCAAAAGGAGTATTATCTTATAGCGGCCCTCTCCTTCGAAAAATTTGGGAAATTGGCTTATTGATAGTAGTGCGTCAAGGCACTTCAGCGAATACAAGGAAGCGCTCTCTAATCTGATAGAGAAGGAAACAATTTTGGAGATTATTCTTGGAGATGATGCCACCTATCTCGTAAAGGGTGTAGGGAATGTTACTCTTCAATTGGATCAGGGTAACTCGATTCATTTACAAGAAGTTCTTTATATACTGAATCTCAAGAAGAACCTAGTGTCCATTTCGGCAATGGAATACAAAGGTTACAAGGTGGCATTCATCGATGGAAAGGTATGTGCTTGGAAAAGGATTTTTAAAGATGCTTTTACTCTTGGGTTCAGGGTTGGCAATTTGTATCAAGTTGCAGGAAGTCTAATGGGGACCATGTCATGTGACACATCTCTTCAATGGCACCGGAGGTCTGCCCATACTCATTGTAAGGCCCTACCCGATAGATAGTGACAGGGATGCCTGGATTCAAAGAAGAGCATGTAGGTACATGTCTGAGATGTACCAAAGGAAAACTTATAAGGGGACAATTCCCCTCATGTAATAGCAAGACCACAGATGTGGAACAACCCGAGGGATTTGAGATTCATGATCAGGAATCTCATGTATGTAGGTTGAAGAAATCTCTTTATGATATAGAGCAAACACCCCAGGCTTGGTATAAGAGGATTGATAGCTAGCTAATGAAGTTGAGATTCACTTGGAGTGAAGCCAATCCAAACCATTGCCTTAAGGTTGTGGATGATAGACCTCTCATACTGGTACCTTATGAGGACGACCTCTTTCTGATAGGTGCAGACCCTCTCATTTGCAAAAGTAAGACGAAGTTGGATTCCGGATTTGGAATGGTGAACTACAAGCCCATGACTACCCCAATGGAGCCTAACTTTAAGAAGTTGTGCGGTAATTCTATCGGACCTGTTATCACCCCAAGAAACTCTCCTAGGTTGTATCTTGGAGATACTCGGGAACATTACAAACTCAACAAAATGTTGGAAATGGATGAATGGAAGGAATGATGTTTGTTCAAGCCAGATAACCACTTCTACTATGCTTAACTCCAAACATGGGTGAACACCCCCAGAGTACAAGGCTTTAGACCACCAATTACTCACAGTTTGAGGATTAGGTGTACATGGAGAATACTGACCACACCAGCAGATGCACAAGACCATGTGATGGCCGACTGCAACCAGTAAAGAGGTCTGCAAATCTATTTCCTAATGCATAGACAGGATGACAGCTCTCTGGCACTAAGTAAACAGAAACCTGCATAACACATTCAATGATACATACTAGACTTCAACACAGAGGTGGGATGACAGCCCCTCTAATGCTAAATATCAAGAGCACATGAACAAATGCATAACAGGCACAGCCTAGAACAGAGTAGAAATGGAAAGTGAGCAATTAACAGCAAAAGAAGCTTGTATTAGCTGAAAATGAAGACCAGACGCTGCAAGTATCAAAGTAGTTACAGTCTCCAGAAGTTGAACCTTACATCAAAACTACAACCATCAACCCTGATTACATCTGTTTTTTGGGTATATATAGAGTTTGATTACAAAAATGTTCTGCTATTCTAGACGTGGAGGGGCCATAATGGACCACCAATCGCTTTAATTGCCTTGCAAAACCCCTGAGTGCAATTGCTTGCTGTAGTGAACAAAATTGATCTTCTTGGATGCTCTGTTGTACTTCTCGAGTAGGTGGAGTGTCGTGGAGGATAGAATTCCATAACTGTTAAATGCGTTCACCTTCTCGGGCTGGTCCTTTTCTTCTCGGCCATCCTTCTTGTTGAATGTGGTTGTTGAGGAGTAACTGCGCAAAGTACTAAACACTGGCCACCTTCGTCCTTTGGATGCATGGGATAGGCTATGGAAGAGAGGACTGCATGGCGGACGCATGAGCATGATGGGAACAGATATCAGCCATCAGATCAGATGAATGAATGGCAAAGATCTCTCGATGGGGACTATCGAGAAGGCGAGGTGGGAGGCGATCGTGAGCCGTTGGATCTCGGGTTGGCAAATCCAACGGCTATCGGGCGGCGGAAATGCACGGGAGATAACGAGCAGGGAGGACAGTTTTAGAGGTGGGCGGTATTTATCGCACCGCCTTGGGGCACAAGGTGGTAATCGTACTAGGGCAAGCGATACGAGTCAACACATGACGCGTGGCGGTGGGGAAACACGGAAACCGCTTTTTCTCGCGAGTTAACGTGCGGCTATGTTATGGTAGCAAGGAAAGCGATCGTCGTGCGATCGTGGCGGAGGTGATTAGACGATGTGGATTCGGTCGCGCAATTTATGTCGGATGTGACAGGGAAAAGCTTGTGACGGAGCGCGGTCGTTCGAACAAATTATATTATGGTTTAAGCTCCGCGCTCGGGGATCTAAGGGGATATGGGTTTAGGCAGAGTTTTAGAAGGAAATGGAGGTAGTAGGTGTTATGAGAGTGTAAGCGGAGTAAAAGAGAATAAGAAGGATGACTGATATGAGTCCTCTTTGAGCATGAACAACCTGGCCAGGCCTGTATTTGGTCCTCCAAATGTCGAAGTATGTAGCAGAGCTAACACTGGCTCTTTCTGGGGATGAGACCCTCCCTGTGAGGTCTAAAAAACTGAAAACCAATGCTTTCATACAAAACAAGCTTAAAAATATTGCATAGTATTCCATTGGGCATGGAGTCTAATTAAGTCTACGCTAAAACCTATAAAATAACATGCTTACAATCATTAAGGCTCGAAAACCTTAAACAACATAATTCTTCAAAAATTGGCCATCTACTGGACCATCAAAACTGTTTCTCCTTCTCTTAGTTAGCAGGTTCATCAAAGACTTGCAGAATCGGGTTGATTTGATCATCTACCTCAAACAATTTAGAGCATTTGACCTCATCGGGTAGCGATGGTTTATATTTCACCCCCTCTCTGTATGCTGTCATCCTTGGATGTTCTTCGTGGGAGCTTTTGTACACCTGCTGAATAACAATGGCTGTTGTGTACTCGGCTGTGTCATTTGTGGCCTGCACAATTAATATAAATGGTGAACCGATGTATTCTACTGTGGGGGACACAAAGACCTCACCTGCTCCTGCATCTTTCTTAGAACAAACCCCATCCAAGGAGGTGTCCCAAATCTGCGCGCCTTCTTCCTCTATGATCTGGCAAACTGCCCCTTTGAGCTATGTGGAGGCCACCTGGGCAGGGTTCGGAATATCAAGACCGAGATTATCAGTATCAGCCTTGGGCATTGAGTCATGGCTGGCCTCAGTGCCTAGGGGGCCACTATGAGGGATTGTCTCTTGAACAGACAGAGAAGCATCAGATGATGGGAAACTAATTTCACCCTTCTTGATCACTGGGCTGGGGATAATAGCAGGTTGGTCAACTGGCAGCTTTGCATAGTCATGGGAAGTTGGGCTGGCTTTAAGCTCAGGGTCTTCAAGGATGGTGGGACCTGCTGCTGGTTGCTTCTGCTCATAAGCTTGTTGTTCTGCAGGTACAACAAAATTATAAGCAGGGCCTTTGGATAATGACTCTTCATAGGTAGCTCTGGTTAAGAAGGGGGCACTGCCCTTGTCTTCCATACCATGGACCTCATCCTCTTCTTCAAAGTGCTCTTCTTCCATGACTATATCTTGAAAAAGGGTCTTCACCCTTTGGTCTTCGTTTGTATCTCTGTTTCTTTGCAAAATCTGCAACTGCTCCTTTCCTGAATGCTGCTCAACTCTTAACTTGGAAACTTCAAAGGCCAATGACTCAATCATCCTGGCCATTTCGTCGATCTTAGGATCTGAGGATGATGAGAGCCCATCCCTCTGTAAGTTCCCAAACTCAGTATGATAATAGAGCAGATCTTTCTTATCCCCCCAATGCTTTAGGAACACATCATCTAAGGCCTCAATATCTGCTATAGACCTAGGGGCTAATTCTCTGAACCATTTTCTAGCCTCTCCATCTAGGCTTTGGACAAAAACCCTCATCCACACATCCTCCTCACTGATATCCAGATTATCAGCATAGCTATAAAAGGACTTAAGGTGCTCTTCAACTGTTACTCCCTCTGTACCAATAAACTTAGGCATGTATTTTTGATACTCTCCAGCAGGCATGGCATTCAAAGGAACATGCAAAACCAAAGGTCCATTCCTAGCAGCTATGATTCTTTCCATCCTTGTGGGGACTTGCTGGCCTGCGATAACTGGGGTATGTGGGAGGATACTGGCAGATTGAATGATAGGAAGTAATGAAATAGATGACAGATACAAGGGAGGAAAGTGATGGACTGTATGGGGGGCTTTCTTTGGACTGTGATCCGAAGGGGAACTAATGGACAAGGAGTTGTATGAATCTCTGAAGGTATTTCTTTACTAACAATGCTGGGCTCTAAATCTTCAAACTATATATCCTCAGCTATAATCTTCTCTTGCAGAGATACATAAGATTTTTTAGGCTTACCTAATCCTGATGCTCCTTTCTGTGATGCCTTCTTTTGCTTAGAAATCTTCTCAGGGTCAGGCACTGGGTCAGCTGGTGATTTCTGAGGATTTCTCCGGGTATGCCTCACAAACTGAGCTAGAACTGAAATGTGGAGTTGCCACGAGGTAAGTTCTCCAGTAGAGTCGCCAGATAGATAATTACAACAAAAAATGTGTCCAGACTTTGTCTATCATCAAAGTATGGAACTATGTCGTTCTCCCAGGGAAGTTGAGCTTCAATCTCCTCTCCCCGGCAACGGCGCCAATTAATGTTATCACCCCAAGAAACTCTCAGAGGTTGTATCTCGGAGATGCTCGCGAACATTACAAACTCAACAAAATGTTGGAAATGGATGAATGGAAGGAATGATGTTTGTTCAAGCCAGATAACCACTTCTACTATGCTTAAATCCATACATGGGTGAACACCCCCAGACTACAAGGCTTTAGACCACCAATTACTCACAATTTGAGGATTAGGTGTACATGGAGAATACTGACCACACCAGCAGATGCACAAGACCATGTGATGGCCGGCTGCAACCAGTAAAGAGGTCTGCAAATCTATTTCCTAATGCATAGACAGGATGACAGCTCTCTGGCACTAAGTAAACAGAAACCTGCATAACACATTCAATGATACATACTAGACTTCAACACAAAGGTGGGATGACAGCCCCTCTAATGCTAAATATCAAGAGCACATGAACAAATGCATAACAGGCACAGCCTAGAACAAAGTAAAAATGGAAAGTGAGCAATTAACAGCAAAAGAAGCTTGTATTAGCTGAAAATGAAGACCAGACGCTGCAAGTATCAAAGTAGTTACAGTCTCCAGAAGTTGAACCTTACATCAAAACTACAACCATCAACCCTGATTACATCTATTTTTTGGGTATATATAGAGTTTGATTACAAAAATGTTCTGTTATTCTAGACGTGGAGGGGCCATAATGGACCACCAACCGCTTTAACTGCCTGGCAGAACTCCTGAGTGCAATTGCTTGTTGTAGTGAACAAAATTGATCTTCTTGGATGCTCTATTGTACTTCTCGAGCAGGTGGAGTGTCGTGGAGGATAGAATTCCATAACTGTTAAATGCGTTCACCTTTTCGGGTTGGTCCTTTTCTTCTCAGCCATCCTTCTTGTTGAATGCGGTTGTTGAGGAGTAACTACGCAAAGTACTAAACATTGGCCACCTTCGTCCTTCGGATGCATGGGACAGGCTATGGAAGAGAGCACTGCATGGCGGACGCATGAGCATGACGGGAACAGATATCAGCCATCGGATCAGATGAATGAACGGTGGAGATCTCTTGGCGGGGACTATCGGGAAGGCGAGGTGGGAGGCGATCGTGAGCCGTTGGATCTCGAGTTGGCAGATCCAACGGCTATCGGGCAACATAAATGCACGGGAGATAACGAGCGGGGAGGACGGTTTTAGAGGTGGGCGGTATTTATCGCGCCGCCTTGGGGCACAAGGTGGTAATCGTACTGGGGCGAGCGATACGAGTCAATGCATGACGCGTGGCAGCGGGGAAACACAAAAACCGTTTTTTCTCGCAAGTTAACATGCAGCTATGTTATGGCAGCGGGAAAAGCGATCGTCGTTCGATCGTGGCGGAGGTGATCAGATGATGTGGATTCGGTTGTGCAGTTTATGTCGGATGTGACAGGGAAAAGCTTGTGACAGAGCGCGGTCGTACGAACAAATTATATTATGGTTTAAGCTCCATGCTCGGGGATCTGAGGGGATATGGGTTTAGGCAGAGTTTTAGAAGGAAACAGAGGTAGTAGGTGTTATGAGAGTGTAAGCGGAGTAAAAGAGAATAAGAAGGATGACTGATATGAGTCCTCTTTGAGCATGAACAACCCGGCCAGGCCTGTATTTGGTCCTCCAAATGTCGAAGTATGTAGCAGAGCTAACAGGACCTAATTTGGGAAATGCCTCTGAGTTTCGTAAACTCATAATAGCATTGATGTTCTTGGTGAACTCCCGTTCGGATATATGTTTTGCAATTAGCATGTTGAACCTATATATGGTCGAGCCTCATCATATTCATTGGATTGGTGCCAAGAATATTTTGAGATATCTTCGAGGCACAATCACTTATGGACTGAGATACACTTATGGGTGTTGGTTCTCTTTTGGTTTTGCTTTGATATCCGAGATGAGCAGGAAGCAGAAATCGGTTGTTTTGAGCACTGCTGAAGCTGTCTGGGTGTGGAAGCTCTTCAGTGAGCTATTTGGACACGTGTCGGTTACCACTGTGATCTTCTGTGACACCTTGATTGGGATTCGATTGTTGAGGAATCCAGTGTTCTATGATCGCTCCAAGCATATAGACATCAGGTACCACTTTATATGGGATATGGTAGAACGGGGAGCAATAGGGTTCCATCACTCTGGGACTGATGTGCAGGTTGCCGATATTCAAATGAAGCCCCTAGGAAAGGTCAAATTCTTGACTTTCTGAGAACGACTAGGAGTCGTGGAGGGACTCTCTCATAAAGGTCTTGTATGATATGGACATTGAGCTTTGGGAGCTCCGGGGGGCTTGGAGGTACTTCTTGGAGTGATGAGCAATCATAGGGTGAGTGGTTCAACCTTCCCCTAGTGATTTGTTGTGTACAGAGTGAGTGGTTCAGCCTTCCCCTGGGATACCCCATGGCAACATGTAGGTAGGATGAGTGGTTCATCCTTCTCCTGTTGAGACATCCTACCCATGCAGTTTGGGACTCATGGGAAGTACCTCTCATCTGGCAATGAGCAGGGAAACTAGGATAGGGACCATAGTACTATTGATGGATGCATTGTGTAGTACTGTACTCCTTATGCTAGGATGATATTGATCTGGGATCAATTGGAACTGACTTCGGGTCGGTAAGAGTGGTATGATACACTCTCTTTATTTGGAACTGATTTCAAATCAGTAAGAGTGGTATGAGACACTCTCTTTTTTTGGAACTGATTTCAGATCAGTAAGAATGGTATGAGACACTCTCTTTATTTGGTACTGATTTCGAATCAGTAAGAGTGGTATGAGACACTCCTTATTTGGAACTGATTTCGGATCAGTAAGAGTGGTATGAGACACTCTATTTATTGGGACTGACTTCGGATCAGTAAGAGTGGTATGAGACACTCTTTATTTGGGACTGACTTTGGATCAGTAGAGAATGATATGATACATTCTCGATCATTTCTTCTTCTTCATAGTTCAGTAGAGCAGAGAAGAGCAAAGCAAAGCAGAGTAAAGCAGTGCAGGGCACTGCATTGATGACAGAGATACTACGGATTGGCAAATAGATTAGCAGATGGAGTTCTCCCTAGTTGAGAGGGAGTGTTAAAATTGGAAACTAGGGCCAAACTCCATGTGGGTCTTCTTATTTATGGCAACTGATATTTTTCTTGGATTCCTCTCGTCGAGAAGTGTAGGATTGATCTACAGATCATCTGATTTCGACATGTATTCATGGACATATGAATCTATTTGTGTTACTTGACAATTTGTCAAGGTCGGCCAACAACCAAATTACCCCCACTCAACCTCAATGTTGCACCATAAATAGAGGCAACTTTCAAGTCATTTGGACACACTCATCTCATGTGATCTCTCTCCACTTGTTTGGGTTTTTGTGGTAGGAGAGATCTAAAAGTGACCTATATGTTGCCCTAAATTAGAGTCATGAGACATCTAGACACAGGCCCTATAGAGGCAGTGATGGAGGAGTATTGTCATAGTGAAGAGAGGCTCCTACGCTGTCCTAAAGGAGGCTCTCCTACGCAGTCCTAGGAGAGGCTTTAATGCAGGTCTAGAAGAGACCCTATGTCATTGTTCTAGAGTGCCCTAGACGCAGTCATGGGAGAATCTTATACACTGCCCTCAAGAGATAAAATCACAGTCATACGTTATCCTAAATGAGGCTATTCTTCGCAACAAGGAGAGGCTTCAATACGCTGCCTTAGGAAGCCTCTATACATTGTCTAATGA
Organism: Pinus tabuliformis; assembly: GCA_031772625.1. Taxonomy (NCBI): domain Eukaryota; kingdom Viridiplantae; phylum Streptophyta; class Pinopsida; order Pinales; family Pinaceae; genus Pinus; species Pinus tabuliformis. The sequence goes on along the minus strand of CM062809.1, from coordinate 453,141,181 downwards.
AGCTCTAAAAGAGCCCTAGCCATAGTCAAGAGGAAGAGATAAACTCACAGCTAGCCGCAGTCCTAATGGGAGGATTCTAGCCTTACCCTAACCACTGGTAATGGAGAGATCTGGCCGCAGTCCTAGAGGGGAGCTCTAGCAGTCAAAGGGAGCTTCAATTTGCAGCTCAAAAGGTCTCCTAATTCGCAGTCTAATCCACAGTCTAAAACACAGTCAAGAGGCCCTAATCCGCAACCCAATCTAGGAGACCTAATCTACAGTTTGATGAGGCTTCTATCTGCCCTAGCCGCATTCCAAGGAGGTTCCAGCCACTGCAAATGAGGTCTCAAGCTGTTGTCATAATGCCACATTGCTGTAGGTGATAGCGTGGCCTAATTGAGGACTGTCTGGGCATGATGGTGATGATTCTTGAGCTTGATTTGAAGGGAAGAAGAATCCGCTATAAGGAGGAGCTAGAGGTTGCTAAGTAAGGGCTGCTTGGATCATTGTTTGGCGAGACTATAGTTGCAGTCCACTGTTGGGCTAGGCCACATGCCATAGCCAGTTGTTGGAGACCTTTTTAGGCGCTGTGTTCATAAGGTAAGAAGTCATATAATGCAGCGTTTCGTTGGAGGACTGTATGAAGCCCAGTCACTGTCTATAAGTGGATTGTGGGGTGTATTGTAGGTGCTGTAGCACATTGATTTTGTGCCCTATCTAGTGACCAGGTCTTCCATGAAATGCATCAGACCTTGCTGCATATGAAAGGTGCCAGATCAGCAACCTTGTCATGATCAATGAAGCAGCAAAGGAAGGAGAGTCTTATGGAAGGAAAGCTTCAATATGATCACTGAAGAAACAAAGGAAGGAGAGTCTTATGGAAGGAAAGCTTCAGTATGTTGGGTTAATTGGTTGAGTTGCTCTAGGCTTATCATCTGTTGCATTGTGTCATCTTCATGGTGAAGATCTCTGATGTCTAATCTCTTATTTTGGCATCTCAAAGTGTTGACTTCAAATGCATTTGTACTATCTCTCTCTCTGCTAAACTATTGAAGAATATAAGAAGAATTGATAAGGGCTTCCCCACATTGGGGTTTGTCCCTGGCTGGTGCCACATCTTGTGTCCTCTTGTCTTAGCTTGTCTTCTGCTGTTTATGCTTATGTTCTATCTACACTTTTACTACCATGCTGATGTCATTGCTAATCTGAATATTGTCATTGGGCTAATGTTAAAAATTGAAGTAAATCGCTATAAGCGTAGAACATACCTAAAATTAACAGGATATACTCTATTACATGTAAGTATGTGCTTTTGATGTTATTCTTGTTTACTTTTGTCATATATGTTGGACTGGGATTTTCGCTATTCTACGACTAATTGCTACATGCATTTACTGCTTAATATTGTAGAATTTGTCACTATTACAACATTCCCTTCAATGTATGGGCCATGTAATGGGAACAAAATCTCCTAGGGGTAAAATTTGACCTTGACAATCCATGTCTCTTGCACATCAAAGTATAAATGCTGCAAGATTGCTTCGTCTTGACCTAGAAGGAAAACGAATTGATCTTGAGGCCTCCTTGATTGGGAACCAAGAAATCTTACTCTTACTCAACACAAACTCCATTCTCCCAAAGATTAAGGCACTGATCTACCAAGGGTGTTCACTAAAATCCACATTTTCTCACATCCTTCCAAGACTAGCCACATTGGGGTGACTAGGGCATCAATTTCCCGACAAGCTAGCCATAAAAAAAAATTGATCACCTAGGGTCTTTTGCGTTGGCCTTTCCTCTAGTCCTCCAATTTTGGAGCCATTCCGACGGTGGAGTTGGAAGAAAAGTCAAGCCCTAGCTTAGGGATCAAAATTTGCCCTGCCATCCCCAAGGCTAGTGCCTCATAGGGTCAAGACCACATCTTCAAGTGAAATTATTTTCTTGATCCTTTCCCCACCTTGTCTAGTGTCAGAATATCATTGGTTGCTTCATACCTTCCTCATATCTTAGACCGGGGCCACTTGGCCTCGTGTTTTCCCACTTCTTCAAAAGTCCATTCTTCAAGGACCATCCGGGATATCAACTCCAACAGGGGTTTTAGGGATTGGGGATCTCCTTTACAAGTCTGTTCCCATAAACCTAACCTTCAAAATCCTCTTCCTTTCCCTAAAACCACATAGTACTTTGCTTAGAAAGCAAGCAAGCTCCATCCTTTAAACTTATCTGAGAAAGGGTTTGGGTCACTCATATCCATTGACTTATCATTCTTTAGTGACTCCATACATATTGGGTCTCCTCCCATCGGTGAAAATCCGTAAATAGAAGGAAGCCTTAGCTGAGGTGACAGTGGGCTAAGTCTCCATTTGTTGCCCTTGGCCTAGCATTTGCCCTTTAGGTCCTCCACTAGTTTGAGCGGTAACATGGCCGACATTGATTTTTAAAGAAATGTTATTAATTTCGTTTTAAAATAATGTTACGCATAACATCTCTTGCATATGCATATATTAGCCAAAATAATGTTACGCATAACATCTCTTGCATATACATATATTAGCCAACACATATATTTTATTTTTATTTTTTTAACGTAACGTTACTAGACAACATCTCACTCGTGTAATGGGCTGTAGAGTGCCTCTCTGCGCAATCACATCAGGGCAGAGTCAAACTTGTTGGAGCAGTAACACTTCAATAATACGATTCAAGGTTAAACAGTCAAATTAGCATTAATAAAGGTCACATGGTATGTTAAGTGACCCACTATAGGCTAACAAAGTGCCTTAGAATTAAGTGATGCTACAAGATGTATTAATATTGTATAAATAACTCCATTTTCTAATTTTTATTTTTTTAACGTAACGTTACTAGACAACATCTCACTCGTGTAATGGGCTGTAGAGCGCCTCTCTGCGCAATCACATCAGGGCAGAGTCAAACTTGTTGGAGCAGTAACACTTCAATAATAAGATTAAAGGTTAAACAGTCAAATTAGCATTAATAAAGGTCACATGGTATGTTAAGTGACCCACTATAGGCTAACAAAGTGCCTTAGAATTAAGTGATGCTACAAGATGTATTAATATTGTATAAATAACCCCATTTTCTAATTTTTATTTTTTTAACGTAACATTACTAGACAACATCTCACTCGTGTAATGGGCTGTAGAGCGCCTCTCTGCGCAATCACATCAGGGCAGAGTCAAACTTGTTGGAGCAGTAACACTTCAATAATACGATTCAAGGTTAAACAGTCAAATTAGCATTAATAAAGGTCACATGGTATGTTAAGTGACCCACTATAGGCTTACAAGATGTATTAATATTGTATAAATAACTCCATTTTCTAAGAGATTATATTACCCTCTACTTGTTTATTCCCCGGTATTATTGTTTTGCAACATTGTATTGGCGTGCAAATTTATTCTAGAGCTTGTAAAGACTAGATTCCGTTGTTTTGGATGACGTGGCTATGATTTTTAACACTGGGAAGGAAGACTCTGTAATTGAGGAAAGAGAATCAGAATTCATGGGCCCATAATGTTTCTAAGGGTGGAAACTTTGGGAAAAAGAAAATTTCGAAAGGGCACAGTATATGTTCGAACAAGTGCAGACGCATACATACAATGAGCCACTCAGATTTTTTTTCAACAGAATTTGTGTTAGGCCATTGCCGAAGTATATGGAACAATAAAATTTAAATATCTGACGACAGTATCTTTGATTCATACAACAGGATCCATGACGGTTATGAGAGGGAAGTGCATGGCTCGTAATATGAGTTTGACGCATATCAATGTGAGCTCAGAATAACCCTTATAGTTATTTGGGTGAGCTCACTATGACAGTGCTCGAGACCATCTACTACTAGAATGAACTAGGAACGACAGCCCTCGAGTAAATTATATGATGTGTGTGAGAATGAATATGCAAGTTGGTGGAGACACTTATTAGTGGTTCATGACCATGTGAGCTTTGGCTACATGAAGAATGGTGATTTATGTCAAGTGATACCGTGTGCGTCTTGGCTCCATGTGAGGTGTTTTGATGGCCATATTATATTCATTCACTCAAGATATTGATTGCATATGTGTCACCAATTGGCCTTAAACTGAGTAGGTTACATTGCATTCTAGTACCTCTTCTTTTATTTAAAAAAAGTTATCGGACGGTAACAGCAACTTGATTTGGAACATACAGCAATAGAGAAGCTGTAATATTGTGTAATTGCAGCTGTTTATCTATATCTAATTGTCGTTTCTTATTTTTGTTGCATAAGGAACTTGTTTTTAAAGTTGACACCCCAGTTTCAGGAGCTTGAATGGCCTGTCTTCTTTTTTCTACAGAGCTTCTTGGCTCAAAAGTCTTTCGATTCTCAACTGCAGCAGATAGGACTGTTCAGTACAAGCGAGTGCATGTTACAACATCCTGATTTTCACAGAGAATTCAAAATATGTAAGAAAACTGTGCTTTCAGCAGATGAAATGTAATATGACTGCTCATTTCTGAAAAAACTTTTTCTAATTGCATGTGTAAGTTTAACGTAGTTCGATAAATCTATATTGTTTTCTGTATGTTATAGTATGGGCAAATCATGGAGATGTGGTAAGCATACAGTACTCTGGGACACATGCTCTTAAGGGGGATTTTGTCAGGTAATCTAAAATTCATTATCCTTTTCTAATGGTTTGTTGGAACAAGCAAATTTGAACTAGGTCTGAATTCTAATGTGCCTTAGCATTAAAGACAATCATGTTTTTTTATTTGCAGATATGGAAGGCAAACTGTGTCGGGACTGATTAAGGATGGGTTCAGTGCTCTTGCTCGCTACTATTTGAATAATTTCCATGATGGTATTCGGCAGGTATGCTTGACAAGAGATAGTTTAGATTGCTACTGTTTCTTTATGTAGGCTAAATAGGATCCAAGCTTGAAGGCAGGTATCTGTTGATTATAGGTTCAGGGATTGAAAATGAAACTTCTTTCTGCAAATTGTACAAGTTCTCTGACATGAAGTAATTTGCAGGATGCCATGGATCTAGTTGCTGGCCACTACACTGTTAGTAGAGGCAACCCCTCCCCTTTCCATCTAAATGGATTCGAGTCACTTGCGGTGAGGGTTTGTTTGCTGTAAACTTTTCAGGACTGCTCATCGATGTTTTCTTGAATCTCTATATTTTTAACTGTATCACATATAAAATCTTGAAGCTATTTATTCAAAATTATTTTCATACTCCTCTATTCCTATTGCTAAACATTCAAAAATAATTTAGGCTGAAATGCAAACATAAATATAAAGTATTCATGCACTTTATCATCACATCAGTGCGTTAAAAATCACCTCTTGATTCAGCGTTTCTCCATGGTTTGGTGTTTGTTTGACATGACATTCCAGTATCTTCCAGTTGCATCAGTCTTAATAGTTGGAGGCCTTACCGTCACAACTTTATCTCTTCGCCAAGGTAATTTACCAAATGTATTTATTGATCCCCAATTTTTTGCTTTCCACTTCTAGGAGCATCATTTCAAAGAGAGTATGTATAGTGCACTTCTAGCTGAACTGAAAAGACTATTTATATTTGTACATATAAGTTGATATACTTAGTCGTCAGACACCGATAGTGTCTTTTTTTTACTCTGATTACACTGTTGTGCAGCAGCACGTGATGCACAGCATTTTCTTCGTTCAGTTGTTTGGGCAGGTGTAACAGCTGGTGTAATGGCAATTGTAAATGCTAATGGACGGCTGTTCTGTAGCCGACCTCGTCTATGCAAGCTATATTAAGTTTATGGTTAGAAATATCCCGGGCTACTTGATGTTTATTTGCTTGTGTAACATATAGTTAACACGCTTGAGCAGTCGAGAAGATCTGTGAGTACTTAACAATGCTTAAGTTTACTGTATTATAGTGCAATGTCTTCTAGCATCTGCCGAGGCCACATTATTAAATTTGAGGCCTTAATGCTATAAGTTGAGAGTGCATGAAATGGAAAATGAATAAAAACTTGTGTCACGTACAAGTGTATTTTTGTGCAAGCATCAAGGAAATGCCCAATTTTCAGTTGTCAATTGCAACTTAAATCATAAGGTATATACACAGAGAGGGGCTAGAAACAATCAATCTGTGTGTACTTTGATCAATGCCCAATGTCTATATGTAAAATTGAAAATTTTAAGTTATAGCAACATTCTATTCTGTATAGTCATCGACCACAACAGCATTACTTGAAAATTTGAGATTTTGCTGTGCAAACAAACTTGGGAAGCTTGTTTCTCTAGAAAGCTCCGAAATATGTTCATCAGTAAAATGCAAAAGTATTCTCTCAAAAATATTTTTTTTTTAAATGTCCTAATGATATATGAACTAGAAATTTTTCAAAAAAGAAGGGGAGTTTCCATTCCTCTTTGGTCTTCCACTTGGTATCGACACTTCTTTACATCTGATTATAAGTAATTGTTTGATGAAACATGGTATTTCCACATAGGACAAACACTTAATCAGCCATTCACATAACCAAATCAAATATTAACACCAATGTTTTTACGTGGTTAAAATTTTCAAAGAGGGAAATAAATCATGGCCTTAGCCAACACAGCCACTTGAGCTAATATATTTACAATCGATTTTCAGCAAATGACCCTCCATGCTCTTTAAGTAGAGATCATGGACTAAAGAAACACAGTTTTACTTAAAGACACATTAGACCAAGCTGATTTTAACTAACTCTTAAGTGTCTAAATACCCTAACAACACTCTTCAAGAACAACTTGGGACAAGATTGAAAGATTTACAAAGGTGACAAAGGAATTAGAGTTTATCTTCTTTTAATGGCAGATTTTGAACTCCTAACATAGATTGAATTGTGGAAAACTTTATATCTATAAGAGACTTTGTGAAAATGTCAACAACATGATCATTTGTAGGGAAAAAGAGCACTTTAAGAACACGAGCATAAATGAACTTTCTAATGAAGTGCATTTGTAGATCAATGCATTGGTTGTGCTAATGTTGAACTAGATCTTTGGTCAGCTTGACGACACTCCGATTGTCACACTAGAGGGCACTCTTGAATTACATTAACCACTGCTTGGTACTCTACTTTTGTTGAAAAAAGAATAAGAGCTTGTATTGTTAGCATCCCAAGTGATAGGTTCAGAATCAATACTAAAAACATAAGTTGCAATAGACTTTTGATCGTCGAGGTCACCAACCCAATCAAAATCAGTGAAACCAACCAACAAAGGAGTCCCCCTTGAACTGTAATATATCCTAAACTACAATGTACCTTGGATATACTAAAGTATATTTTTTTGTTGCTCTTTCCAATGAATTTCATAGGATGTTTTCATATTTTGAGCAACAAGATGGGGCTAGTTTATTGATTTCCATGTGAAAGTAGTGGAGAAGGTCAAATGCATACTTAAATTAGGAAAAGGAAATTCCTTCCTTGGTTTGCAATGCTTGGAGGCCAAGGAAATAGTGCATGGAATCTAAGTATATCATTTCAAATTATCGCTTAATAAGGGATTTCACATGTTTTAAAGTATAGGGTCTTTACCAATGAGGATAAGGTCATCAACGTAAAGGACAAGTATTATGAGATGGCTTTCTACTTGCTTGGTATAGACATTGGGGTTAGAGTGACATCTAGAAAGATAGTGTAAACAAGAAAGCTATCCATTTTAATATACCAAGCTCAAGATGCTTGCTTAGGACCATAGAGAGGTTTTTTAAGGTGACAAACAAGGTTGGAGTCATTCTAAACAAAACTAAGGGGTTGTTCTATGCAATTTTTTCTTGCAAATTCCCATGCAAGAAGGTGGTTTTAACATCCAATTGGTGGTTTTTAACATCCAAGGGATGGAACAAGGCTTATGGAATTCATCTTCACTACAAGGACAATGGTGTTAGTGTATTCAATTCCCCCAACTTGAAAGAATCAATTGACAATTAATCAAGCCTTTATATCTTTCAAGACTTATATTTAATGCATAATTAGCTCTATACACCCATTTACATTTGACAAGTTTTCATCCTTTCAAAAGAGATACAAGATCCCAAGTATAATCTTTCATTAAGGAACAATATTCTTGATTCATTTTTGTGTCCCAATTTGGATGGCCAAAAGCTCCTTCAAATAATTTTAGATCATGACTCTATGAAATTTGAGTGAAAATAGAAAAGGCTTGCTAGACTTTTGAACATGTATGCCATTGATTTGTAGGATCACCAACAATATCACTTTATGCATCTCGTGTTGAACAGATCCACATTTATCGTGTTGATGCATCTTCATATTCAATTGACTTAACTAGAGGAAGGTGAGCAAGCAAAGGTGGATTTCCATCCTCACTATCATCAATTGGAGAAGAAATTAGAATAGCATCACTAACAAAAAGGTTGGGAAGAGAAAATGGCACATATGTCAAAGATGGCTTGTTAGTCTATAATGGCATAAACACCGAGTAGGCTTACAGGTTGAGAGAATTTCATCAAATTTAACATTTCTCCTAATAATAATTTCATTGGAATGAGTTTGAAGAAGTCTATATAACCTTTTGCATCTTCAAAATATCTAACCAAAATGCACTTCACTTTTTTCTCATAAGGAATATGAGACCATGTTTCAATGCCAAACACATGGAAGTGGTTTACATTTAGTTGAATTTTAATGCCTACTTTTTTTGGTGTTATATTTTTAAAATCCTCTATGGGAGTGTGATTTATTATGTAATTGATACAATTAATAACTTTTGCTCAATAATCAAGATTCAATCCCGTATATTTGATCATACATATCGTCATTTCCTTTAATGTGTACTTCTCTCATGAACAACATTTTGATCTGGCATATAAGGAATATATTATGTTGCATTTGGATGTCAAGTTCATTGTAGTAAGTTGTGAAACTGTTGTTAACATATTCATCTACATTATTGTTTCTTGACTTCTACAATTAATGTCTACAATGATTTCCTACAATTAACTTTGTAGGCTAAACACATGTCAAAAACTTCACTCTTGTTTCAAGAAATAAATGTAAGTGTGTCTAGAGAAGATGTCAATGAAGTTTAAGAAGTACTTGCACCCAAAGAAAGGAGGAGAGGAAACCATACCACCCAAATCATTGTGAACATGTTGGAAAGGGCTCAAGGCACGCCAAGAGGGACATTTGTTGAAACTGTCTCGGTTATGTTTTCTAAGAACATAGCTAGCACAAACACCATCTTTGCAAGAAATGAGAGACACCAATCACCATATTTTGATTATATAGTTGCTACAATGAGCAATAGTTTAGATGGCCAAATTTCTCATACCAAAGTTTGTTGAAATCATATCTATAAAGAATAAGAATTGATGGAAAATATGATGACACAAGGTTGTCAAATTTGTACAACATAGTATATCATCAACACTTCCCATTACTAGAACATGCTTAGAATATTGTAAATATTTGATTGCTACTTAGGTGAGGTGAGAAATCTAGTATTTTACCTTTACCTAAATGAGTGATTTAATATACCGACAAAAGGTTGCAGGAAAGACTTGGAACATAATGCATCATTAAAATGACTATAATCTAACTGAACTATTTCAAGCCCGACAGTGCTTTGAGATCTATCATCACGAGAAAATATTTGTTTGGTGTTATATTCATTAAGAGTATATAAAATGACTTTATCGTTAGCCATATGATAATATGCTCTAAATTCTTATAAGCCACTCATTAGTGGAAGTAGATGTTACGTTGAAGGAAAAGCTAGAAGCAGAAAGTGCAAGCCCATGGAAAGAAGAATTAGAAGAAGAAAAATCAATATTGATGTTGTATTTATTTGTTGTTGCTTCCAATGCCTCTTTCTTTTTAAAACATTTAGGCTCTAGATGACTATTTCATCCACAAAATTATAATCTCTATCAATCTTCTTGTAATTCGATTTTGGTCCTTTATTATTGTTCGGAGTAAACACTTTGGGAGAGGGTTTGCGATCCTTCTTGTGCTTCTTGTGAGAATGTTGCTTTTGTTTTTTGGATTTATCTTTTGTTGGTCCACTAAAGCCTTGTTAGATGCACTTGTAGTGCTAATCACTCAAGATACGTGAGCTTCTATCTCTTTCTCTCTAATCAAAGAATCACAAAATATTGAAGAAAGTGTTGTGTAAAAGTATATTAGAAACTTTCTAGTGGAGTGAAAAGTATACAAAAACATGAGATGAACTACCAAACTTAGTAAGAGTCACATATATACACATTCATTCTTCATTTATGTTTGGCAATCTTTAAGTAAAAACCTAAGTGTTTTGAACTTACTCAAATAATCTTCGATGTAACAGAGATTGTTGGCATTTAAAGAAAATATTGATTTTCATGTTAGTGGTCTCAAATCTCATTGTGTTTACCAAACATTATTACCAACATATACCAAGCTTCATTTAGGTCATTGATTCCTTGAAGGTAAAACTATAAATTAAGAGAATTGAACATTCTAAATAATTCATATGTTTCATCATTTTATTATTCCATTTTATTTTCTTTGTAGTGTCACCAAGTTTTTTTTCCCAAGGTAATTCAATATAGTGCTTTATTTCATAGCACTGTCATCTATATGAAATTTCAATGAGAAATGGTTAGCATTGATAAATAAAAGATAATCATAGTTTGAATATGAAAGGTTAAAAATGCATAAACGATAACCAAAGTGCTATGTGATAGGTAGAAATTGGCTCACATGGTGTGAATGCACAATGAAGTGGTTGAGTGAATAAAACAAAACTCTCTTCTTTTTTTTTAACTATAACCTTACTTTTATAAATAAGTTATTTATGAAGTAACTCACTTTTCTAAAACAAGGGCTGCATTGTAGCTTATACTTACCTTATAAAAATGGAGCAACGACAACAACAATTGAGTTGAAAATTATTATTAAAAAAAAAAAGTTAAAAAAAAGGGCAACAAAATTGGTATTTTTTTTTCTTTAAAGAAGAGAGAAAAAAACCTAAGTAATGGGTAAAAAAAATATTGTATTAACTAATTAAATATTTATTTATTTGTTAATATAAAACATTAAACAATATTTTTTATTTATAATGGAAAAAAATAAATATTGTATTAACTAATTAAATATTTATTTATTTGTTAATGTAAAACATTAAACAATAATTTTTATTTTATTTTGGGGTATATTACAATTTGATTTTTGTATCATTTTATTGGTGGGGGGAATTGAACTCTTATTGCAAAACAATGGTTATTAGGGAAAATTTTACGGTTGGAAATTTATCTTCTTTTTTTTGGTACGCTTGGCAAGACTACATCTTTATCATGTCCAATATATCACCCCAATCAAGTGAGGGAATTAAACTAGTGACTTCACAAAGGAGTGTCTTAACAAAGCACTCAATCACTAAAATTTATCTTCTTTTTTTTGGTAAGCTTGGCAAGACTACATCTTCATCATGTCCAATATATCACCCCAATCAAGTGAGGGAATTAAACTAGTGACTTCACAAAGGAGTGTCTTAACAAAGCACTCAATCACTAAAATTTATCTTCTTTTTTTTGGTAAGTTTGGCAAGACTACATCTTCATCATGTCCAATATATCACCCCAATCAAGTGAGGGAATTAAACTAGTGACTTCACAAAGGAGTGTCTTAACAAAGCACTCAATCACTATCTATTCAAGACCCAATAGACGGGATGGTAATTTATCTTAAACTTTAGAAACTTTGGTGAATCTTACTGGTCCATAATACACAATAATTTTTATTTTATTTTTGTGATATTTTACAATGTGATTTTTGTATCATTTTATTGGTGGGGAGAATTGAACTCTTATTACAAAATAATGCTTAATAGTGAAAATTTTAGGGATGAAAATTTATCTTAAAGTTTAAAAACTTTGGTGAATCTTACTAGTCCATAACACAAATTGTAAAATGTCTAATGATTTTTTTTTAGAAATATTTGAATTTCCAATGATTTTTTATAGTCTCTTTTTTTTTTAATTATTTTTTGTAGAAATATTTGAATTTCCAATGATTTTTTATAGTCTCTAATTTTTTTTGTGATTTTTAGCGTAAAATAATTTTACACTATAAAATTTGGGAGAATCATTTTTAGAAAAAATAGGAATTGACAAATCATTTTTTTTTAAACCATCCAAAACTAGCCCATTTGCGAATATTAGTCCCTAATTTTTTTTTATTAGCGAAGTAACTATAAGTTAGTTGAAAGTAGGAAAAAACATAAGAAAATAATAAATAAAATTCAAAAGTGTCATGGTAGTAAAACCTCCAATTAATCAATTGTTTACAAAACCGATAAATAAATTTAAGATATATACCTATATATATATATATATATATATATGGAAATTTCATGTAAAATATTTAGTCAAATAACATCTTAATGTGAAGTCCATGAAAGAATGATTATTGATTACTATACATTATGATAAAGACAAACATAACCAGCAGTAATCACTGTGTAACTTACACACAAAATTAAAGTTACTTAATAATGATTTATTTTTATAATTTAAGTTAATTTATAAAGTTATGTGAAAATTTAGGGATGCATGAACTTTTTTTTTAAATAAATTAATAAAAGGTAAGAGTTCAACTCAAGATTTTTTATTCAATAAAATAACTTTTAGCTAGGTGAATTAATATTAAATAAATAACAAAAGGTGAATTAATATTAAATAAATAACAAATATTATGGAGGGAAGGGATTTTTTTCTTTTAATATCAAATCACACCATCTCTTTAATGGGTAAATGTTTCTTTTCCCCCCTCAGATCCATCAAAGTTAGCCACAATAAGATATTTGCTACAATTGTGAAGATCTTATCAGTAAAATTTTCATTTCTCTGAGATCTAAGCATAGTCAATTATAGATTTGATAATATTTCATAAATGAAATTAAGTGTGTGCTTACCCGAAACATCCTTTTTTTCCTACAATTTTTTTTTTAAACAATTGTACATAAACACAAGCATAATTTTTAAGAAAAAAATGAAACTTTAAAATAGTTATATCTTAGATGGCTTACATAGAAAATGTAAGTTTTCTTTCTACTTTTTCTTTGTTGAATTTACATAAAGTGAAAAACAAAAGAGCATACACAAAACAAAACACTTTCTTACTTATTTTTTATTTGTGAGTTTGCATGAAGTGCATGACAAAGAGCACACAAAAGCCAAAAATATTAACAACTGGTAATTTAGAGAAAAAATAAAAAAGACATAATCAAATTGTGTACCATTGGATCTAACAAAATAGATGCACCTTAAGAAAATGGAAACATTTTTTAATAAAATGAAAAGTGTTTCCAATTTAAAGTAGCACTTAGATGAAATAAAACAATCCATTCATTTCATAAATGCACAATAAAAAATCTTTTGACAATGTGGTGATGCAAGTTCAAGATCTAGATCAACAATGTGAATGGGTCTTCAAATGGGATTTGATACCATGCTTGAAAAGAGAATGTATTTCCACATAAGATGAACACCTTAAACAATTTCCCATAGAACCAAGTCAAATATTAGTATATTGGTGCTTTTATGTGGTTAAAACCCTTAAAGAGGGAAACGATGCATGACCCTAGCCGATAAGGCACTTTAGGTAATATACTAATGCAAAAGAAAATGTCTATATAAGAGTTTTTCATGGTTAATATTCAACAAATGACCTTCTGTATTGATATGCCTATCTAATAAAATCATCTCTCACTCAGAAAAGTGAATGGGTCATCATTCTAGAGTTGATTCTCTTGTTGAAAATATTCATTGACAGTTCCTGCATAGGCACTTTGTCCTTCTTGAGTCGTTGCTCTTGATGGAACTCCCAACATGTGGGTCTTTGATGTCCACCTCTATTGCGATGACTGCAAAAGATATTCTTCCTCTACACCTTCTTCCTTCCCTGATGTGGAGAAGGCCTTTCACGTCTTGTCCTCTTTCTTGCTGCCACTCTTTTCCACCACTTGGAAACTAGATGGTTATAAAAGCCAGACAAACTACATGGTTTTCTATGCAATAAACTTTGCTCATCATTAGCAATCTGCTTGTAATCAAAAGTAAAATTAACATAATGAGACTTTTTATACCTTGCTTGGTTGTCTCTAGCACAATCCTGATGATAAGAGCTTGCCTTAGCTCTCCCTCTACAATGTGCATTGTCATGGGAAGATTGTGATGTGTTCCCATCATCCTCTTTCCTCGATAGTTTCGGTAATGGTTTGGATTCTTTGCTTGAAGAACCCCTTACTTAAAGAACCCCTTACTTTTGCTCCCTTTGATCATTCTCCTTCAATGTATGCTAATCTTACAAATTGAGGCCTTTGTACAACCTCTAATGCCTAAGTCATTCCTTGGCCATTAACACTAAGTCCTCCCACTTTATACCCCATCTTAGTAAGGAGTCTCATGTCAGTTCCTAAAATTTGTACCTCAATGCTTCCAATAGAAATAACATTATGTGAAAATGAAACTGGAGAATTATCACCACTTTTTACCTCAGTTGTTAATTCTAAAGTAGGTGATGATGACTTCGCTAAGCATTCATTGCACTTCAACTTTTCTAAGGCCTCTCTTGTGGCTCGTAATTGAAGTTGCAATCTCTGCTTCTCCACTTTTGCTTCTTGTAGAAGTCTCCTCAATTCAACATTCTTTGCTTGAAGGCTCAGTTGATCTCTTCATTTGAATAATGAAAAGAATACGAAGAAGAAGAACAGTCACTCGAATATGGAGATGGAGCATCATCCTCTGCTCTCTCTTTCTCTTGTTCCTCTTTTGCCAATTTCTCCTCATAATCTGTAAACAATATATCTACCATGCTTTCCATCTTGTAGAAGGCCTCGTAGAGATCTTGGTTATTCTCCATTTCCCTTCTTGTTGCACACTCAATTCATAATCCATAGCAAAAAGGTCAGACCACTCTAATACCACTTGATCCGAGAAATTTCTGTGAATGCTTTCAAACAAAAATCCCCATTATACATGACATTTTATTGATGCTTACATGAGCTTAGTGAAGTCATGAGAAATGCATATTCTAACAACACTTTAGCAAACCATTAATAGGAAATAGGAAACTAATAAGAAGCCATAAACATGAACAACCATAACTCAATGATATGATAAAAGAGTGTGTCCAGTGTGGACTACATATTTGGGCATGGTGTCAGGCGTGGGGAGGTCGCTTCATTGGTTGTTGCAGGAAGATGATGTGTACATGATGTATTATTTTGTCAATACAAGGATGAACCCCTTTTACTAGAGTGGCATGTCTCTCCACGAGACGTTCTTCTATAAGAGCACTCACTAATAAAATCTCTCCTTTAGCATGACAAAATAATGATCTCTCACATAAAGTGGCATACAGGGATCCTCTCATAACATGGATCACAAAATTGAATCATCATCTCAACAAATCAAATGAAGACATGGAAACAATGCATCTTATACCTCCAAGTCCGTGGACAACCTAAAAGTAGGCTACCCAGATGAAGAAACTGCCCGCACTATCACGTTCCTTGTGAAAAACCATGAAATTTGACTGTAAAATTGACCCCTTTCTAACTCGGTCAAATATGGGTTCCCTAGGAATCTCAAAGATTTCTCAAAGGTTCTCTTCTGTGGGTTGACAGAAATTTGGCTGCTCAGATGTTAGGTCCCTATAATACTAGTGATTCCCCCATTACTATTGTCATTGTAGCCCTTATTTTTATTATTGTGCCCCTATTGTCCACATATTGTTATTAGTGTGCCCCATAGAAACCCACTATTGTTATTGTTGTGCCCTTATATTATTATTGTTATGTCGGTTTTGGTTATATTGTGACCCCTTAGGCTCCTATATATAGAAAGGAGGTTTTGTCATTTGTACCATCCAAGAATTGTTCATGTGTGTAATGTAAAGGAGGTTGCCCCCTCAAAGAGGTTGATTTTGAAGTCGTTCATCTATCTTTTCTATTTTTTTTTTGTAAGTTGGTTTCATAACATTTGGTATCAGAGCTTTGGATTCTAGGGTTTCGCTGCTCCAAAATAGGCCATCGTGGCATTTTCGCTATAACTTTTTTTTCTGTGATGTTTCAGAAGCTAAAAAAAAAATCTATTTGAGCTAAAATCTCGATGATCCTCAGGTCCGAATTTCAGATCTTGTCTCGCTATGCTTTCGAAGATATGATCTGAGGAAGTTAGGGTTTTCGCAAGCTCAAGAATTCCATATCAAATAGGTCATAATGGAATTTTCACTATAAGTTTTTTTCTACGAGGTTTAAGACACTGAAATTAAAACCCATTTGAACTTATATCTTAATTAAGCTCGAGCCTAAATTTCAAATCTTGTTTTGCTACATTTTCGGAAATAAGGTTCACGACATTTATGGCTTTTGTAGGCTCCTGAATTACATCCCAAATAGGTGATCTTAGGAAAATTGTCATAACTTTCTCTCTGAGTATCAGATTGATATTTAGTTGAAATTTACAGAAAGAGGACGGACTGCAGTTTTCTAAGCATTGTTTTCAGGTCCGAAGGTTAAAACAGTGAAATGTGGCACTTCATACAAGTTCTATCTACTAAGAAAGTGTATAATCAGGTCATCTTGGGAGATTAGGCATAAAGCTTCCTTGGAGAATCCAATTTCGATCAGATTGGTGGCGTTGGAAATAGGACTCAGAGGGCTACCACAGTTCACAATTTTAGACCTTGGAGACACGAAATATCATAGATACATCAGATTCAATATCGAGCTCCTACAAAGTGAAAATATGTGTGTAGTTTTTTTTAAATTTTGCATAAGTTTGGTTTGAAAAATTAGTTTGAAGGAATTCAAAGGGCATAGTGAAGAATAATTATCATTAATTGATGCCCCGAAGAAAGAAAATGGAAACACCTAGTAAGCAACCTGAAAGCTCTAGCATGACTCATGAAGAAGAGGAAGAAATGCAACATGATATATCAAAATTACGAGATCAAGTGCAACAATTTCACTCTCACAAAAAGTAACAGAAGCTGAGATGGATGGTTTGAAGAAAGACGTGGAAGATAAGATGGATGGTTTAAAGAAAGTCGTGGAAGATAAGATGGATGGTTTAAAGAAATGCGTGGAAGATAAGATGGATGATTTAAAGAAAGGCGTGGAAGCTAAGATGGATGGTATGAAAGACAACATTGAAGATTGGAAGAAGGACATGGAAGGTTGGAAGGAAGGTTTGACAAAATTGCTACAAGAAAGGCTTCCTAATGACGAGAAGGTAGTAGAGCAAACTCAGAATGAGAACAAAATAAATGTTAATCATGATTCAAAGAATGACAACATTAAATATTTGAAGAAAGACGTGGAAGGTTTGACAAAGTTGCTACAAGAAAGGCTTCCTAATGGCAAAAAGGTAGTAGAGAAAAATCACGATGAGAACAAAATAAATGTTAATCATGATTTCATAGACTCTAACGGTGGATTGAAGACCCACCATGTTCCAAACATCGATATGAGGAAGTTTGATGGAAAGGATCCTGTAACATGGATACTATAGATGGAGCAATATTTCGATCTCCATAATGTGTGAAATACACAAAAGGTATGCATTGCAACTTTATATTTGGACCCAAATCATTTTGTATGGTATCGATGGCTTTGCTCTAGTAAACAAATTGTCACTTGGGTAATTTTTACGGAAGAAATGATAGTACATTATGAGGATACAAAAAGCAATACTTTTATTAGCCAATTGACAAATCTCAAACAAAAGGGTTCAATGATGGAGCATATTGAGGACTTCCAAAAATTGGATGTAAGGGTAAAAGATATTCCAGAGGAACATAGGATTGATGTGTTCATAGGGAATTTAAATGATAACATCCAACATGAGGTTTGCCTTTGGGACCTTGATTCATTGGAGAAGGCATTCAAGTTGGCAAGAAAAATGGAAAGAAAAATTATGGCAACAAGGAAGCCTACCACTCACAACTATAAAGATGGAAGTGTTGTTGCCCCTAGCCTTACACAACCTACAAGGTTGAAACCACAACAATTGGAAGAAAAAAAAGAAAAAGGGCTTTGTTACAGTTGTGATAGCAAATACACTAAAGGTCATAAGTGTGATGAGAAGAAATTATTTTACATAGATTGTGAAGAGGAGGAAGAAAAGGAACAAGAAATGTCAAACAAAGAAGATATACACCAGGAACAACCCTAGAGAAATAAGAAATGAATCCAACCATATCTTGTAATGCATTTTTCGGAATTACCACTCCTCAAACTATCAAGATAGAAGGACATATCAAGAAGAAAAAGGTAATAATGTTGATTGATTCGGGAAGTACCAATAATTTTATTCATTGTAAGATAGCCAAGGAATTGAATTGATTCTTATATCCAGCAACAGAGTGTCGAGTGATGGTTGCAGGTGGAGGAACCATAAATTGCTCTAAAAAGTGCCATAATATCAAGCTATCCATGGGAGAATATGTATTGAATAGCCCAATGCTTTCCATTACAATGGGTGGTGTTGATGTTGTACTAGGAGTCCAATGGCTACAATCCTTGGGTACAATAGCTTTTGATTTTCAAGAACTTTTCATGAAATTTTCTTCAGAGGGAAAGGAAGTTGAATTAAGGGGTATCACAGGGAAATCAGGAAATATAATCAACTCTAACGTAATGACAAAGCTTCTAAAGAAAGAACAATGAGGTGTAATTGCACAATTATATTCACTAGAGGTTCCCACATCGAAATCATTTATTTCTCCAGATCTCCAAAAAGTCTTGGACAATCATTCCAAGGTATTTGAGACTCCCAAAGGCCTCCCACCTATTCGTGATCATGATCATGCTATTATTTTGATTCCAGGAATTTTTCCTCCAAACATCAGGCCTTACAGATATCCCTATGCCCAAAAGAGTGAAATTTAACATATGGTTGCAGAACTGCTAGAGGCTGGTATAACTCAACCTAGTCAAAGTTCTTTCTCTGCTCTAGTAGTATTGGTGCACAAGAAGGATTGGTCATGGCACATGTGTCCAAATTATCGGGAGCTCAACAAGCTCACTATTAAATATAAATTTCCCATTGCTGTCATTGATGAATTATTGGATGAATTGCATGGATCAATTTACTTCACCAAGTGATCTTCATTCAGGATATCATCAAAATCAGAATGAAGACTGAAGACATTCCGAAAACAACATTTAGAACTCATGAGGGTCATTATAAATTTTTGGTCATGCCTTTTGGCCTTACCAATGCACCTTCTACATTTCAAGGTTTGATGAATTCAATTTTCAAACCCTTCCTTAGAAAATTTTTGTTAGTATTTTTTGATGATATACTAATCTACGACAAATATTGGAAGGATCATGTTCAACATGTTGACAGGGTGCTCAAACTATTGGAGGAGAAACAATTATATGCAAAAAGCTCCAAATGTTTCTTTGGAGTACAAGAGGTGGAATATATGGGTCATATTGTATCTCATGAAGGTGTTAAGGTAGACCCTAGCAAAATTAAATCCATTAAGGAATGGAAAACTCCCACATCCATAAAGCATCTACAAGAATTTCTAGGGTTGATATGCTATTATCGCAAGTTTGTTAAGAATTATGGGAGAATCGATGCACCTCTAACAACATTATTGAAGAAAGATGAATTTTCATGGATTCTAGAAGCAACGAAGGCCTTTGAACATCTTAAAGAGGTAATGTGCCAAGCACCGGTCTTAGCTACGCTGCACTTCAAAAAAAACCTTATTGTGGAATGTGATGCCTCAGGAAATGGAATTGGTGCTATTTTAATGTAAGAAGAAAGATCCATTGCTCTCGAAAGTCGTCCAATCAAAGGAAAGTATTTACACAAAGCTATTTATGAGAAGGAAATGTTGGCAATACTACATGCACTTAAGAAATGGTGACCCTACCTAATGGGAAGACACTTCAAGGTAAAAACGGATCATGATACTCTTAAATACTTTTTAGAACAAAGGTTATCTTCAGAAGAGCAACAAAAATTTGGTCACAAAGATGTTGGGTTATGACTTTGAAATCATCTACAAAAAAGGGAAGTAAAATGTTGTGGCAGATGCACTCTAAAGAAAGGATGAGGATGTGGAAGCATTGCTTTGCGCCATTTCTATTATCCAACCAGATTGGATAAACGAAGCAAGGGATGAATGGAAGAATGACGAAGAAGTGTGGGCACTCATTCAAAAGTTACAACAAAATCCCAGTACATTTGATACATTTATCTAGAAAAATGATTCGTTATGGTACAAAGATCGCTTATGCCTAGGTAAGAATTCCCAACTCAAACAAAAGATTCTTATGGAATTGCACACTAATCAAGATTTTAAAAAACTTACCACAGGGTTAAGAAGGAATTTTTTGGGATGGCCTTAAATCGAATATTCAAAAGTTTGTGGCAGAAGGTTTGGTTTTCCAACAAAATAAAGTTGAAACAATTAAGACCCTAGGTCTATTACAACCTCTATCCATTCCAATCCAACATTGGGAGGAGGTTTCAATGAATTTTATCACAGGTTTACCGAAGTCCGAAGGAAAGAGTGTCATCCTGGTGGTATTTGACAGACTTACCAAGTATGCACAATTTTGTGCATTATCTCATCCATTTAAAGCCAATATAGTTTCTACTGCATTTATGGAAACAATTCAAAAGATACATGGAAACCCAAAGATTATTGTAAGCGACAGAGATCCCATTTTCATTGGAAATTTTTGGACAAAATTATTTTCTTGTCTTGGTACTCAGTTAGCTCATAGCTCATCTTATCATCCTCAATCTGATGGGAAAACTAAGATAGTAAAAAAATGTTTTGAAGGATACTTGCATTGCTTTGTCTCTGGTAAGCAGACATAATGGATGAAATGGTTGCCTCTGGATGAATGGTGGTATAACACTTCCTTCCATACTGCAGCAAAAATGACCCCATTTATGAAACTTTATGGATATTATCCACCATCCATCACATCATATTTAAGAGAAAATTCTAAGGTTCAAGTAGTGGAAGATCACATCAAGCATCAACAACAAGTTCTCGAACAATTAAAGGATAACCTCACTTTGGCACAAAATATAATGAAACAACAGGCAGATCAACATTGCAACGAAAGAAGTTTTGATGTAGGTGACTGGGTATTCCTACAACTACAACCATATAAACAAATTTCCCTCAAGCAAGCTAAGAAGAATAATAAATTATCACCAAAGTATTACGGTCCATACAAGGTGTTGTAAAAGATTGGTATTATGGCATACAAATTGGAGCTTCCTGCAGCTTCCCGAGTGCACCCAATTTTCCATGTTTCATGATTAAAGAAGGTTATAGGTGACAAGATCCCAGTTCAAACAATATTGCCAGACTTGACAAGGAAGAAAAAATCATTTTGGAATCTAAAGCAGTCACAGAAACAAGAACTCGACAGCTACAAAATCGATCGATTTCCGAGTATCTCATCAAGTGGAAGAACTTACCCACTGAAGATTCCACATGAGAGGATGAGAATTTTATACAGAAGCATCCAAAAATACTCAAGTGTTGAGGACACCACTTTTTTGAAGGAGAGGGGCATGTTAGGTCCCTATAATACTAGTGATTCCCCCATTACTATTGTCATTGTAGCCCTTATTGTTATTATTGTCCCCATATTGTTATTATTGTGCCCCATAGAAACCCACTATTATTATTGTTGTGCCCCTATATTATTATTGTTATGTCGGCTTTGATTATATTGTCACCCCTTAGACTCTTATATATAGAAAGGAGGTTTTGTCATTTGTATCATCCAAAAATTATTCATTTGTGTAATGTAAAGGAGGTTGCCCCCTCAAAGAGGCTGATTTTGAAGTCGTTGATCTATCTTTTCTATCTATTTGTGAGTTGGTTTCATAAGATCAGATGAATAAACAGATCACACCATCGTGTTCCTTGTGAAAAATCGATACAAATGGGTATAACATTGTCATGGTTATGAAATGGTCAATTTTGGGCCTCCAGGGAACCATTTAGATTCCATGTAGATTTGTGCGTCAAGGTTCCAACTTCATGGTTCCACCCTCAACATTCTTCTTTTGAAAAATTCATTGCTCAGATCAAAAAACTGATCACACCATCAGACTCCTAGCGAAATTATGGTTAGTTTGAGTATAAAATGGGCATGATTTTGTCTCTTTCAAAAATCAGCCTCCAAGGGAATCTTAAAGATTCCTCAACATTATACATAGGGAATATTTTATGGAATATTCCCTAAAATATTCTCTCAAAAACTTTGCGTAGATGGACCTCTCCTGGTTCCGTCACTCGATGTCCCTCCTCAGCTCTGTTGGCAGGCGAATACATAGGATCAATTTATATATTTTCTTGGGCATTAAAGTCAATGAACTGCCCATTGGAAATTTAGTTGGTGGCTTATAGTTAGGTTGTTTTTGACTTGGTGGTTATTGGTTCAAACCCACCTGCACTCCATACTTGGTGTTTTTTTAGTTGGGCGGCATGTTAATGTTTTCCATTAGAGGGTTGCCCATTGGGCTGGTTGTTTTTACGGGTTCAAATCCCATCGACCCTATTAATAATATGTGCTCGTTACATATGGCTAGCCCATTGGCCATAAAATATATAATACATAATAACATGTATGAGGGTTGTCAGGTCCGACGGGCCCATCGCTCGTTTTTTTTTTTTTAATTTTTTTTTAAAAATAGGTTGTTAAAATCTTGTCGGTTGACTGACAATTTTAAGTAGGCGAAAATTTCACCAATTATTCCTTGATAAGTGCCAAACTATCGCTTAGTTAACATCAACGAAATTTAGTGGCTTCTGCCGAATTTAGGTAAACCTCCATATTTGGCAAGCCTCCAAATTTAGTTAGCACTCTATTAAATTTATCCAATGGGGCCAAGTTGACCAAAACTTTGACTACGAACGTCTTGAGCATCCGAAGCCAGATTTGAGTGTCATTTTTGTCGTTGGAATCAAGACGACAAGATCTACATTCTGATCCTAGTTTTGATGAAATCTGAAGACTTTTATTTATGGGATTTTCCAAAGCCACCTTTGATTTTTTAGCCTTTCTAGAGCCACCTGTATCATCAACAAATGAATAGGAATCATATGCATCACCTTCATTGTATTTAGTATAAATTCTTGTTCTTATCTTTCCATCCTCATCAGGATGAATACTTTCAAGCATCTTTGTGAACCATTTTGGAGGACCTTTATGAGATGGCCCAGGATGTTTGGTTGACTAAGATGGGGTTGAATCATGATTTAGCCTTCCAATTCTCTCAATCATGAGGGGGAGAGAGTGCTTTAGAAGGATATTCCACAGATTGATCCAAGATAAGGATCTCCCCTTCAAGATGTGGAGTATCATTATCAAATTCCTAAAAATATTTTGCATGCCTAAATTTCTCCAAGCGATCAAGCTGTCACTCAACATCATTATCAGTCTTGGAAGATTTAAGGAAGATCACATATCTAGACAATATAAGCTTCTTATTTACTTCATTATACAAATGATATGCTTTGGAGGTATGTGAGTACCCTAAGTAGATACAATTTCAACTCCTTGCACCAAGTTTGTTTCTTTGTTCCTTAAGTAGCAAGGCATAACAAGTGGAACCAAAAACTTAAGATGCCTCACCGAAGGATTGTGGCCATAGGGAGTCTTGTTTTTTAGAGCATCGGGTGGACACTTCTTTTTAATATACAATGCACATAGAACTGCATCAACCCAAAACATTAGCTTTAAATTTTTGAAAAATATCATTGAACGTACCATATTTAAGATTGTCTTGTTCATTCTTTCAACTGCATTGTTTTGTTGATGATTATAAAGCATTATTGTTTGATGTTTCATCCAATGCTGGAGAAGATAGTTTCCAAATTCATTTGAAGTATATTCTTTTCCATTATTAGTATGAATAGATCCGATAAGATATTGTGTATTGCTTTCAATCCTTGCATGAAAGTTTTTGAAAGTTTCAAAAGCTTAAAATTTGTTCTTCTACAAATATACCCAACAAATCCTAGTGTAGTCATCAATAAAATTCATCATGTATTTATTTCCATTTGTAGAAGAAACAAACATAGGGACACACAAGTCAAAATGAATAAGTTCAAGCTTTCTTTATGCTCTAGAATGAGAAGCATGAAATCACTGGTTTCTGTGTTTTCCTACGATACAAGCATCACATTGCTTGAGTTTCCTAGGAATGGTTGGTAAACCTTTGCACCATTTCTCTTCAATAAATAAAGACTTTCATCGTTTAGATGTCCAAATCTAGCATGCCATAAGAGACTGGATGGTAGTGTACCTTCATTATATTGAGAACTATATGCAAAGTTTTTGAACGAGAAGAGGATATTTGCATCTTCAAGAGTCTTTCTTCTTCTGTCCCAATCATGACAAGAAAGTCGTCTGATTCTTTTCTAACCTCAACCTTGCCATCAAACATGTGAATGGAGTGTCCTTGTTGGTGGATGTGAACCAATAAGAAGTTTCTCTTCGACTATGGTAGGTAGAGAACATCATGTAGAATAAATTTAGGGAGACTAGGTAGTTTGAGCTTGATGGTGCCAAGCCCATATGGCTTGAGTTTTGACTTGCTTACAAAGTAGACTACTCCATCAACATTTTCATTGAATTTTTCAAACAAATCTCTTAGAAAGATCATGTGGAAATTTGCTCTTGAATCAAGCAACCATGCATCTTTCCACAAAGCAAGTGAAACATTAAACAAGACTTCAGTTACTCCAATATTGCAATGTGCCACAATATAATGAGTGGATTAATGTGATTTAACTTTCCTTGGATCTAGTGATTTGCCTTTCTCTTCATTCATTTCTTGTATGATTCCAACCCAAGAGAGATTACATGTGGAGGCATCATGTCCATTTCTATTGCATTGTACACAATGAAGACCAGGTTTTCCCCCTTAGAAATTTTTGCCACCCCACCTGGGTGCCTCTATTATTCTTCCTTCCATTTCCTCTTTTGCGACCTCTTACTCTAGAAGAATATTGTGCTTGATTCTTCTCTTTTTGTGCAATGCATGTATATTCTTCAAAATATTGAGAAGACACCTTCTTCTTCACAAAATATTTCTCCCTTTGAACAAACTTCTCGACAAGAGAGTTAAAGGAAATCTCCTTAAGTTTGCCACTAGCTTGTAATGACTCAAGATAAATAGAATATGTGGGATATGGTGCCTTGGAAAAGTATGTGAGAGGAACATCTATTTTAACTCCAGTATCTTCTATATCATGCGTAATAGCTCTTATCTTAGAGGATAGGGAAAGGGGAGCATCATCTTTTAATTCTACATTGAACAATTTGATCATCAATTAGACTAATTCAAGTTCAGAGTGCGAGTCATATAAATATCAACTTCTTTAAAGCTTCAAAGGCATTTGTAAATGGTGCAATATAACAACTCACCTCTTCATTAACTAATGCTGCAAATGAAGGCATAAGCCTTATTTTCTTGTTCTTCCATATGGTGAGCTCTTTATTTGAAGTGGGTTATTTTGGAGGATTGCCACCTTCTCTTTCACAAATTCCTTTCCACAACTCATTGAAAATGAGGGTATGCTATATATTTTTGGACCATTCATGGTAGTTCTCTTTTCCAGTTGGAATTTTTCCAACTATGGAGATAAGAGAATGCATTTTCAAAAATAAACTATCTGTTGACAACGGCAAGTGTCCTAAAGAACTTTCAATTTCCAAAGAAATCAAAGCCTTAATCTCAACCTTTTTGTTTTTTTGTTATTGTTGTGATTATCTGAACAACATTCTTGATACCTTTCTATTACACCAATCCAGTATAACAAATTGATTCAATGTAGTATATGCAAATGCCAATACTTCAATATATATGACAATGCTTTAATACAATATACTTGATTCACACTATCAATATACTATCACCATATAATATATCACCATCACATATACGAACAAACTAATGGAGCAATGGCCAAAATTCAACACATATACCAAGACTGCATTCAAAACTCAGCACATATACGAAGGCAATGCATATTTATATAAGATTAACCAACACACATATAAGAGTCATTTACCAACACAGATATACAAAAAACAATGCCCATCATGATGCATATATGATACCATAGATCCAACAAATGAATAAATAAAATTTAATGTTCAACCATATGCATACAATACCAGCACATAGTTCAACACATATGAATTACCATAATATTAATGCACTGTGCACAGACTAGGATTAATCGTAGCAAAGAATATGAATAGGTGAGGAAACAACCATACACAGATATATATGAATGACCACCATATAAAAAGCAACAATAAAAACTATTTAATTATGACCCACAAACTTCAAAATTTTAATTTGCATAGCATTGTTTCAACGCTCAATTCCAATAAACACTTCAATGGACATCACAAGTTAGTTTCATCTATACACACAATTGGCATAGATTCAACTACAAGAAGGAGACACCAATGCACAACAATAAAAAAAAGTGTGCATAGATATTGAGATTCAAGAGGAATCTAAAACAAGTGGGAGCAAGAGGATTGTATGTATTCAGGGGAGAAAGGATGGAGCAAGGAATCTAGACAAGTTTTCTATCAATGGAGAGAGGAGTTACATAGCATGAAACACTAAATAAGAGTTGTTCATCTCAGGCCAATTTTGGATAACTCTATTAATGAATGAATTTCATTAAAGGAGATCAATAATATATACAAGGAGAGGGACACTATTGGAATTCATATTCCAATGTCTCTTCGTCTATTTTATTCTCTTATTTACATTATTTATAATTTTTCCAATCTTAACAATTAAGTGCCAACAAGATACAAGAGTTTATCTCTCTTTCTCTCTAATCAAAGAATCACAAAAATTATAAAGAGGATGTTGTGTAAAAGACTCATAAAACCTTTCTAGAGTGAAAAGTATACAAAAACATGATATGAACTACCAAACTTAGTAAGAATCACATATATACATCATTCATTTTCATTCATGTTTGGCAATCTTTAAGTAAAAACCAAAGTGTTTTGAACTTACATAAATAATCTTCAAATGCAAGAGAGATCACTGGGATTTAAAGAATATAATTGATTTTCTCATCGGTGGTCTCAAATCTCAAATCTCATTGTGTTTACCGAACATTATTACCAACTTATATCAAGCTTCATTTAGGTCATCAATTCATCGAAGGTAAAACTGTAAATCATGAGAATTGGATATTTTAATTAATTCACGTGATTCATAATTTTATTATTCCATTTGTTTTTTTAGTATCAATGAATTTTTTCCCAAGATAATTCAATATAGTGCTTTACTTCATTGTACATCATCCATATGAAATTTCAATGAGAAATGGTTAGCATTGATAAACAAAAGATAAACATAGTTTGAATATGAAAAGTTAAAAATGCATAAAAGCTAACCAAAGTGCCATGTGATAGGTAGAAATCAGTTTACATGGTGTTGGATGCACAGTAACGTGGTTGAGTGAACAATAAAAAAAATAAAAAATCCCCTTTTCTTAACTTTCCATATTAGGTCACTTTTACAAATAAGTTATTTATGAAGCGTCACTTTTACAAATAAGTTATTTATGAAGCAACCCACTTTTGCAGTGAAGCTTATACCTCTCGTCTAAAAATGGAGTAATGACTAAACAACAACAATTGAGTTGGAAATTAGGAAAAAAAAATGTCAAAAAAATGTTTAAAAAAAAAAAAGAAAATCAAAGGGAAACAAAATTGGAATTTTCTCTTTTTCTTTTTTATTTTTTTCTTTAAAGAAGAGGAAAAAACTTAAGTAATGGAAAAAACAAAAATAGTATATTAACCAGTTAAATATTTACTTATTTGTTAATGCAAAGCATTAAATAATAATTTTTATTTTATTTTTGTGATATATTACAATTTGTATTTTTTATCATTTTATTGGTGGGGAGAATTGAACTCTTATTTAGGGATGAAAATTTATCTTAAACTTTAGAAACTTTCTTGAATCTTACTAATCCATAATACACAAATTGTAAAATGGTTAATGATATTTTTTGTAAAAATATTCAATTTTCCAATGATTTTTTTATACAGTTTCTATAAAAAAATTAAAATAAAATAATTTTATACTATAAAATTTAGGTGAATTAATTTTAGAAAAAAAAAGTGTCATTGTAGTAAAACCTTCAGTTAACCAATTATGTAAAAAATTGATAAATAAATTAAAGTATATATATAGTGATATAAAATTGGAGAAGTGTCATGCAAGATATTTAGTCAAGCACATATTAATGTGAAGTGCATGGAAAAATTATTACTATACATTATGATAAAGACAGTATAACTAGTGGAAATAACTTTGCAGTCACTTTGTAAATTAAAGACATAAGCAAAAAGTAACTTACACAAATAAAATTAAAGTTACTTGATAATGATTTATTTTTATAATTTAAGTTACAAATTTATGTGAAAATATAGGGGTACATGAACCATTTTAGAAAATAACTTAATAAAAGTAAGAGTTAAACTGAAGATTTTTTATTCAAATAAAAAACTTTCATCTAGGTGAATTAATATTAAATAAATAACAAATATAATGGAGAACGGTTTTTTTTCCTTTTTAATATCAAATCATATCATCTCTATAATGTGTAAATGGCTCTTTCTCCCCCTCATTAAAATTAGTCAATTAGTCGCAATAAGATATCTGTTACAATGGTAAAGATCTTAATAATAAAATTGTTATTTATGGTAACGATCTTATCAATAAAATTGTTATTTCTTGAGATCTAGGCATAGTCAATTATAGATTTGATAATATTACTTACTTGCAACATTTTCTTTTCTACAATTTTTTAAAAATAATTGTACATAAAATAAGAATAATTTTTAAGAAAAAAAAATGAAACTTGACAATGGTTCTATCTTAGTCAGCTTTGTTAGAAAATGTAAGTTTTCTTTCTACTTCTAGATTGTTGAATTTACATAAATTGGAAAACAAAGAGTATGCACAAAAAAGAAAATACATGAGCACAAACAACCCGAAACTAATAGTAACTTAGAGAAAAATTCAAAAAGGCATAATAAAATTTTATGCTTTCCGATATGAAAAAATGGATACACATTGGGAAATGGAAACATTTTTGAATAAAATGAAAAGTGTTTGCAACTTAAGGTAACACTTAGATGCAACAAAACAATCCATTTATCCCCTAAATGCACAACAAAAAATCTTTTGATAACGAGGTGGCGCGGGTTCAAGATCTTGATCAACAATGTGAATGGGTATTTAAATGAACTTTGGTACCATGCTTGAAAAAATAATGTATTTCCACACAATATGAACACCTTAAACAATTGCTCACACAACCAAATCAAATATTAAAATACTAGTATTTTTATGTGGTTAAAACCCCATAAGAGGGAAACAATGCATGACCCTATCCAATAAGGAAATTTAGGCAATATGCTAATGCAAAGGAAAATGTATATATAAGAGTTTTTTACAATAAATATTCAAAAAATGAACTTCCATATTGACATACCTTTCAATTAATTTTAATTATCTTAAGAGCCATTGATCAACTATGCATTTAATTGTCAATATAAGGTTCATTTGGAACTTGCAAACTATCATGCACAATCTATGCTAGCACAAATTGTTGTCTTGTGAAGTTTTAGTAATATAATGATTGTCACAATTCAAAATATAGATGCTTTCACAGGTCAGTAATTTAGCAAAGCACACCACACTTGCAACAAATAAAGCACACTTACAAGAAAGTAAATTGTACGAAAAATAAATCACACTTGCAGAAAATGAAACACATCAATTACTAAGAGTGACTTGCTCTAGCATAATGATGTTATTGGTTGGTTGTAAGAAATATGCAATGACAAATGCTTAGGATGCAATGTATGATAAGAAAAAAACATAGAAACAATAGTCAAACATGACACATTTATTAATTGTAAGTTATCGTTGAAAGTAGAGTAAAAGTAAGCTATGAGTGAGTTGCAACAACAACTAGAAATAGGAAAATTCAACAGCTAATTATTAATATTATGATTAGTTCCTAGAATTACATAACTTGGAGTCACGACACCATGTAATTAATGTGATTATAGTAGTAACAAATATCAAAATTGCAATAGAAGGAAATTGACTATGTTACAACAAAAGAAACTACGAGTTGTAACAAAAGGAAATTAACAAAATTACAGTGAAATGTAAATCAAGTTGCATCAATATAAACTAACAGTAATTTATCCAAAATTGTAAAGCTTAAGCTACCTATTAATGCTACCTAACAATACCAAGCTAAATATCGGGACCTACCTCCTTAGACAAGGTACTGGAAAAACTTCAATCACATGATCACAAGACAAACATCAAACAAATGGAATAGAATAATATTTTTATTAAAAAAAAATTAATTGTACAATAGTAAACAATAATTTCTCTCTTTATTCTCTCTTCTTGGGCTTCAAAGGAAGCTTAGTATTGATAAAAAATACTAATTTCTAAACTGGGTGATAGCTTGGACAATCGACTTGAGAAAATCAGGTAGCACATCCGATTACAATAATACATTTAGAGTGTGGTATGATTTAAGAAAAATGTGACTCAAATAAACTTGACATTATTGGTATGTGAGTTATCCTTATATATTGATCACCCACTTTCCTTTGCCACCTTCCATTGTGAGAAAATCATGTTGGTTGTACAACTGGAGCATTAATCGTCGAGCTATTGTAATGTGTCTAAGTTGTAGGGATAGGAGTCACAACAAGGAGAGTTGCAATAACACAATTTCAATGCACTCATGAATTGAAATAACTTCATTGGTCTTGGGTGAGTTGCAACATCCCCTTAAGTGATCAATTCAGAGTTGCATTGTTGTAGAGAAGTTTCAATGGCGAGATGGAAGAGTGTTGCAACACTTCCCCTATTAAAGCTCGTGGAGTTGCATTGTCTATTTTGGAGTTACATCTAGAGTTGCAACAACATGGAGGAGTTGAAACCATGTGGAGGAGTTGCAACCATGTCATTTTTCTCCCATCTGACAATATTAGTATGAAAGGTGAAAATTTGCAACATAATGCATAAGAATTAATTACAAGTGGTGAAAAGGAGATTAGTCATACCTACAACAGGAATGGGGTGATAGTAGATAGAAATTGCATAAAGAGGTGATGAAAAGTGGGAAATGATATCACAATGGTTATATATGCATGTTTAAAATATGATAACTTGGACACCCACAATCTCCTCGCATCCAAAATTTTTTCATGTCCCTTATGCCACTAATGGTTAGTCAAAGTCGGAGAGGATAGGGCTCCCATTGAGGATGTTGACGCTAAAATATGATTTTCTTGCTTCATTTGGAAGTACATATCCTTCTTTTTCCCATATGGTGTTATAGTAAGAAACCTCATTTTTCTTAGCCAATTTAAATTCCCTCTTGTAGCACTTGTTTGGAAACCATATCATAGGATAGTGGAAGTTCAATCTAATCCAATTATCTCCAAATGCTGTCATGCACCTTACATATATTTGTACTCTCTCCAAGTAAATTTGTAGGTTGATATGATTGAATGGTTCTTTTTTCCTGGTGTCTTCCCTCTCTTGTTTCCACCTCACTTTACACCGTTCCTTAGTAGGTTCCCTCAGTATATTGATTTGATCCATACATTGGGTAATATCCTCCCATTTCTTCTTTAATGCCAATGCTTCCTGAGGTGGAGAAGAGATCCAACTCTTATGATTTTGGATAACCTATAAGGGAATGGAGTGTTCTCCCTTGATCCACAAATTATTGTCAAAATTATTTTATGTAACTTTGTGAGCTAGAGTCCAGTTGACCTGGTTGGATAAAAGGAAACAAAATATCTCGATTGAATATCCCCTTCAAAATTATTGGGGTTCCATATTTTTTCATGGAATAATAAAACATCATGTTGATAGAAATCACAAAGGAGGTTCTTTTCCTTGTAAGTTCATTACAAGTAAGTTATAAGGAAAGTGAGAGGATTGGTGATTTCAAAAGGCTAACTAATCATTAATTAATTTTTCTAAAACAATAGATATTTATTTTGCAAAAAAATTCTGTATGGAGGAGAGGGGGGTCTGCAACTAAGGGTAGCCTCCATCAACATGCCCAACTAGACCTTTTGGATCTCTAACTTGTTGATTTTGTGTTCTAGTTGATCTACTTCCTTCCTTTCCTCTTCCTCTACATCATTTCATCTTATATGTTTCTATTGTATCAACCCATTTTTCTTTCATCTCTAACAAATTTTTGGTGTTCCTTGGGGGTATTACCTTCTCCTCATAAGAAGCCAACAAGTGTTTCCATTTATGCCTCTTGTGTTTTTATTCACTACTTGGCTTCTTTTGCCATATTTTTAATCTAAATAATTTTATCAAGGTGAGACTTATACTTTGTACTATCATATCCTTGTTTTATCTTTCCTCATCAAGTGTTGTCTCCTTTTTTTGTTTAGTGGGTTTCTTGGAAGCAAGAGAATATATCGGCAGTGCAAGACATTCAAGTCCCTCAAATGATTTCCCTTCATTCATTTCTTTCTTAATTTCATTAATCATTATGTGAAATTCATGGTTCTTCATTATGAGTATATTTTTCTTGAATAAATTATATATACAAAGGTAAAGAGGGAATATGCCTTACAACAATTGATTCTTTTCAGTTAGTAGCACTAGTCTCCACAAGAGTGGTAGTAGGTGTGCCCATAGGAGTAGCAATGACTACTTCATCATGGTAAGTAGCAGTAGTGTCAATAGGTATGCCTACAAGAGTGGCAACAACTGCATGCTCAAGGGTAACAACAATTGTGTATATAATAATAAAAACAATTGTGTCCTTAGGAGTAGAAACATTTATGTATGTGGCCTCACCATTTGAATATGCCTCCATCAAATCAATGAACCCTTCCGCAAAAGGAATCCTTACTAGTTATTTTGGATCAACAAGGTCTCCTATCCCAAATTATCTAAACTCTCAGTCTTCTACCCTTGTTGGTTCTTGTATGCCAATAAGGGTAGTATATTCTTGATGTTTTATGGTTTATTTTTTCCCTATTGGTTATTGTGGAGAAATAATGGTTTGGGCGATGGTAGGAGTGTATCATGTCGTCTTCTTTCATGGAACATAGTTGGGTCTCTTTCGATTCCCTCTCATCCTCTTGGTGGCTAGTTTGCTACTAATTATTTCAATACCAAGGTCGTTTTCATTTTTTGGTGTCATAGTGCTTGGAATTTATTCCTTAATACGAACTGACAGGTACTTTGTAGCCACTTTGTAGCCAAGGGAGTCATAAAAATAAATTATTTTTCTTCACATTTGCAATAGGTGGAGTTACAACAATGTATGGCTTGTGTGGCCGAGTTGCAACCACTAGAGCTATAGTGAATTCTTCCCATGTTTTTCCTTCTTTTTCCAGTGCTTTTTCCATAAGAATTTTGATAAGACCATGATGGAAAATGTCGTATCTCAATCTTTTTGCTTTCTATGCATGGGTTTCCATGTTCCACAAGGTCCTAATGTTAGGTCCCTATACTACGAGTGTAACCCCTTATTGTTATTAGTACAAACCCCTTATTATATTGTTGTGCCCATGTAGTCCCCATATTGTTATTATTGTTCCCCATAGAAGCCCACTATTGTTATTATTGTACCTTACATTATTATTGTTATGTCAGCTCTGGTTATATTATGACCCTTTAGACTCCTATATATAGAAAGGAGGTCTTGTCATTTGTATCATCCAAGAATTGTTCATTTGTGTAATATAAAGGATGTTTCCCCTCGAAGATTCTTATTTCTAAGGCGTTTATCTATCTTTTCTATCTTTTTGTGAGCTAGTTTCATAACATTTGGTATCAGAGCTTTGGAATCTAGGGTTTCGCTGCTCCAAACAAGTCATCGTGGAATTTTCGCTATCACTTTTTTTGCTATGAAGTTTCAGAAACTAAAACAACAACCCATTTGAGCCGAAATCATTTTGCACCTCGAGTAAAAATTTCATATCTTCTCTCACTATATTTTCGAAGATATGATCTAAGGAAGTTAGGGTTTTGGAAAACTATAGAATTCCATCTCAAACAGGTCATTGTGGAATTTTCACTATAATTGTTTTTTTGTGAAGTTTCAGACTCTAAAATTAAAACCCATTTGAGCTACAATTTTGATGAAGCTCAGGCCCAAATTTCATATCTTGTTTGCTATATTTTCGGATATACAATTCAAGACATTTAGGGTTTATGAAGGCTCCCGAATTACATCCTAAATAGGTGACCTTGGGAAATGCGTCATACCTTTCTCTCTGAGCATTATATTGAAATTTCGTAAGAATTTACAGAACGAGGATGGATTGTAGTTTTTTGTGTATCGGTTTCAGGTCCTAAGGTTGAAACAATGGCATGTGGCACTTCGTACAAGTGAGCTCTATTGAATCAATCTATAATTAGGTCATTGTGGGAGATTTGACATAAATCTTCCTTGCAGAATTAAATCTTGATCAGACTTGCGGGGTTAGAAAGAGCATTCAGAGGGCTACTGTAGAATGCAATTCTAGAACTTGGAGTTCTGAAATTTTAGAGTTACAGTCGTTTCAAGATCGAGCTCCTAAAATCAAGAAAAGGCGATATGAGGAAGTTTGATGGCAAGGATTCGGTAAATTGGATACTACAGATGGAACAATATTTTGATCTACATGAGGTGCAACTGTTACAAAAGTTATGTATTGCATCTTCATATTTAGAACCGGATCAATTTTTATGGTATAAAGGGCTTTGTTCTCGTAAACCACTTGTTACGTGGTCAATTTTCACAGAGGAAATGATAACACATTATGAGGATACAAAGAGCAACACCTTCTTAGCCAATTGATAAATCTCAAACAAAAGTGTTCAATGGAAAAGCCTATTGATGACTTTCAAAAATTGAATATAAGGGAAAATGATATTCTAGAGAAGTAGAGGATTGATGTCTTCATAGGGACTTTAAAGGATAACATTCAATATGAGGTTCGTCTTTGGGAACCTGAGTCATTGGAGAAGGCATTCGGGTTGGAAAGAAAAGTGGAAAGAAAAATTATGGAAACAAGGAAGTATACCGCTCACAACTATAAATGTGGAAGTGTTGTTTCCCCTAGCCTTCCACAACCTACAAGTTTGACACCACAACAATTGGAAGAAAAAAGAGCAAAAGGGCTTTGTTGCAATTGTGATAACAAATACACTAAAGGTCATAAGTGTGCTGAGAAGAAATTATTTTACATAGATTATGAAGAGGAGGAAGAAAAGGATCAAGAAACATCAAAAGAAGAGGATATACACCAAGAACCAGCCCCAGAGAAAGAAGAAATGAATCTGACCATATCTTATAAATCATTGGAAGAATTACCACTCCTCAAACTCTCAAGATAGAAGGACATATCAAGAAGAAAAAGGTTCAAGAAGTGAAAGGTCACATCGAGAAAGAAGAAATGAATCTGACCATATCTTGTAATGCATTGGTTGTAATTACCACTCCTCAAACTATCAAGATATAAGGACATATAAAGAAGAAAAATGTTCAAGAAGTGAAAGATCACATCGAGCATCAAGAAATGAATCTGACCATATCTTGTAATGCATTGGAAGAAATTACCACTCCTCAAACTCTCAATATAGAAGGACATATCAAGAAGAAAAAGATTCAAGTAGTGAAAGATCACATCGAGCATCAACAAGAAGGTCTCCAACTTTTAAAGGATAATGCCACTTTGGTGCATAATAAAATGAAACAACAGGTAGATCAACATCGCAGTGAAATAAGTTTTGATGTAGCAATTGGGTATTTTTACGGCTACATCTCAAGCAAGCTATCTATGAGAAGGAAATGTTGGCAATACTACATGAACTTAAGAAATGTTGACCTTACCTAATGGGAAGACACTTCTAGGTAAAAATGGATCCTGATAGTCTTAAATACTTTTTAGAACAAAGATTATCTTTAGAAGAACATAAAAAATGGGTCACAAATATGTTGGGTTATGAATTTGAAATCATCTACAAAAAAGGGAAGCAAAATGTTGTTGCAGATGCACTCTCAAGAAAGTATGAGGATGTGGAAGCATTGTTTTGTGCTATTTCTATTATCCAACCAGATTGGATAAATGAAGCAAGGTATGAATGGAAGAAGGACGAAGAAGTGTGGCCACTCCTTCAAAAGTTGCAGAAGATGCCAGTTCAAACAATATTGCCAGAACTTGACGAGGAAGGAAAATCATATTGGAATTGGAGCAGTCACAAAAACAAGAACCCGACAGCTAAGAAATCGATCAATTTCAGAGTATCTCATTAAGTGGAAGAAATTACTTGCTGAATTTTCCACATGGGAGGACAAAAATTTTATACAGAAGCATCAAGAACTACTCAAGCATTGAGGACAAAACTTTTTAAAGGAGAGGGGCATGTTAGGTCCCTATACTACTAGTGTAAACCCTTATTGTTATTAGTACAACCCCCTTATTATATTGTTGTGCACATTTAGTCCACATAGTGTTATTATTGTGCCCCATAGAAGCCCACTATTGTTACTATTGTACCCTTACATTATTATTGTTATGTCGGCTCTGGTTATATTATGACCCCTTAGACTCCTATATATAGAAAGGAGGTCTTGTCATGTGTATCATCCAAGAATTGTTCATTTGTGTAATGTAAAGGAGGTTTCCCCCTTGAAGAGGCTTATTCCTAAGGCATTTATCTATCTTTTCTATCTTTTTTTGAGCTAGTTTCATAACACCTAACTAGGAAGTATGACATGTTCATAGTGCGGTCATGTATGAGATGGTTGAGGAGGTGGATGTGTTGAAGGTACATGGTCCCTTAAAATTTCTTGTAGGTGATGTATATTCGTATAAATGAGGCTACATCTCCCTAATGATTTGCCAAAAATTGATGATCGAATCTTATCTCGTTCTTTAGAAAATTTTCTCTCAACTCTAGGAATTGTTGCGGAATTTTAGGCTTGGAGGTCCATTGGCAGTATTCTTTCTCCATTTTTAGAGGAATCCCCATTACTTTTGCTAGAACCTACTCAGTCACTTCTACAATGACCTAGTCAATTGTATACCTATTGGCCCTAAATTTCAAGTCAACTGCAATGTTATCTAAACATGGTAACCCTTTGACCTGTGCATGTATTCCATCCATCTCGCCTATTAAAAAATAGCTTGAATGCAGTAGTAGGCTTCCAAGATCACTGCGTTAGTAGGTTTGTAATGGATAAGAGATTCTCCCATGGTACTTGTAACTCTCTTTCTTTTGATTGTCACTATTAGAAGAGGAAAATGGGAGCTTGGAAATTTCTAAAAATTAATTTCCAATTTTGATGTAGAGTGATCGGTTTAATAGTTTTTAATGGATGAGTTATGATTTGTACATATGATGCAAGGTAATGGAAGTTGTAGATAATCATAGATAAGTTCCCTTTCTACTTTAAGACCCATTCATTATGCAAAATGTTGGGAAATTCACTTGTCATATCTTACTTTGGCGACTCCAACTTTATACGACTCGTGCATTCATGGTGGAGTTGCAAAAATAGGGTAGAGTTGAAACAACAAGAATTGTATAAAAAATAGTCATGGAAAGAGGATTTTCATCAATGGGAGTGGCAACAACACAAGTATCAATAATGGAAGAAAGAGTTGAGGTTGGAAGAGTTACAACAATAGGAATTATAGTCATGAAGTTTCAATAGGAGGAGTTGTAGTAATTGGATTTACAACAACAAGAGTTGTAAAAATAGGAATTACAATCTTTGAGGTTGCAGTAGGAGGAGTTGAAACAACTATTGATTAGTAGTAGTGATCATCCCTACATATGACAATCATTGCTATTGAAAATGATCCTGACATAAGTATTGTAAATTGCAAAGTGTCCTTTTTATTTTGCATGTCATTTGTCAGAGGGAGTTGGTTTTCACTTGGCATGTGCCCATGTATGCCCCTAGGGGTTTTCATAGATGGATCTCTTTTTTTATGACATGTGCCAACAAGAGCTAGTTTTTGCATGGCATGTGCCCTTGTATTCCCCTAGGGATTTTCATATATATATATATATATATATATATATATATATATATATATATATATATATAAGAATGAGTTATCTGGCAGGAACCATTTATTTTTGAACTAGCTCCATATTTATATTGGGAAATACACTTGTAATTTTTCATAAGAAGGCTTCCTTAGATAAGCGTTGATAATAGAAGTGAAGCCTATGTGCATTGGACATCAGGGGAGTTCTATCCTCATATATTGTGTGTAGTTTGATGGATTCATTGTCATAGACAATATTAATCTCAAAAGTCCTAAGCCATTTGGTCCATAAATTCCCTTTGAAGTCCTTCAACTTGGAATCAAACAACATAGCCCAATCCCTAGCCTTGAACATCTTCTTTTTGATGAATTTTTCATGTTATTGTTCCATTTGATTTTGTATCACTACTATTTGGTGCAACACAACCCGATGAAGTTCATCCATTTCGTTGATTTGGAGGAGTATCTGCTTTTGAGCTTCTATTAGATCCGTTCCAAGTTTGATGAATGTTCTAGGTGTCTAGATTTATGTCTCAATTTACAACAATACTCTTTTACTATGTACTAACTCGTATGGAGTGTAGCTAGTAGTAGTTTTCCATGCAGTTTGATAAGCCCATAAAGATTTAGAAAGTTTGTTAGCTCAATATTTCATATGTAATTGAATAGTTTTGGTGATGATGTTCTCAAGAATATTATTTGTTCCTTCCACTTTCCATTTCCCTTTAGATGATATGGTGTGGTAATTTTGTGCTTTATACTACATTTCTCCATTAAGTCTGTTATCCCTTAGGAAACCAATTTCCTAGCTGTGTAGAAATTGTGCCTAAGACATTAATAATTTATTATGCTTGTCACTTATATCTCTGTTCAATTCCTTATTTGAAGAGTCTGAAGGACTTGACCTTAAATTCTCAATATTTAGATGACTTGGAAAGTTTCAAAATGCCATGTGATGTTGAATATGAATGTGATGAGAAGAATATGTAAGGAAATTAAATACAATATGTTGTGTTTAACACGAACTATTCTCTTTAATCTAGAGGAAACATATGAAAAGAGGTTTTAAATATGGGAGCGCATTTAAGGATTTTTTACTTCATTTACATCAGTAAATAAAGACCAGCTGCTTCATTACCATATTTAAAGAGATGAAACATAAATGACACGCAATTGAGAAATAACAAAATCATACCCAACATGTATGGAAACTCTTGATTCTTTTATTAATCATCATTTCATTAAGTACAAAATAGTGTTGTCTCCAGGTTCTCCAAAATTCGGCCCCTTTTTTTCTCTATAATCTTCTTTTTATACATCATAGGATAGTTAATAACCACCCAAAACTGTCAAACTACCTAACTATCCTCTAACTGATTTGAAGTAAATTTTGAAGTAAAGATCATTACAAAATATTACATTTGAGGGTAAAAACACCTCATTCATTTCAAGAAAACAAGATAATAAGAAGTAATAGAATTAGAGAATGATGGGAGATTTCTGTTCGTTGTTTGAATCTATAGCTTGAGCCTGTGGTTTGCTGATGTATCTTTTTGTTTCTATATCATCCATTCCTTGCACTTTCTCCATAATGGCACATTTGATTTTGGTGCTTTCTCTAACTTGTCAAGTGCTATCCTGCAAGCTGTAATCCTGTTGTAAGTGGGCTTGTCAGTAAATAGAGTCTTTACCATCCAGAGAAGCTTAAAATCCTTGTTCAGGAAATTCAATATGGTAGCTCCCTTTAACACTACTGTCCTTTCATGGGTGTTGTCAACTTTTCTCTTTGCCTCAACCAACAAGGTCTCATATGTGTTCCATGGCAGCAAGTTTCCTTGTAGATCCCAGAAAGAAGGAAGTCCAGCCCTAACCCTTTTATCAAACAAGATGTTAAACTTTGAAATTGCCTCATTTATCTCCTTTATCTTCTTCTCAGCAGTAACCCTGCAGATATTTATAACCATCATTTTATTAAAATCAATAGCACATGATATTCTGTCAGGCATTTCATGTTCCTTGAATTCTGCAGTAGACTTAGAATTAACGAAATCTATCATTTTCTTTGCAAACTTTGATCTATCTAGATCCTTCTGCGTATTTCTCTTTGCAAACTTTGATCTATCTAGATCCTTCTGCAAACTATGAGTGTCTTTTCTTTTGAAATAATCTCCAAAAAGCCCCAGATGCCTTTGATAACTTCAATAATCTCATCCCATAAAATTTCTCTGGCTTGAATTAAGGATACATTGCCTTTCATTTTTTCTTTTAATCTTTTGATTTCATCTTCAACCCTCAAGAGATCCTCTCTGTACTTCTTCGCATTATCTTTTTCCCTTCTTGATTCCTCTTCACTTAAATTCAATAGTTTACAAGCTGTTTCCAGCTCTCTTTAGGATTTCTTAGCATCAAGCTCAGCCATTTTAAGCTTTGTTCCCAGTTGTAAAACCTATGCTGCTAGATCATCTGTGTTGGATGGCATTACTACCGTACAAACATGAGTGTCCAACTGTTTTTGCAACTTGTCAAGAGTTTCTTTAAGTAAAGAAACTTCCTCAATTTTCTGTAACACATCCTGCAAAAGCTTTTCTTTTTCATTTTCCACTTCAATTATCCCTGCAGCTATGGGATGCTCACTTGTAGGTAAATTCAATTTCATTTTTAGGATCCCAATCTCTGACTTAGAAGATTGCAATAACTTTTGAACAACAGGTTGGTCATCAGGATTGACCCCTACTTTAATGATAATCTTCTTTAACTCTTCAACCTGAGCATTCAAAGCTCTAGAGTTGGCCTTTTCCAATTTCAACTACTAAATTACCTTATTAAGCATTTTTTCTGCCTTAACTGCTGCTGCATTTGTCTTATATAGATCATTTACAATTAACTGTCCAGTTTGCATATGTAGATTGACCTTGTCAAGCATTGGGAGCTTGTGAGTGTCAACAGTCAAATTCATAGTCTTAAAACTACTTGAATATCCCATTGATATTTCTGTAGGGCGAAAGAAAGCAATTTTTAGTTGGCTCTTCTCCAAATCCATGGTGGATAGCAATCTGGTTTGCTCGGGGGTTACTTGAGACTCAGCTTGAGCCTCCATATTCAGTGTTATCTTCAAATTTCTTTCAGCTATTTGATCAAACATATTTTGTATTAAAGGAACCTGATCATGAATAGGTTCACTAGAAGATGGGGAAGTAGGAGCACCTTTTTTCTCTCCCAAATGAATGACCAAACCAGTTGTGACAAAGAAACTGCATCCTGTAGCTTGATCCTCTTTGTTGTTTCAGACTCTTCTTCATCCAGATCAATGACTTCTTCTCTAGCTCTCTTGACCCCTTTTTTTTAATGCAAGGGGTTTTAGCCTCTATTCCCTAAATGTTTTGCAAACCTCCATTTGCCAATTGTTCAGTTTCAGGTCTGCTTTCATGTAGAAAATATGAACAACCATTCTCCAATCTTCTCTTTGAAATAATTTGGTGAGGGTCATAAGCCCACTCAACCTCCTATAGAAAACCCATATCATTCAACAATTTTTCAACTTCTAGAGTGGCTTGTCTAGTATTTACAATG
This sequence comes from Pinus tabuliformis, assembly GCA_031772625.1. Lineage (NCBI taxonomy): Eukaryota > Viridiplantae > Streptophyta > Pinopsida > Pinales > Pinaceae > Pinus > Pinus tabuliformis. The sequence continues at coordinate 453,099,483 of CM062809.1, read as the reverse complement.
AAGGGTCCCACTGCTTTAGGAATCTTGAAAAAGAAGCTTTTCTTCATAGGAAAAAAATGAGTTTGATCAACATATAAGCTCTGGCTTATGAATTCAAGAGCAAAAAGCCTCATTGGCACGAACTTAGGTAACCTGTATGGCTTCATAGAGGCCCCATAAAGCCTAATATCTACATGTTCTTAGAAAATAAACCAATCTCCACATCTCACATCTCTACTCAACTGAAGATACTCCTGAGCCTTAGGAAAGAAAGTTGGGGGTAGGCTTCCATTCAAAATATTATAAGCCACTAGAAGAAATAAAGAAACAAACTCAAATAAACCACCATCTTCTAGATCACCTCTTATTAGGTCTGTCCAAAACACTATTGACTGCTTCTTTTTATTGATATCAACCATATTCAACCCTAAACTAGAGAAATGATCAGCATTCTGATACAAAAATAAATAAGTGATGACTGAAGGAAATTTGAAAGAACCAGTGAGAGGTAAAGTCATAAATTGAGTATTGATAACCTCTACCCAGAAAGTTGGGATGTCTAGCACTATCTCAGGCCTCATCATTAAGGAGAAGAATCCCAACACAACTTTGTCTACTTGCTTGGAGTCTTCCTTTCCTAGAATTTTAGCAATTATTTGCAACACAGGTCTTATATCAACTGCAAACATTCCTAAAGAGAAAATATTGCCATCAAGGGAGAATTGACCAGATTTAGGAGCTAAAAAAGAAGTGACATGGGAAAGCTCCTGAGGAGACATGTTTTCATAATAAGAAATTAGGGATTCTTCAGTAAAAGCAGTGTAATTTCCTGATACAGGATAATTCAAGGCTTGGTGTATTAGCTGTGAAGTTACCTGGAAAACATTTTCCCCTGACTGGTTCATTACAAAACATTTCTTAGGGTACATTGCTGAGGCTAACCATTGGACAAATTCAGGAAATAAATGAGTTCTGGGAACAAAAGCAGCTAGGACACCTGACCTAACCATTGCCATGGCTACAGGAGATTTCTTGTGGTTCAACATGACCTCTTGATACAATGGAAGGTGTTTAATGGTACAGAGGGTATCAGAAATATCGTGCTCAACATCCATTAATGGGGTATGAATGATTGAGGAAGAACTTACTTGCTTAGTCATGGCATCTGGTGGGCGACAGTTTCTGACTTGGAATACAGTTGCTGAAGGCAATTGCTGACTCAGAATATCAAATTAGAAAGAAATCCACTCTATTTTACAAGAAAATTATCAATACAACATTCTGTTTTACTTTATTTATATACCATAACTAAACAGGGGGAGGAACTATAATAAATGTTGTGCATTAATGGAGTAGTGGATGAAGTGACGGGGTATGGTGAGTGACGTGGGCAATTAACAGATGAAAGCGGTGGATGATGTAGAATGAGTGATGTGGGGCGAAAAGCTTTGGGAGCCCACTGTGAGGGTGAAGAATGTACAAGAGCTTCAACGAGGTTGAACCCCCATAGTAATTTTAGGCCACACATTGCGTCAACCATGCTAACGTCATGGTCAACTGTGGGGGTTGAGCTTTAATTAATCTTCGTACTCATTTCTTCCTTAAATCACACCTCAATGTACTTCTCAAGCTATCGCTTGATCGCACCTCTTGAACCTGCATCAACTTTAGACAATGGGTCGGGCACATTGTCTGTTGATTTTAATTTTTAAATAATTACATACATAATATTTGATTTTGTGTTTTTTATTTTTCTTTTTAAATATTATCAAGTAACCTCAAATGACAATGAATGCTACAACATTTGGCTCCACTTGGGGATAGTGCTTCTTCCTCAGGAGCACTAAGAAAGGCAGATTAGTGCCTTCTCCTCGACCATGGAGTCATATATTGCTTTGCCAAACTTAACTGTGTGGAAATTTTTACAGTGAATCCACTCCGGTATCTACAGTGATAGGACGCTTGTGCTTTCAGAACTGGAAGTAATGTTTAAGATATTTCCCATTAACAGGCAGTTGTAAGGTTTCACCATCAAGATTCTCAAGAAGAAAAGTGTTATTGGACCTTTCTTCAACAATTCTAAAAGGGCCATACCAGAGAGGATCAAACTTCCCATGCTTACACTTATCTTCTCTTCTGGTATCCCATATTAATACTAGGTCTGCAACCTTAAAGTCAATCTCCTTAGCTTTTCTGTCAAAAATGATTTTCATCTTTGATTGATACATAATCAAGTTGTCTATTACCTTGTCCCTGTTTTCACTTAGCTCCACTACTTTATTCATTCTTCTTATCAGATCACTGAGTTCTTATTTTGCCTCTTGAATCATTGCAATCACAGGCTTCACAAGTTGACTTGGAAATAGAGCTTGAGTTCCATATACTAATTCAAAAGGTGATTTTCCTGTAGATCTCCTTGTAGTTACTCAAGCAGCCCAGAGAGAAAACTTCAACTTAGAATCCCAATCTTTCTAATTCTATGCAATGGTTTTCTTAAGGATCCTCAACAATGTTTTATTTGTTGATTTAGATAGACCATTTCCTTGTGGATGATAAGTTTTTGAATGGGATAAAATAACACTATACTTTTGACAAAAAGAATTAAACTTGTTTGAATTAAAGACTTGAGCATTATTTGTTATGATTTTGACAGGGCATCTGAATTTGCTAAAAATATTTTCTTCTAAGAACTTCATCACCTCCTAGTCATTTGCCCTTTTAGTAGGAATAGCTTCTACCCACTTGGTGAAATAGTCAGTAGCTGTAAGAATCCACTTGTGCTATCCACTTGAAGGTGGGTTAATCTCCCCAACAAAATCTAGAGCCCATTGTCTGAATGGTTCTTCTATGAAGATTGGGATCAAAGGAAAGGGAGCTAGCCTCTTCTTCTCAGCAAAAAGCTGACATTTCTGACAACGTATGACAAATTTATAGGTATCACCGAATAGAGTGGGCCAATAAAATCCTGCTTGAAGGATTTTATGTGTAGTAATCTTCCAACTATAATGTCCTCCACATAACCCCTCATGATAATCTTTGATTGCCTCTGTAAACTCATCTTTTTTTAAACATAGCAACAAAATTCCTACAGGATCCTTCTAGTATAATCTACCTTCCACAATCACATATGGCTGTGCTTTGATCTTTAATTCTATATACCTTCTTCTATCCAAGGATTGGGGACAGGAGAGAAAACACAAATAATGGATTATATGCTTGTACCATTCTGAACATAAAAATTTATACCTGATCTTCATAATTGGATCTGGTTTTTCTTCACTTTCTTCAGTTGTTCCTTCATCCACAGGTGTCAGCAAATTGATTCCCAATGCCTGAAATTTTGACTCTGTCAACATTTTTTCCAATCCTTGCCCTTTCACCAACTTTGTGGGTTTTATGTCCAAGTCATACTCTTGGATCTTGGCTATCCATTTTCCTCTTTTGCCTTCTACATCACCCTATACTAATACATCTTTTATTGCAGCATTTGGCACATAAGCAATGATATATGACTACAACACATAAGTTCTAAAGGCTTTTAGGGCTTTTACCAAAGCATGCACCTGCTTTTCAAGAATATTATACTTTAGCTCAACATCCCTGAGAATCTTGCTAAAGAATGCAACATGCTGCTCCTTCTCTTCATCATTCTTCTGCAGCAAGATAGCAGCTATTGAATTTGGTGATGCGAATGAAAAAACTTGGAAAGGATTTTGATAATCAGGGCTGATTAGGACTGGAGTTGCTTGCAATTCTTCTTTAATCATGGAAAATGATTCTCTAGCTTCCCTGGTCCAATGCATTGCATTCTCCTTCTTCAACATATTAGTAATCTCCTTTACAATTTCTGCATAATTGGACACAAATATCCTTAAGAAGTTTATTTTTCCCAGAAACTTTTGAATATCCTTTTTACTCCTAGGCAGTGGTATTTTTTGCATAGCTTGTACTCTTGCTGGATCTATCTTCACTCCATCTCTAGAAACAATGTGCCCCAACATTTTTCCCTCTTCCAGAGCAAAAATGGATTTCTTGGGATTTAAGGAAAGCCCAAATCTTCTACATTTTTCAAAAGTCTTTTTAGGATGGTCTAAATGTTCTTCATCAGACTTTGAGAAAATAGTAATATCATCCAAATATATTACTACAAACTTATCTCCCACAAAAGCAATTTCCATAGCCCTCTGAAATGTAGCACCTGAGTTCATCAATCCAAAAGGCATTTTGGCATACATAAAGGTTCCCCAGGGAGTTGTGAATGTCGTCCTCTTCTGATCTTCTCTATCCACAGCCACCTGGTTATACCCAGAGAACCCATCCAGCATTGAAATTCTAAAAGATCCTATTACCTTATACAACACATGATCCATTTTAGGCAATGGATAATTATCTTTCAAGGAAGCCCTGTTGAGATTTTTGAAGTCCACACATAACCTTATCTCTCCATTTTTCTTTCTTAAAGCCACTAAATTAGCCACCTAGTCGAAGTACCTGAGTGGAACTATTATTTTGGCATCAAGCAACTTTTTGACCTCTTTTTCAATCGATGGTAGAAGCAGAGGATTTATCTGTCTAAGCTGTAGGTTTAAAGGGTTTAATTCCCTCTTTCAAGGGGACCATGTGCTGAATAATATTTACATCGTATGTTTTGAGATCCTCATAGGACCAAGCAAGTGAAACTCCACTCAATAATTTGACTAGCCTGGGCTCCTCCTGAGTTCCAATATTATGATATTGAATGTGTTCATCCTGTGAAATTTTTCTTGAGTTGATAGACAAATAATTGGGGTTAAAAAGCCTTTCAAGAGGGTCAAGTCCCTTTGGTAGGATATTATCTTTCAATTGAAAAACTCTTTGATTAGCTATGGAATTTTTTAAACCACTAACTTCTGCAACTTTTGTTGTTTCATCTTCATCCTAATCAATTTTTGTGCCCTGAAACTCTTCAACTATAGTAAAAAATTCTTTAATATGTTGATCTTCAAAAACTTGCCAATATTTAACATTATCGAGAACAGAAGGTCTGTGCCTCATTTCTACCTCATATCTTAGTTTTGGATTAATAGGAGGCCTGAAAGTACTAGAAGCCACAACCAATGAATCTGCTAATCTGTTCCCATCCCTTGGAATAAATTGAATGTTGAAAGCTTCGAAAAATTTCTCAACCAAATCCCATACTTCATTTCTATATGCCCTAAGCCTAGGGTGTTTTGTTTGATAATGATTTTTTATTTGTTTTATAATCAGCTTTGAATCTCCAAAAGTAGATATTGAATTAATTCCAATCTATTTAGTTGTCTGCAGAGCAATAATCAAGGACTCATATTCTGCCACATTTTTTGCTGCTTCGAACTCTAATTTAAAAGAAAAAGGGAACATATTACCTCTAGGTGCAATTAGAAGGAAACCAACACTTGTTTCTTCCTTAGAATAGGCTCCATCTAAGAAGCATTTCCACACCCCTTCAGTTTCCAGCTCTGTAATTGCATTGGCTGAAGCAAGCTGCTTATAATTATCTTCAGCCAATTCTGCATTATCATGTAGCATGAAGCAAGCAAAGTCATCTTTCTCCTGGCTATATACTGGCGAATTACTTGCTCCATTTTTTGTAATTGTTTTTACAAATCTAGTTTCTCTATACAATCTTCTCTCTTCTCCACCAAAAGTTGGTATAACAGCGTATGTAAAATCTAGTTTCATAACACCACCCAATTTAGCCCCCCATGACCAAGATAGTAGCATTCCAAATCTAGCAGGGATATCTGCTACTACTACATCCATGACCAAGCTTCTAGCTTGGATCTGGGTTAGTGGCACTACCAGATCCTTAATGACCCCCAGACACTTGACCTTGTTTGAATAAAAAAGAATACAGGTATAGGGTTTGGTAACTTCTAGGTTTAGTTGTTTCATCACTGACAATGGCATAAGGTTGTGTGAAGCTTCTGAATCAAACATACAATTATGTAGAAGGAAATCATGGATCAATAAGGAAATATAGAAAGGAGGTGTTGAAAGCTTCGAAAAATTTCTCAACCAAATCCCATACTTCATTTCTATATGCCCTAAGCCTAGGGTGTTTTGTTTGATAGTGATTTTTTATTTGTTTTATAATCAACTTTGAATCTCCAAAAGTAGATATTGACTTAATTCCCATCTATTTAGTTGTCTGCAGAGAAATAATCAAGGACTCATATTCTGCCACATTTTTTGTTGCTTCGAACTCTAATTTAAAAGAAAAAGGGAACATATTACCTCTAGGTGCAATTAGAAGGAAACCAATACTTGTTCCTTCCTTAGAATAGGCTCCATCTAAGAAGCATTTCCACACTCCTTCAGTTTGCAGCTCTATAATTACATTGGCTGAAGCAAGCTGCTTCTAATTATCTTCAGCCAATTCTGCATTATCATGTAGCATGAAGCAAGCAAAGTCATCTTTCTCCTGGCTATATACTGGCGAATTACTTGCTCCATTTTTTGTAATTGTTTTTACAAATCTAGTTTCTCTGTACAATCTTCTCTCTTCTCCACCAAAAGTTGGTATAACAACGTATGTAAAATCTAGTTTCATAACACCACCCAATTTAGCCCCCCATGACCAAGATAGTAGCATTCCAAATCTAGCAGGGATATCTGCTACTACTACATCCATGACCAAGCTTCTAGCTTGGATCTGGGTTAGTGGCACTACCAGATCCTTAATGACCCCCAGACACTTGACCTTGTTTGAATAAAAAAGAATACGGGTCTCTATAGGGTTTGGTAACTTCTAGGTTTAGTTTTTTCATCACTGACAATGGCATAAGGTTGTGTGAAGCTTCTGAATCAAACATACAATTATGTAGAAGGAAATCATGGATCAATAAGGAAATATAAAAAGGAGGTGTTGAAAGGTCTACTTCCTCCACATGTGGACCAAAAACCACTACTGGTTAATCATCCTTCAGATTCGCAGTGTCATTTATATTCACATTCTCTTTTAAATTAATAAACTCAGCAATCTCCCTTTGATAAACTGGCGTTTTTTCTAATTCTGTAAGGGGAACTTGAATTCTAAATTTTTCCAACTCTTTAGTAAGATTAAAAAAATGACCCTGTTTAACGTTCTTTTCATTTTCATCTTCACCTTTATTCATGACTAAAATTACTTGGGGAATGGAAACAAGTTTCTCCAAATGAATTTTTCCACTTTTGTCTTGAGAAGACTCACCTTGAAGTATTTGTGTCTTGCCATTTGCATTATGTTGTTGCTTTCCTTTATTTACTTGTTTTGCAGGCTTAGATTCTTATGGAGTCACCTTTGGTGAGGAAGCTGGAACTTGTTGCTCACTTTCATTTTCCTAACTTCTTGATCTTTTCCTTGACCTTAAATAATATTTCTTATCTAATTCTTCTTGCATAAAATCAGAGAATTGCTTCCAATACTCATCAATTTTATTTTCATCATAAATGGCATCTGTTTCGACATATTCATACTCTTCTCCTTCAATACCAAGTTCATCTTCATCTACTGCATACAATGTAGAAATTTCATCTTCATGGTCCCTGAGGTGCTCTAGTACTTCACCAGGATTTGCCTCTATATACAATGGTGCTTGAATATGATCTTATTCTTTTCTCTCCTCTTGCAAAGGTTGTCTTCTGTATTAGGGATTAAAGTTCTTATTATGTTGTGTTTTCCTCTGAGAATTCTTATTTTCCAACTCTAACTTAATCAATTTATCTGACAAAGTTTTAATTACATTACTCATATCCTCTAATGTTTGACTTTGAGAGGATTCTATCTTTTCCTTTCCCTTGTCTTGAATAGGCTGTGTCTCTGGTGCTTTGCCTGCAACCACCAGATTTTCTTCTATCTCTAATGCATCTGTTTGGATCTGATCAAGGGTTGGGGATCTTCTTTCCCTTAATGTGAATCCAAAATTTGACTCAAAAGCCCCTGCAAAAGTTATTTTTGCACCAGCAGGAGGGGGCTTAATCTCCACTGGAAGACTATTGTACAATTTATTAAATCTTCTGACAAATTCAACTACAGTTTCATCATATTTCTTCTTTATAGCATTAAACTCTGTGAGTGAATACCCATGGTCTCTTTTTTCTCCCCATCTCTGGGTGAATAGGCATTCCATCTCTTCCCAAGAAGGAATAGAGTTATTAGGAAGCCCTTTAAACCATGTTCTTGCTTCTCCATCCAAGGATTGAACAAAAAGTCTTAGAAAAACATCCAGATGTTCAACATTTAGGTTTTCTGCAAAATTACAAAATACTAATACATGATTCTCTGTTGTTTGTTCATCTTCCTCCATAAAATGAGGAAGAATATTGAGGTATTCTTGTGGCATTTGATTCAACGATTGTGGAAATTGAAGAGGTTCATACCTATTCATCAAGAACGCAAGCGCTGCCATGTTTGCTCCCAAATTTATTGAAACTTGGTTACTAACAGATGTGGAACCTAACTGAGGGTTAAATGGAATGTGCATAGGTGGTAATGTAGTTATAGGTTTAGGTTGAATAATTATAGTAGATAAGGAAAAAGTAGACTCTAAAGACTGCTCTTAACCGTTGGGTTCTTGAAATGAAGATGATGTAAAAAGTGACTCTTGATCAGATGAATGTTTGGGTGAGAGATGTGATGAATTGTTGCCTGATGCAGACAGTGTAGGGATCGGTGTAGGTGGCGTTTGAGACCTTCCAACCTTCTTAGAAACTAGCCTTTCAGGATCTGAAAGGGCTTGAACTTTCTGTTGTGAGGTGTCTGATCTTATATGGGGTGTTCTTGAAGCCAAAGTTATTGCTTTTATCCAAAACAACCAAAAATTTCCTCCTCACTGAACAACCAGAGGAAACTATTTAAAACTCAGGGAAAAGTGTTCTTGTCTTCTCTCCTTGACAACGGTGCCAATTAATGTTGTCCCTTAGGAAACCAATTTCCTAGTTATGTAGAAATTGCGCCTAAGGCATTAATAATTTATTATGCTTTTCACTTATATCTCTGTTCAATTCCTTATTTGAAGAGTTTGAAGGACTTGACCTTAAATTCTCAATATTTAGATGACTTGGAAAGTTTCAAAATTCCATGTAACGCTGAATATGAATGTGATGAGAAGAATATGTAAGGAAATTAAAGACAATATGTTGTGTTTAACAGGGACTATTCTCTGTAATCTAGAGGAAACATATGAAAAGAGGTTTTAAATATGGGAGCACCTTTAAGGATTTTAAATTCATTTACATCAGTAAATAAAGACCAGATGCTTCATTACCATATTTAAAGAAATGAATAAACAAAAATGACATACAATTGAGAAATAACAAAATTGTACCCAACATGTATGGAAACTCTTAATTCTTTTATTAATCATCAATTCATTAAGTACAAAATAGTGTTGTCTCTAGGTTCTCCAAAATTCGGCCCCTTTTTTTCTATAATATTCTCTTTATACATCATAGGATAGTTAATAACCACCCAAAACTGTCAAACTACCTAATTATCCTCTAACTGCTTTGAAGTAAAGATCATTACAAAATATTACATTTGAGGGTAAAAACACCTCATTCATTTCAAGAAAACAAGATAGTAAGAAGTAATAGAAATCAAAGAATGATGGGAGATTGTTGCTCATTGTTTGAATCTATAGCTTGAGCCTGTGGTTTTGCTGATGTATCTTTGTGTTGCTCTATCATCCATTCCTTACACTTTCTCCATAATGGCACATTTGATTTTGGTGCTTCTTCTAACTCGTCAAGTTCTATCCTGCAAGTTGTAATCTTGCTGTAAGTGGGCTTGTCAGTAAATATAGTCTTTACCATCCAGGGAAGCTTAAAATCATTTTTCAGGGAAGTCACTATGGTAGCTCCCTTTAACATTGATGTCCTTTCATGAGTGTTTTCAACTTTTCTCTTTGCCTCAACCATCAAGGTCTCATATGTGTTCCATGGCAGCAAGTTTCCTTGTAGATCCCAGCAAGAAGGAAGTCCAGCCCTAACCCTTTTATCAAACAAGATGTTAAACTTTGAAACTGCCTCCTTTATCTCCTTTATCTTCTTCTCAGTAGTAACCCTGCAGATATTTCTGACAATCATTTTATTAAAATCAATAGCACATGATATTTTGTCAGGCATTTCATGTTCCTTCAATTCTGCAGCAAACTTAGAATTAATGAAATCTATCATTTTCTTTGCAAAATTTGATCTATCTAGATCCTTTTGCTTATTTTTAGTGACCACCTCTTCCATATCCCAAATGAGTGTCTTTTCTTCTGAAATAATATCCAGAAATCCCTAGATACCTTTGATAACTTCAATAATCTCATCCCATAAAATTTCTCTAGCTTGAATTAAGGATACATTACCTTTCATTTTCTCTTTTAATCTTTTGATTTCATCTTCAGCCCTCAAGAGATCCTCTCTGTACTTCTTCACATTATCTTTTTCCCTTCTTGATTCCTATTCACTTAAATTCAATAGTTTACAAGTTGTTTCCATCTCTCTTTAGGCTTTCTTAGCATCAAGCTCAGCCATTTTAAGCTATATTCCCTGTTGTAAAACTTGTGTTGCTGGATCATCTGTGTTGCATGGCATTACTACTGTACAAACATAAGTGTCCAACTATTTCTGCAACTTGTGAAGAGTTTCTTTAAGTAAAGAAACTTCCTCAATTTTCTGTAACACATCCTACAAAAGCTTTTCTTTTTCATTTTCCACTTCAGCTATCCCTGCAACTATGGGATGCTCACCTGTAGGTAAATTCAATTTCCTTTTCAAGATCCCAATCTCTGACTTAGCAGATTTCAATAACTTTTTAACAACGGGTTGGTCATCAGGATTGACCCCTACTTTAATGATAATCTTCTTTAACTCTTCAACCCGATCATTCAAAGCTCTAGCATTGGCCTTTTCCAATTTCAACTGCTAAATTACCTTATTAAGCATTTTTTCTGCCTTGACTACTACTTCATTTGTCTTATATAGATCATTTACAATTAACTGTCCAATTTGCATATGTAGATTGACCTTCTCAAGCATTGGGAGCTTGTGACTGTCAACAATCAAATTCATAGTCTTAAAACTACTTGAAGATCCCATTGATAATTCTATAGGGTGAGAGAAAGAAATTTTTAGTTGGCTCTTCTCCAAATCCATGGCAGATAGCAATCTGGTTTGCTCAAGGGTTACTTGAGACTCAGCTTGAGCCTCCATATTCAACTTTATCTTCAAATTTATTTCAGATATTTGAGCAAACATATTTTGTATTAAAGGAACTTGATCATGAACAGGTTCTCTAGAAGATGGGGAAGCAGGAGCACCTTCTGTCTCTCCTAACTGAATGACCAAACTAGGTTGTGACAAAGACACTGCATCTTGCAGCTTGATCCTCTTTGTTGTTTCAGACTCTTCCTCATCCAGATCAATGACTTCTTCTCTAGCTCTCTTGAACCCTTTTTCTGTAATGCTAGGGGTTTCAACCTCTGTTCCCTGAATGTTTTGCAAATCTCCATTTAGAAATTGTTCAGTTTCAGGTCTTCTTCATGTATAAAAGATGAATAGCCATTCTCCAATCTTCTCTTTGAAATAATTTGGTGAGGATCATAAGCCCACTCAGCCTCCTATAAAAAACCCATATCATTCAACAATTTTTCAACTTCTAGAGCAGCTTGCCTAGTATTTACAATGAAGGGTCCCACTGCTTTAGGAAATTTGAAAAAGAAGCCTTTCTTCATAGGAACAAAATGAACTTGATCAACATCTAAGCTCTGTCTTATGAATTCAAGAGCAAAAAGCCTCATTGGCACGAACTTAGGTAACCTTTATGGCTTCATAGAGGCCCCATAAATCCTAATCTCTGCATGTTCTTCAAAAATAAACCAATCTCCACATCTCACATCCCTACTCAACTGAAGATACTCCTGAGCTTTAGGAAAGAAAGTTGGGGGTAGGCTTCCATTCAGAATCTTATAAGCCACTAGAAGAAATAAAGAAACAAACTCAAATAAACCACCATCTTCTGGATCACCTCTTATTAGGTCTGTCTAGAACACTACTGACTGCTTCTTTTTATTGATATCAACCATATTCAACCCTAAACCAGAGAAATGATCAGCATTTTGATACAAAAATAAATAAGTGATGACTGAAGGAAATTTGAAAGAACCAATGAGAGGTAAAGTCATAAATTGAGTATTGATAACCTCTACCTAGAAAGCTGGGATGTCTAGCACTGTCTTAGGCCTCATCTTTAAGGAGAAGAATCCAAACACAACTTTTCTACTTGCTTGGAGTCTTCCTTTCCTAGAATTTTAGCAATTATTTGCAACACAGGTCTTATATCAACTGTAAACATTCTTAAAGAGAAAAGATTTCCATCAAGGGAGAATTGACTAGATTTAGGAGCTAAAAAAGAAGTGACATGGGAAAGCTTCTGAGGAGACATGTCTTCATAATAAGAAATTAGGGATTCTTCAGGAAAAGCAATGTAATTTCCTAATACAAGATAATTTAAGGCTTGGTGTATTAGCTGTGAAGTTACCTAGAAAACATTTTCCCCTGACTGGTTCATTACAAAACATTTCTTAGGGTACATTGTTGAGGCTAACCATTGGACAAATTCAGGAAATAAATGAGTTATGAGAATAAAAGCGGCTAGGACACCTTAGCTAACCATTTCCATGGCTACATGAGATTTCTTGTGGTTCGGCATGACCTCTTGATATAATGGAAGGTGTTTAATGGTACATAGGGTATCAGAAATATCATGCTTGACATCCATTAATGGGGTATGAATGATTGAGGAAGAACTTACTTGCTTAGTCATGGCGTCTGGTGGGTGACAGTTGCTGACTCAGAATACAATTGTTGAAGACAATTGCTGACTCGGAATATCAAATTAGAAAGAAATCCGCTCCATTTTACAAGAAAATGATCAATACAATGTTCTCTTTTACTTTATTTATATACCATAACTGAATGGGGGGAAAAAACTGTAATAAATGTTGTGCATTAATGGAGTAGTGGATGAAGTGGCAAGGTATGGTGAGTGACGTGGGAAATTAACAGATGAAAGTGGTGGAAGATGTAGAATGAGTGACGTGGGGTGGAAAGCTTTGGGAGCCCACCGCGGGGTTAAATAATGTATGGGAGCTTCAACGAGGTTGAACCCCCTGCACTAATTTCAGTCCACACATTGCAGTCAACCATGCTAACGTCACGGTCAACTGCGGGGGTTGAGCTTTAATTAATATTCATGCTCATTGCTTCCCCGCAACACACCTCAATGTACTTATAAAGATATTTCTTGATCACACCTCTTGAACCTGCATGAACTTTAGACAATGGGTTGGGCTGATTATCTTTTGATTTTCTTTTAATATTATCAACTAGCCTCAAATGACAATGAATTCTACAACAAAGTCTTTGATGAGATTCAATTTGAACTAGATCCCTCCATCTATGGCTATCTCTCATGATATCCCAAATATGGTGAAAATTACCTCATGAAGAAATTTTCCTATTTCTTTCTTAATTACAGTTGGAAGTGCTTTAGCCTCCATCCATTTTCAGACATAATCTATGCATACCAAAATGGCGGATTTGTGGTGAGATGGTAGTTTTATTGTGTAACACTCCCTTCCACCCCATTGCACTATCTTGGGCTATGGAAGGTGTTACTTATGACTTGACCAGACCCTCATGGTCTATTGTGAATATGGGGTTACAAAAATATTTTTTTTCAACTTCGTAAAAACTACAAGGAAAAGTGATCAGCACGTGTTCGACTTGTCGAGAGATTTTCAACGATATAAATTTTATCTCAATCTAACTCCTAGAATGAAATTCATACTCATTTGAATTTTGACCAATTAAATGGTTCCACATCAACAAAGCACCGCCACATGACATCCATGTCACCAAGCTCCATGTCACCCTTTTTGCACCTTGTCTTATTGATGTCATGGTGATGTCATCTTTCCATGTGGCATCCTCTGGTTATCTGGAAGGAATCAACTACTTTTGTACCAGCTCCATATTTCTATTGCACCATATGTTTATAACTTTTCATAGGAAGACTTCCTTAGATAAGGGTTAATGATAGAGGAAAAGGTTGTGTGCATTGGACATCAGGATATTTCTATCGTCATCTATGGTGCATAGTTTGATGGCTCCATTGTCATAGACAATATCAATATTAGAAGGCCTGAGCCATTTGGTGCATAAATCCCCTCTGAAGTCCTCAAACATGGAATCAAACAAAATAGCCCAATCCCTATCCTTGAACTTCTTATTTTTGATGAATGTGTCATGTTGTTGTGCCCTTTGATTTTGTATCACTATTATTTGGTGCAAGGTGGCTCGATGAAGTTCATCTAGTTCATTGATTTGGAGGAGTATCTACTTTTGAGCTTCTATTAGATCCATTCCAAATTGGATGGATGTTCTAAGTGTCTAGATTTTGTTGGAAATAATACTGAGAGGGGGGGGGGGGGGTGAATCAGTATTATCAAGTCAGATACTTTTTCATTTTCATACTCAGATTCATATACGCGGCTTCAGTTCAGTATATCCACGTATATACGCGACTGTGTTATATGCAACTAGCGTACATACAATAATCTTATGATTCAGTTAGCTTATCTTCAGTAAATGCATCAGAACATTATTAACCATATTAACAGTAAACAGGTGCAGTAGAACAGAACAGATCATCACACATAAGAAGCACACATGAACACCATGATATAAGGTGGAAACCCAATGTGGGTGAAAACCACCTGCTGCAATTTGTTTCTATCTTCCTTTAATAAGAAACTTCTTTTACAATGTACTGGTGCAGTCCTTTACCAGCACGCAGGCTGCAACCTGCAGAGGGCTACAACCCTCTTAGCTCTTGTACTAGCTGATCCATTTACTAGTACGTAGGCACCGGCCTACTAAAGGCTCCAACCTTCACTCGTTTTCCAGCTACTCCTGGAAGGGAGCTACAACCCCCTGGCTCTTGTACTGCTTGATATGTTTACCAGTACGTAGGCGTCGACCTACTGAACTCTGCGATTTTCCCGGGACCAAATTTCATACATTTTCATACTGGATCCATAAATAAAAAACAATCATTACTGTAATCAACAATCTCTGAATCACCCTGTCAGCAACACAATCATCAACAGAACTCTGCAATAATAACCAGATCCAACTGCAACCTCAAATATCATATCTCATACTGTATACGCTACTTTGACGAACCAAACCTGCGTATATACGCGCTTTCACCAAAGCCAACCCGCGTACAGATATGCAAATATCTACTCATAACATTGCCGCTGTTCCAAACATCAGTTATACTGAGATCATCACATTCATACAATAAACATGCGTCAGTAGATCTAGTCTATCCATAATCAAACCATATAATGATAATCATTCCAAGCCTTAACATCCTGATCCATCGTTCATCATCCTTCACATGAGTACCTCCATGGTTCAGATCAAGCAAGGCATCATCAACCCATAACCAGCATCTGGATCTCACCCTTCATCAGATATTCATCACACGCACACTTACCTATTTTGGCCTAATGATCTTCTCCTTATATAGGTTTAGGCTTCTCTCAATACCATGGTCCAAAACCATGTAGAACCAATACCTTGGACCCAATACCTGGGGTCGTCACTTCGGACCAAATACCATGGACCAATACCAAAATACTAAGGACCAAATACCACGGACCAAACCATGGTTTCCGACATGTACGCGCCTTTCCTTCTGTGAACCTGCGTGTGTACGTGTACGCGCCTTTTGCTCCGCTAACCCACGTGTATATGCGCTTTCATCACGGTCAACCTACATATACATCTCTCTTGACCTGCTGCTCTATGATCTATCATCTGAGTAAGTTGCCATCAAGGACAACACTTGTATCATACCTCTGAGTGAGTTGACATCAAGGACAACACTTGAATCATAATGCCAACAATCTCCCCCTTTGGACTTGATGACAACAACCACACCAGGTCACTCTCCACCTTTGAAATCAAGGGAAAAGGGCGGACCAAGATATTCTCTTCTTTGATCTCTATCTGTTGTCCATACTCCCCCTGAGTACCTGCTGAAATCTCTGATTGAGCTCCCCCTTTGTACATGCCAAGATGTTCCAATCCGTCCATGCTCCCCCTGAGCATATGCAAGGTCTGCAAACCCGGAACCTGCAATACCATTCTTTTGACCGACCAACAACAAGTAGCAACATGTATCATTAAGCTACATAAGCATCATCACCAAAGACTTCTAACCATCATGCCAACAATGCATTATTTGAAGTATATGCTCCCCCTGAACCTATGCCATGCCATCATCAACCAGTGACTGAACCATATCTGACTTCTGTACTGCTGCTTTTCTTCAGAACTCCATATACGCGACTGTGCAGCATCTAACTCGCGTATATACGCGTATTGTCTTCATGAAACAGGCGTATGAGATTTAGAACACAGAGGTTCCACATTTTCAGCTTCCTCCGAGTCTGTCATGTCTGTGTACTCTGCTATGCCACATCTTTCTGGCTGTACTTCCTTTTTCTTCCATATCTTCAACTGTGATGATGTTTTCTCCTTTTGGTATGGTGTCCAAAATCTTCTCCTGCATTCCTTTGCTATGTGTCCAAGCTTGTTACATGCATAACATCTTACATGTTTCATATTCCTTCTGTAGCAATCAACAGCTTTGTGACCAAACATATTGCAAGAAAAACAATATCCCTTGAAGTACCTGGAACTTGATGATCTTTTTGTGTGATGGTCTTTACCCATTCTATTTCTGCATCTGGCTGCAACATGTCCATGATTATGACATACATAACATTCAATATTATTCATCGGAGGAAATAATCGTCTATCACTTCCATAATTAGGAGCAAAAGATTTTCTTTGAGGAATTTCTTTCCTTGGTTGCTGATGGGATTGTCCTCTCATCTCCTTGTTGGGGATTTCAGTTTTTGCATTAGAGTTCCTTGTCTTACTTTGTGAACTAGATTCACCTTCAATAGATTCATGAAAACCAAGACCAGTTTTGATAGCAGGAGACCTTTGACTACTAAGAATATCATCCAAGATCTTAGTACTATCTTGAAATCGTAAGAGCTTATCTTTTTCTTCTAGCTTATCTTTTAGCATATTTACCTCAACCTGATGATGCTCTTCCTTTTCAAGATACTGCTTCTTCAAAGTTTCTTCAGACTTTCTTCCTTCTTCCACTTGTTGCCTTAGTTTGAGAATCTCATTTTCTTTTTCTTCATTCAACTCCTACAACATTTGACGAACTCTGGAGGCACATTCCAGCTGGGCTTTTAAGTTGATAGTTTCTTCTTTGAGGGCACTCTCCCTTTTGCTAGGTAGATCTTCTTGATCTATGATTTTATCTGATGCTTCATTTGCTTGTCCATATTCAATATGAGGTGATTCAGGATCTGAATACTTTCTTCCACTCACCGGCAGGCTGTCATTGTTCGTTTGAGTTGTCTTGTTCTTTTGACGTGCTTTCTTTCCCATTGTTCTACGGACTCCTTCAAGTGATCAAGATTCTACCAAAGGACTTGCTCTGAAACCAATTGTTGGAAATAATACTGAGAGGGGGGGGGGGGGGTGAATCAGTATTATCAAGTCAGATACTTTTTCATTTTCATACTCAGATTCATATACGTGGCTTTAGTTCAGTATATCCGCGTATATACGCGACTATGTTATATGCAACTAGCGTACATACCATAATCTTATGATTCAGTTAGCTTATCTTCAGTAAATGCATTAGAACATTATTAACCATATTAATAGTAAACAAGTGCAGTAGAACAGAACAAATCATCACACATAAGAAGCACACATGAACAACATGATATAAGGTGGAAACCCAATGTGGGTGAAAACCGCCTGCTGCAATCTGTTTCTATCTTCCTTTAATAAGAAAATTCTTTTACAATGTACTGGTGCAGTCCTTTACCAGCACGTAGACTGCAATCTGTAGAGGGCTACAACCCTCTTAGCTCTTGTACTAGCCGATCCATTTACTAGTACGTAGGCGCTGGCCTACTGAAGGCTCCAACCTTCACTCATTTTCCAGCTGCTCCTGGAAGGGAGCTACAACCCCCTGGCTCTTGTACTGGCTGATATGTTTACCAGTACGTAGGCACCGGCCTACTGAACTCTGCGATTTTCCCGGGACCACGTTTCATACATTTTCATACTGGATCCATAAATACAAAACAATCATTACTGTAATCAACAATCTCTGAATCACCCTGTCAGCAACACAATCATCAACAAAACTCTGCAATAATAACCAGATCCAACTGCAACCTCAAATATCATATCTCATACTGTATACATTACTTTGACGAACCAAACCTGCATATATACATGCTTTCACCAAAGCCAACCCGCGTAAAGATTTGCAAATATCTACTCATAACATTGTCGTTGTTCCAAACATCAGTTATAATCAGATCATCACATTCATACAATAAACATGCATCAATAGATCTAGTCTATCCATAATCAAACCATATAATGATAATCATTCCAAGCCTTAACATCCCGATCCATCATTCATCATCCTTCACATGAGTGCCTCCTTGGTTCAGATCAAGCAAGGCATCATCAACCCATAACCAGCATCTGGATCTCACCCTTCATCAGATATTCATCACACACACACTTACCTATCTTGGCCTAATGATCTTCTCCTTATATAGGTTTAGGCTTCTCTCAATACCATGGTCCAAAACCATGTAGAACCAATACCTTGGACCTAATACCTGGGGTCGTCACTTCTGACCAAATACCATGGACCAATACCAAAATACCATGGACCAAATACCACAGACCAAACCATGGTTTCCGACATGTACGCACCTTTCCTTCTGTGAACCTGCGTGTGTACGTGTACGCGCCTTTTGCTCCGCTAACCCACGTGTATACGCGCTTTCATCACGATCAACCTGCGTATACCTCTCTCTTGACCTGCTGCTCTATGATCTGTCATCTGAGTGAGTTGCCATCAAGGACAACACTTGTATCATACCTCTGAGTGAGTTGCCATCAAGGACAACACTTGAATCATAATGCCAACAGATTTATGTCTCAATTGGTAGAAATACTCTTTTCCTATATACCGGCTTGTAAGGAGTGTAGCTAGTAGTATTCTCCATGGGGTTCGATAGGCCCATAAATCTTTAGGAAGTTTGTTAGCCCAATATTTAAGATGTAACTAAATAATTTTGGTCATGATGTTCTCAAAAATATTATTTTTTCCTTCCACTTGTTCATTTCCCTTCGGATGATTGATGTGATAATTTTGTGCCTTATCCTGCATTTCTCCATTAAGTATTTGATGAGTTTTAATTTGAACTAGATTCCTCCATCCATGGCTATCTCCCATGGTATCCCAAATATGAAAATCACCTCATGAAGAAATTTTTCTATTGCTTGCTTAGTTTTAGTTGGAAGTTCTTTAGCCTTCATCCATTTTGTGACATAATATGTGCATACCATAATGTAGGAGTTGTGGTGAGATGGCAGGTTGATTGTGTAACACTCCCTTCCACCCCGTTATACTATCTTGGGATATCAAAGGTGTTACTTATGATTTAACCCAACCTCCATGATCTATTGTGAATAAGGGGTTACAAAGTCCTCTTTTTCCAACTTCATAAAAATTACAAGCAAAAGTCACCACGTGTTCAACTCGTCAAGATAATTTTTATTGATATAAATTTTATCTCAATCTAAATCCTAGATTGAAAGTTATACTCATTTGAATATTGACCAAGTAAATTATGCCACATCAACAAAGCACTTTGATGTGGCATCCATGTCACCTAGCTCCACATCACCCTTATTGGAACTCATCTTACTAACATCATTTGTATGTCATGGTGATGTCATCTTTTCATGTGGCATCCTATGGTTGTGCCACTTGTCAACCAAAAAATAGCCACTTCATTAAGGGAATTTTGAGGTCTAAAATGGGCCTCATAAGGAAATTATAAAATAATAGTGGAAATAATAAAATAAGATTAGATTACATCATAGAAATTTAGAGGGAAAAAATAAAAAAACTATTTTTTCAACTCATATTTTCAACTTATCTCCTTATGGTTTTAGTCAAATTTCGAGCGGAAACATTCGTTGGATGCATAATTTGATTCCTCATCCAAAGAGTACCCATGTTACATGTTATCACTCAGGTTGTTCCCCAAAAGTTGTGAGAAAAGGGAATACGGCTGAGGTAACCACAGACCAATCTTTTAGATGCAGGTTCTAGCCAATCTGCATCCAGAGAGGGCTCTCTCTTTTAGATTTAGCTTTGTTTTTAAGGTATATTAGGCTAGTTATGAAGTACAGGGGTTTTTTTGATTTTTGGATGGTGACATTCAATGGAATAGGGGTGTAAATATGAGAAGTTTAGTCCATTGGGCTAATGGAGTCTATGCAGATGAACTGTTGGATATGGTTTCTTTGATAGATGGAGGTACTACAGAGCAAGGTAATCAACCATGAAACAAATTGTAAGCTGGAATCGGGTGAGATGGGGTCAGGGGGTGAAGGGAAACTAAGAATCCTTCATCATGCTGACAGAGGGAAAATGAATGAATATTACCAGGGAGGAGTTAAGAATTCCTTAGCCATATTCAAGATGTAAGAACCAGGGGAAACAGGAGCAGTTAAGAATTCCTGCTTATGCTAATTCTGAAGAAAACATAAACAACAACAGAGATTGAACACAAAGTACAGTTAAGCAAGTTCCGGGTTATTATTTTTCCCTGTTATTAAGATTATGAACATAGATGATATATAAAAACACAAAAACTGTAAAACATGAGTAAAAAAGACTTATTGATCCATGAAATAATTCGAGAATTATGCAACATAGTCCTCTGCCATCAATTCCATAACCAGAGAGTTCAACAACAACGCATTCCAGCAACCTTTTATTCAGAAGAGTTTTCAGAGTTACAGTGCAGTTCCAGAAATGTATCACCAACCCCTAATACTTCGCTTGGGGAGGTATTTGTACAAAAATGTTTACAAAATATCTCAATGAGATAATATCTAGCAATAACTTCTTCTACCTACTCTATAGGAGAAGTAAATGATCTTGAAAACTGGGAGAAATGAATGCAGAAGTAAATGCTGTTGTGCTGGCCGCTCAATTGATAAGGTGCGTTGACTGTTTGCTCGGTGAGTCGGCCGATGGATGCTTCACTGACATTCCGCGCTGCTGGCTTTGCTTTCTCGGGTGCTTTTAATTTTGCTTTAATAGACCGCTGCCCAGCGTGATTCTCATCCGCTCCTTTCTTCACTTTATGATATCCGTTATGTTCTGGGAAAACAAACAAAAGTTTGAAACCTGCTTACAAGATTTCCAACATGCTTTGCCACCACTGCTCTTCTGGCAACTGATGTCTTTGTAGTTTTATCAAAGTCTCATCAGTGTCTGTATACCTGTAGAAGTTAGGTTGGACTGCAAAAAGATGCTATACTTCATGCTCAATATAAGACATATTTTCCAAGTTGCTGTAAAGAGTTTGGCCAGATGGAAGGGTCTTCTCTGCTGGAGTACTTGATGATGATGCATTTTGTTGATCAACAACATATTTATTCAATCTGATCTGGTACTCAGCTTGTCTCAACAGGTATTCATTGTTTCCCACCAAACTGGGCAACCCTTTCCCTGCAAAACTGCAAACTTTTCTAAAAAAGAGTTTACCTCCACTTACATGTCTTGGCTCTTCCTTTCCAAATTCTGCATCAGGGTCCTCATGGTCAAAACTATTTTGACTATTAGGATGGTGCCTGTTCTGTCTCTGATGTCCAACGTTGCTAGTTCTTCCTTGGTTTTATTGTTCAAAAAATGGATCAGCCTGTTGGCCTGTTCGGGCTTATGTCCCAATAAATTTCTGGCCCTTTGAATTTCCACATGGGCTATTGCTATTAAGTCAATATTTTCATATATAATTTGAATGGATCTCCACACATTGCTGATTGATTCATTGATATTAGCCCATAAAATGCCCCTGATTTCTCCCAGAGGTTTATCTAAAGAGAGGTGTTTTTCCAGTGCCTTTACTTAATTCTCTAATGCTTTCTCCTCTCTTGTTTTTTCTGCCACAGTCATTTTAGATTTGTCGTAACTTATTTCCAACTTGGACAATTTCTCTTTAGCCTCTTTTAATTCTGATACTTGGAGCTTTAAATCTTCCATAGCCTTTATCAATTCTTCAGTGGTCATGGTAGTGCTGATGCCTACTGTTGTTGTTGTTGAAATACCTGTTGTTGATGCCGGGACAGTGGGAGGGCCTACTGTTGTAGCTGTAGGAGCTGTTCGAGATGGTTAGGAGGTCGACACTCCCTGCTTTTCTTGCAATGCCTTCTCCAATTCCTTCTCTGTCTCATTTAGCCTTTGATTCATCTTCATTAGCAGGTCCATCATGTCTTCTTCTACTTTTTCTTACACAACCTCTGTGGTTTGTGGATGCATAGTAATTGGAAATTTCAATTGTTTCCTGAGGGCAGCTATGTCATCCTCCTTTTTCTTCATTAATGCTTTTATTCCTTTGGCATCCTTGGGATCATGTCCCAGCTCAATGATAATTTCTTCCAAGGAATTTATCCTGTTGTCCTTGGCCAAAGAAGATGCCTTTTCCAAATCTAGTTGGGCAGATGTGTTATTTAATGAATTCTGAAATTGTTGAGCTAGCATCGCTTTGTCTGCCAATGTGGAGTAGACCATCTCTCCAATTTTCTTGTGCAACTCAATCTGGTCCATGGGGTGAATGCCTTTGGCAAGAGCCTCCAGATTTGTTCTAATATAATCAGTTGCAGACTGTGGCTGCTACACTTTAGGCTTGAAGTGGCTCAAGATCATTTTTCCTTCTTTAATGTCATATGTAGACATTAACCTTTGTTGTTTGGCGGGGGTCATCTTGAGGAATTGATCATAAAGTTGCAGTATTATTGGCTCATTCTATGCCTTGATGTCCGTGAATGTTCTCTTAATATCAGAACCTTGCTTGCTTTGTGGCCTTGCTGAGGAAATTTCCACACTATGTTGTTTCTCCAATTCCTGCCTGTGAGAACTGGTGGATGTTTCTACCACTGGAGATGTTTGTGGGCTGGTTTCCCTCTCACTTCTTGGACTTTCTATGATCTCCTCTATAATTTCCTCTTCAGGTAGAGGATCCACCCTCTGCCTTTTTGCCCCTGGTTGCTCTGCTGGCCCACTTACAGGTGTGGTCTCTTCTCGGTCCCTTTTTCTGCCCTTCTCCTCATTTAGAGGAGTCTGCAATGCTGGTACCTCTGGTGCTTTGGTCTGGGTAGGAGGAAT
Organism: Pinus tabuliformis; assembly: GCA_031772625.1. Lineage (NCBI taxonomy): Eukaryota > Viridiplantae > Streptophyta > Pinopsida > Pinales > Pinaceae > Pinus > Pinus tabuliformis. Next base: position 453,076,133 of record CM062809.1, on the reverse strand, counting down.
TTTCCCTTGGCCTTGCTGCTTTGATGATGCTGGTTGATCTGTCATTATGTGCTACTCTAAATCCAACACTTCTTTGCCTTTAGATGTCCTTGCCGCTGGTGAAGTGTTTCCTTGGGCAAGTTGCTATGAAGTTGCAGCAGTTGATGTGCCCACTCCAGTTTGCTGAGGTGCTTTGAAAGACACCTGTCCAAAAGAGTCCAGGTCAAGATTCTTTTCTAGTTTTTTCATAGCTTGCTCCATTTTTTCTTCCTCAATAAGCTCTTCTATCAATGTGCCCTCTACCCACTCATCTTGATTAGCATACTACTCTATTTCAGGGATCCTACAATGATTATAGGCTGATAGCCTATTTTTTACCTTTCTATCACAGATGAATCCATTTGGGTCATAGGGTACCCACCAAAAGCTCCTTTTCAATTTGAGTTGTTCACCCAATATATTTTCAGCATCTTGCCATCCTTCCTTTTTGTTAATGATGAAAGGGCTTAATTGGTTTCTTAACTTCAGCTGAGATTTTTTATTGGCACTATGAAAATGTGTCAAATCTGATATGATAAATTGCTTGAAATATTCAAGAGCAAAGAGTCTCATAGGCACATATTTTGGCAGTTTATAGGGGCACAACTCACAACCATATATCCTAATCTCAGTGTGATTCTGGTAGAAGTACCAGTCCCCTATTTTGTAGCTTTTGGAGAGCTGTAATATTTTTTGCATGTCACCAGAGAGTCTAGGAGGAGGAGTTCTCATCAGCAGAGAGGAAACTGGATGTATGAACAAATCAATGAATTCACAGTAAGAGTAAGGAGAGCTACGGACTTCATGGAAGACTGAGGTCCAAAATATGACAGATCTCCTTTCTCCTTTAGTATCCAACTTTCTGATAGGAAACTGAAAACTGTCTATTTGATAGTACAAGAACAGATGATATACATAAGAGGTATATTTGAAGACTCCCTCTCTTTCTAGACTCATGAATTGGTCATGAATCTTGTTGGCAATGAAAGTAGCAAAGTCAAATTTGACAGCAGGAGGATGTCCTGGAATAAACATGGACATCAGAGCTAAAATGGTCTCATCAACATATTCACTTGTTTTAAATCCTAGGACATAGGATATCATATCAATGATGAATTTTCCAACTTCATTGAACCAGACATGGTGAAAAGGAGGTGGCTCTCTAGTCTGGAAATCTGGTCTCATGAATAACTGAGCAATTTGGCCTATTTCTGTAGTGGATAATTTAGAGCCTTCATCAACCAAATGTCCCATGGAAAGAGGAGCCAGAGGCTGAATAGGTTTGAAGTGTATCATTTCATTGATTGGGTCAGGAGTTATATGAAAAAGGACAGTTCTAGTTGGAGACAAGATTGCTCTTTGAGTAGGTTCATAATTGGCACAACACAGGTGGATGACATCTGGGAATACATTTACTGAGGGGAGATAGTATCTGGGCAGATTGGATTCCCATATCCCATAGAGATCAGTTTTGTTTAGGTGACTATTTCTTATTTCACAGTATGCTTGGAGGTAGTTTTTGTCACCAATTAAGTCCTGTATTTGAAAATCCCTATCAGCTAAGGGCAACCACTCCAAGTCTTTATGAGGTGCATTGAGGGGAGCAATGTTCAGGGCCATTGGAGCTTCCATTGCCCACTTCTCTGTGATTTTTCAACTTGGAATTTAGTATTTGTAGCCAAATAGGTAAAATGATAACTCTGGGGCTCTTTTCCGACAATTGCAGACCACGGTGAGTTTGAACTTTAGCTTGCTGGGTGAATTCTGCAGGGGAAAACAAATTTTGTGGGATTTCTTGGTAAAAAAATGGGCAAAAACAGTGGTTTTGGCGCGTATGTTTGAAGATGGTACGGTGTATTTAACTCAAATTTGGGTTCTTCGGGCAATTTTGCAGAGAAAATTGAAAAAACATGGGGTTTGGGAACGAAATTCGGGTAAATACCTGTTTTGATAGTGTACTGTGCGATTTGCAGGTCGCGGGACGAGCTGGAAGGCTGAACTATGGACTCAATTTAGCTGGGTGGCAGACTGTGTGGTCGAACAACTGATTTGGACGAAAATCGCGGGCACCGGTCTCATGAAAGCAACCAATGGAAATGAACGAAAACGACACATTCATGGGTTTTTGACGAAAAATTGACTTTGGCGGGCTTTTGGCGCTTTTTAGTTGGATGACGTCAGCATGACGTGGTATTTTGTCGTGTAGTGGGGTGACGTGGCATTGACGTGGTTGTGACATCAGTGGATGATGCGAGGATGATGTCAGTGGGGAGGGAGCATGGGCGGTAAGCAGTTTGGCCCCCGCACTGCTTTTGGGCAATGGTGGTATCGGAGGGGAGGGAAGCAACCACCGCGGGAGACTGCCACCTATCCCAGGGTATGGCGGCAAAACCACCATCCCCCAGGCGCTAAACATCGGACAGAGGAGGGCTCGTGATATTCATGTGGGTCGTTGGATGGCGAGGGCCAGATCCAACGGTTGGTGGCGACTGGGATATGGCTGAGACTATGGCACAGGGACCCACCATATAAATCAACGAATTTATAATGTTTGCGGGGTATTTGCTTTTGGTTGGGTTTGCGGGTTCGGGGGTTAATTCAATTAACCAATCGGATGTTAATTAATGTTTTTTGAATAGCGTGGCAATGGACTGTTAAAAGGTTCCAAATAAAGCTTTCAATTCCCTTTGTAAAATAACATATGGCTTATAGTGTAGCTGGGGGCAGGATATTTAGTTTTCTTGGGGCTTTCATATGGTTATATAATACGGGCATGGGGAAATATGAGGGTTTATATAATAAAGTCAATATGTTAGAATGGGTTTATGAGAGGTAGGCACCAAGTTTACATGGTCAAATCAACTTAGGCTTTAGGGAAATGAAAGGGATCCAAGCTATGAACTTGGAGAACTTAGCATAATGGAAGAACTTCATTTTTACACACGAAATGTGGCTTCCTTTGCCTAAGTAAAAACAAAGTTTCACTTAGTTTTTTTTTTATGAAATGAAGTGAACTAGGAGTATTGAGCAGATCCCAACATCCTTGTGGGGAGGTTAGTAAGTGTTCTTGGAGAAATGAGGAGGGAAGTTAGTCATGCTTCATCTGTTTTGTAGCCACCTTGCCATGGTACTTATGATATCCATGAGATGAATCACCTTAAAAGAGACAATTTCTCACAAACCTGTTTCTGCAACATCAAAATTGCCTACCCAGCTTGTTACACCTAACATTTTTTTCTTCCTTTTTCCTTGGGCGCATTTAAACTAGCAAACCCTTACTCTCTTCTTTTCTTTTAACTGCCATTCTGTCTAAGTTTGCCCTTATTTCTTCCAGGGGCTCGAATTTAGCTGTTGAGCTCCTTTGCTTCTCTACCTAACTACTCACCTGCCAAGCTTGAACTGTTTGGACAGATTTCATTCTCTACCTCTAAAACAGGAAATTTAAACATGGATTGACCAAGATTAAGTTGTTTTACCATCCATCAAGTGTGACAAAAGTCCACTAATTGCACACAATGAACTTCTTTGCAAAAAATAGGATAGTACTGGCATTTTGGACTAGCACACTTTCCCGGTCTTCTTCATCTCGGGTTCATTTTCTTTGTTTTTGACCAATTCATTCTTTTTGCCCTTTGATCTTTCTTTTATGGCATACCCTCTTTTCATTTTTTAATTTTTTGATTTTCAAAATATGGAACCTTTGCAGCATGGAAAGGATGAACATATTTGGCATTTTACCAGTCAATCATGAAATATGACACCTATTGGTATAGGAGCATAACATTACATACTTTCGATGGACCCTACTACACAAAAAATGAAAATACATGAAAAAGGTGATTGCAATCACATTTTTTCATGTATTTCTCATTTTTTGTGTAGCAGGGTCCATCAAAAGTATGCAACATGGGTACTCGGATGAGGAATTAAATTTTTCATCCATCGAGTTCTCCTACTCGAAATTTGATTAAAACCTTAGGGATATAAGTTCAAAATATGAGTTGAAAATGTAGTTTTATTATTTTATTATTTTTTAATATTTTTACTTTTTTACTCCAAAAATGGTGAACCATCCCCCACGGTTGACATCATCATCTTGAATCCTATTGGTTCTTATAAATTTTAGTTTGGTTTTACATTTTTCTTAGGAGGCCCATTTTAGACCTCAAAATTTCCCTAATGGACCACACCAAAGCATTATTTTTGCTTGTCACATGTCTTGTTGATATTGTGTCATGTCATCTGGTCCACATCCTTAGGGAATCATTACGTCGCATCTACATAGCCTTACCAAGACTCTATGGCTCCTTCCACCACATCTTAATTTATGGACTCCACTAGGTCTAATCCCTTCATGCAAATAAACACTTTCTGACTATATTCAGTTATGAGGGGAACTTTGGGTAGACAGAATTTTACATTTTAGCATACCTCCCAAACTATCTCAGACCTTTGAATAACTATAACTTCAATGGATATCTAGTCCTAGCCCACCATTCAAGGTCTTGGTAAGCCTCTACCATGCCTTACCCTTGGATGGCCTGGATACAAAAATTTTCCTAAGCGTCAATCCAGCCTTGCACCTATAACTCTCCAAATGGGTCCACTCCCGAAAGGTTGCATGCCTTTTAAAATCTCGATCATCAGATATTTAGTCTTAATGGGATTTCCACAAAAATATAAGACTCTCCAAAATCCAAAGCTACCAACTTTTTCACCTTATGTAAAGTCTCGAATCCTCTAGATCACATAATCCTCACAAAATAAAAATAATACATAGCCTCGCCCAAGTGGGGCCCTCACTGGATATCGCTAGCCATATCCACTTGAATGAATAACATCAATATTGTCCTAAATCTAGCGCATTTAAAAATATTCACATAGTTTACCTAGCTAGATGCCCAGACTCTCAGATAAATCCACAAGACTCAAGTGTATCTAGTCATTTAGTATATTTGGATAAACTAATGGTCGCAAGAATAAAAATTTATCCAACGTACATGCATTATCCTCCCAATAACCAATTTGACTCTGGATACATCTATTACTTTAAAAGGTTTATGATTCCTCTACCCTGATATGAAAATTTTGATTTTTAGAATACTTAGAATTAGAAGGTACAAGAACTTCATGGGGTTTTACCAAGGTTATCCTTGAAGTAGGGAACTACCCATAAAACCTATTTTATATAGATACACTCCCTTATACAAACTATTAATATACCAAATGGTTATGCATAATCGTAAGACAATCAATGGACCTAACAACATGCCAATTATTAGGGACTAAAACAGGCTAAGCCATAGCTAACATTACTCTATAAATTTAAATACAACAACATCATATTATACCTCAAAATGAGTCCAAAGTAAACCCTTTCAGATATATAGATTTATCATTCATTGCACCAATTATAACCCTTCCGTAGGAAATACAATCACAGTCTTTAAGATAACTTACACCAATGTTATTCATAACTTATTATAAAATCAGAATCACAATATTTAAGAATCTAGTTAAGCGCATTAAGCAGTCACACATGATTATGAATATAGCTCTACATTATATGATCACATCAACAAAAATAGAGGCCCCCAAGCTTCTCATAATTATGCAGAACTCACATATAGCATTTCATCTTAGACAATAGGAATGCCAACTTCCTCCATTAGCAGTGCATGCCAAGCTAATTGAAGCATATTAAGAAACCATGCATATTCATGTAAATCACTTTGGAATTCATGAGGATATTAACAAATACATAGATCCATAAGTTAAATCATGACTAGGAAAGCATCTAGAGCAAATCATTCACCATGATCATACAGAGATATCAATAACCTTCCTGAGGTGGAACTGATCCATACACACAACACATAGATTGAACTCCTAATAAGATAACTTATCATCATGGTTATGGTAGTGATATGCAAAAACTTATAATTGTATAAAGATAAATGAAACTTATGAAATCATAAATTAGTCCTCAGTGGTATCTTATCAACAATTAGGAACATATCATAAAACTTATAAATGATTAAGAAGGCTACAACCACATATCACAAACTCATAATTCACCATAGATATACAAGTTAGCTAGTCAATCGTGATTAGATAGTGAATCAAGCATTGTTACATAAATGGCATAGGATTAATAATTAGTCATATAAAATAAGGCATATCATAGTTATCTGCATTTGAACGTGCATAACCAACAATACTTATTTGAAGAACTTGAAATGGGTAACAACTAAATGGGGAACTTCCACTCTCCACCCAACCATAAGACAACTACATTGCAACCTTTCTTATCGCTGACCACCCTTGAGCTGAATCCACGTTCTAAGGGAAATTTTTGCATAGGGAAATGGTTCACACCAATGGACTGAACAAAATTTTAGGATATGAATTTTACTATTTCAATGTTTCACCACATCAACAACCCACACTTAGTGGTCCATTCACTCACTAAAATTCACATAGGCCATACAGACCACACAACCTTAGACAAGAACTCAATGGTAATAAGGCATAGCCACATAAATGATCACGCAAGTCACAGAGAGTAGGCTATCAATTCAATTACAAAGCTTTAGAAAATAGAGGAATAAGACCCAAACAAGGACTACACTCCCAATCACCGAGCATCTAGTGCACCGTTCTGATCTCTTCTTGCTATCTCTATGTGACAGCTAGAAGTGCACCCTAGCTCTTCAGCTCATCCTATTTTCTATTTGTAAGATAGAGAGAGAGAATCTCAGGAATGGGCACCACATGTCCTTTTGTACCACCAAGTCCAATCACATCCCTTCATCTGTTAGGAGGTAGTTTGACTTGTTATGCCACCTACTCACTCTTCAGGTGAGGGCACTATTTCCACTTCTTCACTTTGTAACATTCATTAATGAGCTCTTCCAACTTAGTTTAGACCCAATGATGTTGTATAAAAATTGCCATACAAATGACCCATCGAGTGTACAAGAAACCTCACTAATTTATTCAAGTGGTATGGGCCATGGATTTTCAAGAAAGATAAGCGGGTGATCATGCTTCCAACATTAAAGCAACTTTAGATAAAATAGGTGAGAAAGAAATTTTCCCCGCAAGCCAAGGATTTGTAAGGTTGTCAAACCATTAGTTGTGTTAATTAATCAATTATATTTTAAATTACAATTAGTATATATTTAATTATAGGTCCATATAGTCATGCTTCCGTCAGACCGGGAAGTAACTCCTCAAATCAATTCATTGATATTCATTTAGGTTGGTCTTTATTATATACATGACGGAGATACTGTTCATTTCATCTCCCGGTGACTATTCATATTTTTTATTATTTATTTACATCAATTTCAGTTATTCACCCAATCCTGATGATTAGGTGTCAACATTCCCCCCCTTAATCTGAAGGGATGTTGGTGAGTCCAAGCATTGTTCTGAATCTTTCAAGCTTTTCTCTTCCAAGTGCTTTGGTGAAGATGTCTGCAATCTTCTCATTAGTGGAACAATGGTGGAGATGGATTGTTTTGGCCTCAACATGATGTCGAATCAGATGATATTTAGTATTGATGTGCTTCATTTGATCATGGAACTTTGGGTTCTTGGCCAACTTTATTGCCAAGGTATTGTCAATCATGAGCGGAGTCGATTGTACTTGTTTTACCTACAAATCTTCAAGAATTTTCCTGAGCCACACAATTTAATTTGTTGCCTTAGCTGTTGCCACATATTCTGCCTTTGTTGTGGAATCTGCTGGAACTGATTGTTTGCGTGATCTCCAGGAGATAGCTCCTGATCCAAGACTCATAGCATAACCTGAAGTAGATACCCCAGTTTCTTTTTCTCCATAGAAGTTTGAATCAGAGTATCCAATCAAGTTGAAGTCGTCTACTTATGTATACTTGATTCCAAAGTCTTGAGTTCCCTTCAAGTACCTTAGAACTCTTTTTGCAGCAGACCAATGTCCCTCACAAGGCTTTTGCATAAACTTGGAGAGGATTCCAACAACAAATGAAATGTCTGGTCTGGTAGTAGTTAGGTAGTTGAGACTTCCTACAAGCTGTCTATATTTTGTTGCATCCTCAAATTCTTTTCCTTCAATGGATGTGAGATTTATGTTTTGTTCCATTGGAGTAGTAAGAGGATTGCATTCTGTCATGCTAAACCTGTTCAACAGATCTCCAATGTACTTCTTGTGAGAAAGGAATATGGATTTTGGATGTTGAGTTACTTCAATACCAAGATAGTAATGAACATAGCCAAAATTAGTCATTTCAAAACCTTTCTTCAATTCCTTATTTATGGATGCAATGTAGCTTTCATTGTTCTGTGTCATCAAAAGATCATCTACATATACCATAAGATATACAACTGTTTTGCCAACTTTCTTGACAAATAAAGTTGCATCATCAAGATCATAATGTTTGAAATTGACTTTCAGAAGATGCTCAGTTAGTTTTTCATACCAGGCTCGCGATGCTTGTTTGAGGCCATACAAGGATTTCACAAGTTTGCATACTTTATGTTCATGTCCTTTCACAACAAATCCTTCAGGCTGGGACATAAAAACATTCTCTTTTAGATCTCCATTCAAGAAAGTAGTTTTTACATCCATTTGATGGACTTTCCAACCGTTCTAAGCTGCTAGGGCAAGGAGTGTCCGTATGGTAGCCCATTTTGCAATGGGGGAAAAAATCTCCTCATAATCGACCCCTTCCTTCTATGCAAAACCTTTTGCCACAAGCATAGCTTTTTGCTTGTCAAGTGAGCCATCAACTTTATACTTATTCTTATATACCCACTTGCAGCGAATTGGTTTGGTTCCTAATGGAGGATCAACCAGCTTTCAAGTTCCATTCTTTATCAGGGCATCATACTCCTTTTGCATCGTTTCTTTCCATTCATCATGAGAAGCAACCTCTTTGAAGGAAGTTGGTTCGAAATCTGTAGACAAATTCAATTCGCAATCATAAGAAACATCCATATCAACAGGTGAATCAGTGTCATCTACATCACCTCCATTTTGTTGGTTTGAATTTCTAGTCCCTATCTTTCCAACCTCATCAGGATGAACACTTTCAAGTGTCTTTGTTAGCCACTTTGGGGGACCTTTCTCAGATTTTCCAGGCTGCTCTGTTGATTGACTTAGGATTGAATCAAGATTGAGTCTCCAAATTCTATCAATCACATCACTTAAAGTATCATTCGTTGTTGGAGTTTCATGTGGGGGAGAGAGTGCTTCAGAAGAAGATTCCACATGTTAATCTAGTATAGGAATCCCCCCTTCAAGATGTGGAATCTGATTATCAAATTCTTGAAATGATTTTGCATTTGCAAATCTATCCAAGCAATCAAGTTGCTGCTCAACAACATTGTCAGCTTTGGATGTTTCAAGAAATATTACATCTCTAGATACAACAAAATTTTTATTAACTTCATCATAGAGACGGTATGCTTTGGAGGTGTTTGAATACCCCAGGAAGATACAATTACAACTTCTTGCACCAAGTTTGTTTCTATGTACCTTTGGTATCAAGGCATAACAGGTGGAACCAAAGACCCTGAGATGCTTTACCAAAGGAATGTGCCCATAACACATTTCATAGGGAGTCTTGTTTCTGATAGCATTAGATGGGCATCTATTCTTTATATATACAGCACATAGAACTGCATCAGCCCAAAACATCAATTTTACATTTTTGAAAAACATCATGGAGCGAACCATATTTAAGATTGTCCTATTCATTCTTTCAGCTACACCATTTTGTTGGGGATTATAAGGCATAGTTGTTTGATGTTTGATCCCATGTTGGCGAAGATAGTTTTCAAATTCATTTGAAGTATATTCTTTTCCATTATCAGTGCGAATAGAGCCAATATGAGATTGTGCATCATTTGCAATCCATGTATGAAAGTTCTTGAATGTTTGAAAAGCATCAGATTTGTTCTTCAATAAATAAACCCAACACATTCTGGTGTAGTCATCAATAAATGTCATCATATATTTATTTCCATTTGCAGAAAGAATAGGCATTGGACCACATAAATCTGAATGAATGAGTTCAAGTTTTCTATGTGCTCTTGAATGTGAATCATGAAAAGACTGTTTGCTATGCTCTCCTAGAATGCAAGCATCACATTGCTTAAGTTTCCTAGGAATTGTAGGAAAACCAGTAACACCATTTTTCTTCAACAAGCCGAGGTTGCCATAGTTCAAATGTCCAAATCTAGCATGCCATAATAAACTTGATGGAAGTGTACCCTCTTCATAATGAGAGTTGTATGAGAAATGTTGTGCACAAGCAGAGGTACCCTGAAGCTTGAGAAGCCTTTATTCTTCTATCCCCCTCATGAAAAGTGAGTGGTTAGATGCTTTTCTCACCTCAAGCTTGCCATCAAACATATGAATGGAGTGGACTTGCTGGAAGATGTGGACCAAGGACAACAAGTTTCTCTTCAACTGTGGGAGATATATAACATGATGTAGAAGGACTTCTGGAAGACCATGCAATTTAAGCCTTATTGTGCCAAGCCCTAATGGCTTGATTTTTGATTGGTTTGCAAAGTATACTACTCCATCAACACTGTCAGTAAATTCTTCAAAAAAAATATTTTCTATGAGTCATGTGGCAAGTTGCTCCTGAATCAAGCAACCCATCATTTTTCCAAGAAGCAAGTGAAGCATTAAATAAGTCTTCATTTACTCCAATATTACATTGTGCCACAACATAATGAGCAGATTCAGGTGCTTCACCTTTGTCTGTGTCATTAGTTTTACCTTTGGGTTGGTTTCTTTGCTGCTCAATTTTGTCCCAAGGTAACTTGCATGTGGGGGAATCATGTGATCCATTTCTTTTGTAGCATATGCAATGCAAATCTTCCTTTTCTCCTTGAGAGTGTCTACCCCCCTACCTCTGAAATATCTTCCTATTCCTCTTCGACCACCTCTTCCTTTGGAAGAATATTGAGCAAAATTCTTTTCTTTATGAGCAAGGCACACAGCCTCTTCAGAAGATTAAGGGGCTATCTTCTTTCCAAAAGCTTTCTCTCTTTTAGTAATTTTTTTCACAAGAGAGTCAAAGATAATATCTTTGAGATTTCCATTTGCTTGCAATGACTAAAGATAATTGGAGTAAGTAGGATAAAGTGCCTTGAGAAAAGCGATAAGAGGAATATCCAACTCAACCTTAGTGGATTTGATATCATGCATTATAAATTTTACAGATCATAGTTTTGTAATTCAAGAGTGAAGAGTTTAATCATGAGTTGAACAACTTCAAGTGCATAGTATGAGTCATAGAGTTCTTTCATCTTTTGTAAGGCTTCGAAAGCAGTTGAGAATGGTGAAATATGGTGACTCACCTCTTCACTTACAGATGTTGCAATTATTGCATAGGCTTTGCTACTCTTATTTTCCCAAATGGCGAACTCCTTGTCTGAGGTAGGTTGTTCTGGCTCTTTGTCTCCATCTCCAACACACACTCCTTTCCACAACTCATTGAAAATGAGGGTGTGTTTTATCATCCGGGACCACTCAGGATAGTTCTCCTTTCCAGTGAGAACTATTCCCACAATAGATATGATTGAATGTATTGTAAAATTTGTGTACTATGAAAAAATACTTCTAACAATATACTGTAAAAAATTGTACTTCTGGTGAAAACTTTGTTTAACTTTGAAAAAAAATGGTGGAGGCCAGCGCATGTATTAAAAATTATGTATTAAAAAAACACTGTTATTCAGATACCTCCTGCGCATCATACATCATGGCTGCCATTCATCAAAACTAGTCCCATGCTAGTAACCCCAGCCTGCACTGCATGTGGGCTGGCTTTGACCACCCGTTGCAATAAATGCTTGAAGCAAGCTCTTTGCTGCGTGTGTCTGTTCTGGTGTCCTAGATATTTCAATAACACGATCCGAGGAACCAGACTCAGAATCATGCAACTTCACCTTTTCTCCAAATATCTCTCAAATGTTTTGAATGTTACTTCCTCTCTTCCGCTACGCATCATACACCAGAACAAGGTCTCGGTTCTGGCCAACAGCGTTTGGCTCTCTCCCTTTACGAAATCTGTTGTGGTATGGCGCGTAGAGATACAACTGAGCAGGAGGACTGTTGGTTGACCAAAAGCAGAGGTGTATTGGGTATATCAAAGTATGGTATATCATTCAACGTAGGTGTCCACAACATTATACTATTGAACGGAGTCCACAAAGTTATATATTAAAAAATAATGATATATGGTATGCGGGAAAATGATAGGCTTCGCTATATATGGATTTCAAATAACAGTGGTATATGAGGAGTCGGGAATATATGCAACAATAATATGGTATGGCGTTACAGTATACCAACAGAGCTGTGACAACAGAGCAGTGGATGGAAGCACAGTGATGGGGAGGTATGCGGATTCAAAACAATGTAAAACCATATCATATACCACAACTTCAAAACAACTAGGTGCGATGAGCGTGGAAATGGAAGTAGAGTTCAATGTATGAAACGGATATGGAAGAGCATTAACTGGAATATGGTGAGGAGCGATCAGTGTACCAACGGAGCAATGATCCCACGTAACAACGATTAGTTACCATTCCTCCTCCTGATGAAAGAGCCACACGAAGGTCGCTGAGTCTCGGCCTTCCTTCCTCCTGTGTGGAGGCACCATCAACACCAAGAGTTTCAACCCAAACTCACTCCACAGTACCTCCAGGCAGCAAGTAGCTCCAATCGACTCCTTCAATGTAGTAACGCACTTCAACAATGAATGATATTTCGCAGGAATTTAATAGAGATGTCAGCCTGCAAAAAATGCAGAACATAGGAAAAATAGGGAGTTACAAAGCAGAGGGAAGCCAAAAAAGGCACTGGCTCTGATACCATGTCAGACCAGGAGGTAACTCCTCAAATCAATTCATTGATATTCATCCAGGTTGGTCTTTATTATATACATGAGGGAGAGACTGTTCATTTCATCTACTAGTGACTATTCATATTTTCTATTATTTATTTACATCAATTTCATTTATTCACCCAATCCCGATGATTAGGTGTCAACAGCTTCATCCATGTCAACATTACAATCATCATTACAATAATAAATGGTATAATAGGGGGGTCTTATAAACCCCACTCCCTTAAAGAAACACCATCCTTGGTGTTCTAAACAATAGGGGATGTTAACAAAAACAAATCTCTCTATTTGCAACTCTTTATCTCAACCACATTTCCCATGTTTTGAATAATCATATCTATCTATGCCATTCACTATGCTTAGGGATCCTTCAGGAAAAAAGTTCAACTCATTACTTCTTGGGGCACACCTAATATACGCTTGATCCCACTGAGTATGCACATGATTTTTTTGAAAACCACCCACTTTCCAAGTTCAAGGATCCCTTCTCTGCTTTACTAGTCCCTTGGGAAATACATTTACTCTTTTGTGTAGTTACACACCTTCCAAGTTAAGGCATCCCCTTCTTTGCTTCATTAGTACCTAAAGTGATCCATCCCTTGGAAAGGATTCCTAACACTAGATAATTTCTTCACCTTCAAGGCATCCTTTTGCCTTGCTTTAACAACAAAACACATTTTTCATGGCATAACTCATGGCGATCAATGGACATCGCAAGCTTCTAGTGTCACTACAATGGCGTAGTCCTGAAGGCCTTCAACTCCATTATGTTGTTGATGTGCACTCTAATATTATTAAGTTGATATTGTTTTCTTTGTAGTCAGCCTCATATATTAACGCTGGATAATTTATTAGTTCACCTAAATAAAAACACATGAGCCTTATGATATTAATAATAATTTTTTTAAAGAAAATTAACCTACACTTTCATCAATAGATTCTTTATAAGGTTAACCATAAAATTTCAAATCATTTCATCTATAGCTACTCGTTCCTTCCTCTAGGTCACAAGCATTGATTTATTTCACTGAAAAATTAAATACGCGGTGTTCTATAGCTCCACACAATATTCATCCAGCTTTGTCTTCAAGTCCATCTCATTGAGTAGTTTTACCACCAAGGAAGCACTCAATGGCAAATATACTGCTCCACAAAATATTTGCATATAGGTCCCAATAATTTCCCCACTCTTGTTCATCTCCCAATGTGCATGGGAAATTTACCATCAAGGTATTCATTTATCGATAGGAATATTATTTACCACCACATTATAATCACACCTCCATTATCATCACACCTTCAATATTATCATAGTTTTCACATCACCTGCCACCAAGGTAGGTGTTATTGTTCAAAAGGTATTTAAGTGGTGATTCTAGTATTAAGTGCTGGTAATAGCTAAACTATAAGAACAGGGTACTTTCTCATCCCAAGCTAATACTCAGTGGCATATGTGCTTCATGATTTGACCAAGGAATTTAGTTAATATTAGTATACTAGCTAATACAATGTTTAACATTCACTGTCATAAACATAATATAAATATAAGTAAAAAAATGTCATAAGCACATGCTTATAATGATAGTTAACAAAAATATTTCATTCTTGGACACTTTCTTGAGGGATCTATTTCATTATAGGGAGTTTAATTGGATAGACCTCATCATATTATCCCAAACATACATCATCCTTTCTTTTTTAAACATTAATCATCCTGCTAGCGCTTGAAATTTCACCTCAGGCTGAGAAAGGTAAACCTCAAGGCTACATCAAACCATTTAGCCTCGTAGCTAGCCCTACGGGGCAGGAGAAGGCTCTCTCCGGTCAATCTCGGCAGATATTCAATGGGATGATATGACCAACAAGGTAACACTGATATTAGGCTAGTAAACTGATTTAAAAGGTTGATTTGGGGTTTTTTGGGTTTTTGGTGGCAATTTGAGGAATTGCAATTTTGGGTGCGGGGATTTGACACAGTTTCTGCAGGGGGTTCCTTGGGGCGAGGTAGGAGACTGTATTGATGCCTTTGATTGAGATGGATGATCAGGAATGAAAGATGAGGAGCTAAAGAGAGCAAACAATGACTTTGAATTCCCTTTAGACAGTAGAAAACATTGAAATTAAACAAATTTAAAAGCAGAGCATGGCTAGCATGAATTCATACTTTAACACTTCATTTGTTTAATGTGCAACAGTAAAGAAAGGAAATGAATCACATAAAAAAGCTTACAAGAACATGGAGAAAACAAACCATCAACACATGAGTCCACAAGAATCCCAAAGATGACTGCAAAACCCTGGTCTTCCTTAGCCAAAAATTGCAGAGATACAGTGAAAATATACAATGATAGCTTCTCCCTCAAGAGTCCAACCATGAAAATGAGCAAGAAAGTACATAATATAGATGATATAACCTCTTTCCCTGCCTCCATGGGTCGAGCTCACTATCCTAGGAGCTGTTTCAACCACCTCTAAACTAAGCACTACAAAATAGGCAGTCAAAACAACTTGCCTCTATAAACTTCAAAACCAGTTCATACATTCAATTTTTACCCTTTACATGAATAAATCTTCTAGAAGAGTTACAAAAGGGTAAAAGTGTATAAAAAGTGTCACAATTACATCAAAGAGGACCATCATTAACCTCAAAAAGTCAAACCAAGTCAAACTGTGCTTTTCCGAGCTGTTACAGTGAAATCTGGCAAAGTTTGCCTGACGGGTCGCGCACACCTGCCTGACGGGTCGCGCACATTTGGAGCTATGTTTGAGGCACTTGCAGGTGTCAGAATTGGGTGCAGGATAGCTCGTTGGAAAGGTATGTGAGTCTAATTTCCAACCCAACTAGAATTTTTGGATTTGGAGGTCATTTGCCCTATCAAAACTTAATTCTCGTAAGACTGGTTTCTGCAACTCAAAAAAGGGGCAGAAAGTCAAATTTTGCATGCATTTTGACCTTTTGGAGGCCCAAAACTCCATAAAAACTCAATTCCATCCATAGGCATATGTAACTTTGCATGAAAAATCTAGAAATGCTGAGTTTTTGCAAAAAGGAGCTGCGAGGAGCCAAAACCTGTAAATTTCCAAAAATTGCCAAAATTACCCAAAACTTTCAGATTTTTTTTGGGATTTGAGCTGTGGCTAGGCTAATGAGTGCCATGATCCTTGAGTGAAGCCTCATCCAAGATACGGAGGGGATTTGGCTTCTTTCTCTGTTTTTGGGCCTCGGTCAACCTCCTTTGAAAAACTTTCATTTTGGCTTTGCATACATGCATCCTTGCCCAATAATGATTTTTCATATTCCTCAGTAGCTTTTTCTCTTGGTTGGCCTTAGCCAACAACCTCTCTAAGTATGCATTCACTTGGATGAGCATTGACTCTCGGTCTGCAGGTAATGGATCACCGGGTCTTCTTTGGTTCAAGACTCGGTCACTACGAATCCTCCATAGCTCATCAAGTGCTTTCTCCTCCTCCAGTTGTTTGTTCCGCTGCTCTAGGTAAGTGATAGTCCATTGGGCACCCTCAAGTCTCCTCTGCAAAGCATCACTTTCAGCTCTCAGATGCTGAATGATCTCCTTTGCCTCTCGGCTAGGAGAACTGGCCTCAAGATAAATGACTGCGGTGTCTGGGACTCCTGATGGACCCTCATGAATCATAGGCTGTTTTCCCCTCTGTGCTACCTGTGTTGATGAAGAGAGCGAGGCCCCTTCCACCTGATTTGGAGATAACACTCGCTGAGCTGATGATGAAGGCGAGACCCCTTCCACCTGCTGTGGAGATAGTACTTGCCTGGCTGCTGCAAATAAGGCGCTTGGGCCTTTCTGATAGGTGACCAGAGGTGTGGAGTTGACATGTCGGGTGACCGGAATATCAGGCTGCTGAGATGGTCCTCCCTCCTCATGAAAGACCTCATGATGTGGCTGGGGTGGCACTGTGAAAAACTCACGAGAGATAAACTCCTCCCATGAGATACCCTGCTGTGTCAACTGATGCAAGACTATGAGCTGAATCAAACCATAATGACATAAGCTCCTGTACTGCTGGGCCGGGGTCTTCCTTTGCAACATGGGCACCATCTTCTGAATGTTCTGAAAGAAGAAAACCGGGATGTTCATCATCCTCACTCGGGTGAAGTGCATCAAGAGGCGAATGTGATATGAGTACACCTGTGAAAATCTGCCCTCACAGGTAAAATAGTGCATAATAAGCCTCATGATGGGAGCATACTCGCTCCGGAGAAATATGAATGGAAAAACACCCGCTAAATGTCTCAAGAATGGTGGCCGGACATAAGGCTCAAAGTGAACAGTATCTAGCAACTTGCGCTTAGGCCACACCTCACCAACATTCGGTATCCCTGTAGCATGTGAGATCACCTCGGGTGTCAATGTAAAATCTACCCCTGCTAGATTGACATGTCCATCATGCAAATGTAAAACAAAGAGGCAGGCCAACTCTCTGTGATGTTGAAAATGGGAGATCCTCTCACAAAACTGATAACAAGACATGTACTGAAAATAAGTGACTGCCATAGGACAAGCCTGTAATTCTGCGAAAGAGGTGGGCTCCTCTCGCTTATGATGTCCACCCTTACCACCCCTACGAGGCCTCCTCTGTACCTCATCCTCTGTAGATGATGAATGGTCATCACTTTGCTCATAAGTTTCGGTTTCTGACATGGTTTAGGAGCAAAGTGGACAAACTGAAGTGCTGTCTCTGCCTGCAAAAAGTGCTGAACTCTATGTTGTTTCAAGGGGAAAAAGACATGAGGGAAATGTTAGGGGAGGGATCTTTTAACAAGGAATGGGAATATATAAATATAACATGGAATTTTTAAGGGAAATGTTGCAAATCATTATGCATATAGGAATACATATTTATAATTGGGAAATCATTTGCAAAGATCATTGCATATGGGAAAAAACATATATGAAAGTGAACATGGGAATATGCATACATGTATTAATAGGGGAAATAGGGAAACCATGCACAAAACATGCTGACATATTTACCAACATTTTTTGTTATTTACACATGCATATGGTGGAGGAGAACTAGGGTTTTGAATTTTGTTTTTTGATGCTTTGGGAGAGGGATAGGGTTTTCATTTTAGTGATTAGGGATGGGGAAAGATTTGCATTTGATTTGTAAAATAATATGGGAAAAGAGATGAACATATAAGTGTGAGTGAAAGGGAAAGGAGGGAAACAAACCAAAGGGAAAAGTAGCTTGAAACAACACAAACCCTAGCACAGTTTGCTCATTAACATTGCAGACATATAAAGGAGTTTCACTTGTAAAATTTTGATCATTTTAACATGTTCATGACATCCACCATTCATAACCAGCAACCATTCCATGTTTAGAGCACCTACCTCGAACAATTTGATAGCTTGGAGGGCGTTTGAGGGAATTTGTTTGGAGTTTGCAGCAAAACAGTCCAACGGGTCGCGCACCACGCCCAACGGGTCGCGCCCCTCTGACGGGTCGCGCCCGTTGTTTTTCTGAACTGTGGGAGACCCTCTGACGGGTCGCGCGCACCCAACAGGTCGCGCACCTGGCTCGACGGGTCGCGCCCCTCTCTGCTGCCCGAAATCGCTCTGTCTTTGCTCCTTTCTCTCAATCACTCTCTCAAACCTCTCTTGCAAGCGTTAGGATGCACAATGAGAGTGAAAGGAGGGAATTTGGGCTTTTATAAGTTTCATTTAAAAAAAAATTCATTCATAAACCCACTTTCTAAAGTTTATCTTTGACACTTTTATAACACTGACTTTTGGTTTCCTTTATCCTGAATTTGACTCATTGAGTGCTTTGACTTGATTCTTTTTGCAGGTAGATCATCCGAGGGACCTTGGCAAGGGGACCAGGGTTGCACTTTGTCCGCTGAAGACTTTTGAAATTTCATCACTTATTTACAAAAACTCGGAAAATGACCTTGGCTTTAAAAACAGAGTTTTTAAATTCAAGGTGAAAATTCACTGTACAAGATAAAAATATCGAAGAAACACGTTTGCAAACCTCCCTCTGGCTTGCTGAGTACTCATGGATTTTCAAAGACATGACCTTGCAGAGATAAATGACCAAAACCCTAGACCTAGGACTTTGACCTCAAGACAAAACAAGACAATCTTGAAAAAGCTTAAAGACTGATATGACCTGATACAGCAAAGCCAAGGGGGGTATAAATAGACCAGCTCCTCCATCAGGGTTATGGCATGCCTAACGGGATGCAAAATTTGACACTGATGAGACACCTACATATGCAAATGCAAAGAGTTTTGATCGCTGATGGAGGGCTTAAGATCGACACTAACATTGGCTCCAATGGGGATGGTATCTCCTTGGAGGTGCCAAGAACCTTAGACCTCTGGGAGAGCAGACCATTGTTTTACAATTATTGGGCAATTGAGTCAAAAACTCAAGCTGAAATGCATGACTAAAAACTGATGAGTTGACAACACAAATTGACTCTCACTCAACTAAAAACTGACTCGATACTTAAGCACAACCGACAAACTGAAAATGATGCTCAAAGGGGAGCTTATTCATCAAAACCTACCCTAACAGTTTCATTCATCACCTGGTCAAGTGAAATGAAACAACCAATGTAACCAAGTAAGTATCTTGTCTGCTGTTCGAAGTCTCCGCAAGTGCTCACTTATGAACAACAAGAGAGAACTACTGAAAGGCAACTCCCATGACAACTTAGAAACAGATCCATTGAATGATATGGCTTCTCTATCCACCTCCAAAAACACTGCATAAGGATCTTGAAATTCAAGCACACTGGAACTTAGCTCATCCAATGGATTACTTCTCGTTTCCTCATACCATGAATGCAAATTGTGATCTGAGCCTTGTGACGAGACCTCTGCTGAAAATGACAAAGAAACTGATTGCTGGATCAAATTCATATCAGCACATGTTTCAAGCTCACATGTGGTCAATGGAGAAAGACTTTGACTGCAAACCTCATCCAAAACATCAGCTATTGGATGATGAAAAACTTGAAAAGACTGCTGTAATGTATCCATTGAAAATGTATGACATCCTTCTAGCTGTTCATCTTTTTCTTGAGAAATTTTACAAAGATTCTGCCTTATAAACTGAAATGCTTCGAAACAAAAGGGTATGGAATCTTCCTGTATCATCAAATCATGTATTTCGTCTTCCACAACTTCATCTGTAATATGCCCTTCAATTTCATTTGGTGGCTGCAAATCTGATGCTACAAGCTGCTCAAGAATTTTATTATCTGTCTCATCCTCAACATTAACACTGAGATATTGCTGATTTGTGATAAGCTGTTCATTTGAAGATTTACTATGCAATCTATCCTTCAAAAACTGAAATGATTCAAAACAGAATGGTACAGAGTCACCTTCTTGTATCATTTGATCAAATATGTCAGCTTCCATGCTTTCATCTGCAACTTGAAAACCAATGGCATTTGGGGGCTGCAAATCTGAATATGAGAAGTCTTGAACAAAATTTTCATTGCTCTCAAGATGGTCCGAATCAAGACTTGTTGACATTTGATTTCTGATTGCATGGTAGTTATCTCTGATGAACTGAAACGAATCAAAGCAAAAAGGCAAAGATCCTTCACTTACTTCAAAATTTGCTGCACTTTCCTCGTCAATGTCAAAGCTGATATGTGATGGCTGAACATTGTATTCAAGCTGCTGAAAATGAACTTCTTTCTCCCACAAACTAGCTGCTTGTTTGATTGCAAGATTAGCTTCTGTTTGGAGAACATAATCATCATCATACTGGTCATACTGAGGCAAATCATTGGTATAAAACATATCATCAAGCATGCAGGTCATATCAACATTGCTTTCTTCGCCAAGGTGATCTACAAAACAATCATTATCAGATCTATGACAACTAGGATAAGAAACAAAATGTTTTGGATCAGCGACTTGTTCTTCTTCAATCAGTGCGCCATGAGTTTGAACATCATAAGAATTTCTTGCGGTGACCTTCTCCATCATCTTTTCCACTGCACTTACCAAAATGTCAAGCTTCACCTCTAGAGATGTTGATTCTTCCAGATCTATGTTTTTCATCTTTTCTTCCTTCAACCTTGCCCGTCGGATCAGCAGATGTGCCTCTACATTTACTGCACTGTTTTGCATCTCGTGAAGTGTTGCAATATCCCTTTCTCTCAGCTGAAACTCCATCTCCGGATCAAAGGCACCCGGATAGTGCAAGAGAGCAGATCTAGGAGAAGGACTTATATCAACTGGCATTGAATAATAAACTTGGTTAAATCTGGCTGAAAATTGTTGTACTGTCTCCCCTGGAAATCTTTTCAGCTGGTTATACTCTTCTACAATCAAGAAAAGGTTCTTCCCGATCATCCACCTGTCGAGAAAAACTTTGACAAACTGCTGGAAATCTGAGATGCTTGCATCAGGCAGGGCTTTGAACCAACTCTTCACTTTGGCTTGCAAAGAAAGAGCAAAACGCCTTATACTAACATCTTCTTCATCAACTTCAAAAAGATCTAGAAAATTCTCAAAATTCTAGACATGTTGCTCAGCGTTGACATTCTTACATTCACCATCAAACATCGGCAAGTATAGATCATAGTTTTTGGGGAAAGCATGAAGAACAGAAGGTAAAACAAGAGGTTTATACCGATCTGGAATTTTACAAGGTATAGGGGTATGTACAGCAGGTATAGAATTAGTTTTGGTCACTTGAGGTTCATCAACTTGAAGATGGCCACCACAAAATTCGGAAGAAAGGTCTTGATCAAGCTCAAAGGTATGCAAATCTTTGGTATTCACGATCTTCAAAGGGAAAGAATTAACTGTAGGTCGAGGATCTCTTCTCAAATACAGTATACTTTGCAAAGCCCTTTTTACATTCTCAGGAAAAGAGGAGAAATAATTTAGAACAAAGAACAAAATATCTTGGATGAAATTCCAACTTGAGTACCTGATCTGTCCATATTCTCCTTTCATGTTTTTGCTGGTCAGGATCATCCTCCAGTGGAGTCTTTGGATCTGATCTCAAAACTGATTTAGAGTCGCCAAGTGAATGATTTCAGCCTTGCAAGTTTCTGATCGTTGTCCACCATCAACAATCAGATCTAAACTTGATACATGTATTGGGGTAAAATGCAAATGAAGTGGTCGTATTCACAAGCTCACGGAGATTGACTGAAGCAGCGTTTATCTACTTCCGCTTATGCAAAGCAAAAGCGTTTCGAAGGCTACCTGGCATAACTTCAGGCTCCGTCTAAGACTTATGAAACAAACACATCAATCCACAGACAAGTTTGTTCTCCCCAGTATGGTCGCCAATATGTTAGCGCTTGAAATTTCACCTCAGGCTGAGAAAGGTAAACCTCAAGGCTACATCAAACCATTTAGCCTCGTAGCTAGCCCTACGGGGCAGGAGAAGGCTCTCTCTGGTCAATCTCGGCAGATCTTCAATGGGATGAGATGACCAACAAGGTAACACTGATATTAGGCTAGTAAACTGATTTAAAAGGTTGATTTGGGGTTTTTTGGGTTTTTGGTGGCAATTTGAGGAATTGCAATTTTGGGTGCGGGGATTTGACACAGTTTCTGCAGGGGGTTCCTTGGGGCGAGGTAGGAGATTGTATTGATGCCTTTGATTGAGATGGATGATCAGGAATGAAAGATGAGGAGCTAAAGAGAGCAAACAATGACTTTGAATTCCCTTTAGACAGTAGAAAACATTGAAATTAAACAAATTTAAAAGCAGAGCATGGCTAGCATGAATTCATACTTTAACACTTCATTTGTTTAATGTGCAGCAATAAAGAAAGGAAATGAATCATATAACAAAGCTTACAATAACATTGAGAAAACACACCATCAACACATGAGTCCACAAGAATCCCAAAGATGACTGCAAAACCCTGGTCTTCCTTAGCCAAAAATTGCAGAGATACAGTGAAAATATACAATGATAGCTTCTCCCTCAAGAGTCCAACCATGAAAATGAGCAAGAAAGTACATAATATAGATGATCTAACCTCTTTCCCTGCCTCCATGGGTCGAGCTCACTATCCTAGGAGTTGTTTCAACCACCTCTAAACTAATCACTACAAAATAGGCAGTCAAAACAACTTGCCTCTATAAACTTGGAAATCAGTTCATACATTCAATTTTTACCCTTTACATGAATAAATCTTCTAGAAGAGTTACAAAAGGGTAAAAGTGTCTAAAAAGTGTCACAATTACATCAAAGAGGACCATCATTAACCTCAAAAAGTCAAACCAAGTCAAACTGTGCTTTTCCGAGCTGTTACAGTGAAATCTGGCAAAGTTTGCCTGACGGGTCGCGCACACCTGCCTGACGGGTCGCGCACATTTGGAGCTCTGTTTGAGGTACTTGCAGGTGTCCGAATTGGGTGCAGGATAGCTCGTTGGAAAGGTATGTGAGTCTACTTTCCAACACAACTAGAATTTTTGGATTTGGAGGTCATTTTCCCTATCAAAACTTAATTCTCGCAAGACTGGTTTCTTCAACTCAAAAAAGGGGCAGAAAGTCAAATTTTGCATGCATTTTGACCTTTTGGAGGCCCAAAACTCCATAAAAACTCAAGTCCATCCATAGGCATATGTAAATTTGCATGAAAAATCTAGAAATGCTGAGTTTTTGCAAAAAGGAGCTGCCATGACAAAGGGTCTCACCGGGGGTGAGACCTGTTGAGGAGCCAAAACCTGTAAATTTCCAAAAATTGCCAAAATTACCCAAAACTTTCAGAATTTTTTTGGGATTTGAGCTGTGGCTAGGCTAATGAGTGCCATGATCCTTGAGTGAAGCCTCAACCAAGATACGGAGGGGATTTGGCTACTTTCTCTGTTTTTGGGCCTCGGTCAACCTCCTTTGAAAAACTTTCATTTTGGCTTTGCATACATGCATCCTTGCCCAATAATGATTTTTCATATTCCTCAGTAGCTTTTTCTCTTGGTTTGCCTTAGCCAACAGCCTCTCTAAGTATGCATTCACTTGGATGAGCATTGACTCTCGGTCTGCAGGCAATGGATCACCGGGTCTTCTTCGGTTCAAGACTCGGTCACTACGAATCCTCCATAGCTCATCAAGTGCTTTCTCCTCCTCCAGCTGTTTGTTCCGCTGCTCCAGGTAAGTGATAGTCCATTGGGCACCCTCAAGTCTCCTCTGCAAAGCATCACTTTCAGCTCTCAGATGCTGAATGATCTCCTTTGCCTCTCGGCTAGGAGAACTGGCCTCAAGATCAATGATCGCGGTGTCTGGGACTCCTGATGGACCCTCATGAATCATAGGTTGTTTGCCCCTCTGTGCTACCTGTGCTGATGAAGAGAGCGAGGCCCCTTCCACCTGATGTGGAGATAACACTCGCTGAGCTGATGATGAAGGCGAGACCCCTTCCACCTGCTGTGGAGATAGTACTCGCCTGGCTGCTGCAAATAAGGCCCTTGGGCCTTTCTGATAGGTGACCAGAGGTGTGGAGCTGACATGTCGGGTGACCGGAATATCAGGCTGCTGAGATGGTCCTCCCTCCTCATGAATGACCTCATGATGTGGCTGGGGTGGCACTATGAAAAACTCACGAGAGATAAACTCCTCCCATGAGATACCCTGCTGTGTCAACTGATGCAAGACTATGAGCTGAATCAAACCATAATGACATAAGCTCCTGTACTGCTGGGCCGGGGTCTTCCTCTGCAACATGGGCACCATCTTCTGAATGTTCTGAAAGAAGAAAACCGGGATGTTCATCATCCTCACTCGGGTGAAGTGCATCAAGAGGCGAATGTGATATGAGTACACTTGTGAAAATCTGCCATCACAGGTAAAATAGTGCATAATAAGCCTCATGATGGGAGCATACTCGCTCCGGAGAAATCTGAATGGAAAAACACCCGCTAAATGTCTCAAGAATGGTGGCTGGACATAAGGCTCAAAGTGAACAGTATCTAGCAACTTGCGCTTAGGCCACACCTCACCAACATTCGGTATCCCTATAGCATGTGAGATCACCTCGGGTGTCAATGTAAAATCTACCCCTGCTAGATTGACATGTCCATCATGCAAATGTAAAACAAAGAGGCGGGCCAACTCTCTGTGATGTTGAATCCGGGAGATCCTCTCACAAAACTGATAACAAGACATGTACTGAAAACAAGTGACTGCCATAGGACAAGCCTGTAATTCTGCGAAAGAGGTGGGCTCCTCTCGCTTATGATGTCCACCCTTACCACCCCTACGAGGCCTCCTCTGTACCTCAACCTCTGTAGATGATGAATGGTCATCACTTTGCTCATAAGTTTCGGTTTCTGACATGGTTTAGGAGCAAAGTGGACAAACTGAACTGCTGTTTCTGCCTGCAAAAAGTGCTGAACTCTATGCTGTTTCAAGGGGAAAAAGACATGAGGGAAATGTTAGGGGAGGGATCTTTTAACAAGGAATGGGAATATATAAATATAACAGGGAATTTTTAAGGGAAATGTTGCAAATCATTATGCATATAGGAATACATATTTATAATTGGGAAATCATTTGCAAAGATCATTGCATATGGGAAAAAACATATACGAAAGTGAACATGGGAATATGCATACATGTATTAATAGGGGAAATAGGGAAACCATGCACAAAACATGCTGACATATTTACCAACATTTTTTGTTATTTACACATGCATATGGTGGAGGAGAACTAGGGTTTTGAATTTTGTTTTTTGATGCTTTGGGAGAGGGATAGGGTTTTCATTTTAGTGATTAGGGATGGGGAAATATTTGCATTTGATTTGTAAAATAATATGGGAAAAGAGATGAACATATAAGTGTGAGTGAAAGGGAAAGGAGGGAAACAAACCAAAGGGAAAAGTAGCTTGAAACAACACAAACCCTAGCACAGTTTTCTCATTAACATTGCAGCCATATAAAGGAGTTTTACTTGTAAAATTTTGATCATTTTAACATGTTCATGACATCCACCATTCATAACCAGCAACCATTCCATGTTTAGAGCACCTACCTCGAACAATTTGATAGCTTGGAGGGCGTTTGAGGGAATTTGTTTGGAGTTTGCAGCAAAACAGTCCAACGGGTCGCGCACCACGCCCAACGGGTCGTGCCCCTCTGACGGGTCGCACCCGTTGTTTTTATGAATTGTGGGAGACCCTCTGACGGGTCGTGCGCACCCAACAGGTCGCGCACTTGGCTCGACGGGTCGCGCCCCTCTCTGCTGCCCAAAATCGCTCTATCTTTGCTCCTTTCTCTCAATCACTCTCTCAAACCTCTCTTGCAAGCGTTAGGATGCACAATGAGAGTGAAAGGAGGGAATTTGGGCTTTTATAAGTTTCATTTAAAAAAAAAATCATTCATAAACCCACTTTCTAAAGCTTATCTTTGACACTTTTATAACACTGAATTTTGGTTTCCTTTATCCTGAATTTGACTCATTGAGTGCTTTGACTTGATTCTTTTTGCAGGTAGATCATCTAAGGGACCTTGGAAAGGGGACCAGGGTTGCACTTTGTCCACTGAAGACTTTTGAAATTTCATCACTTATTTACAAAAACTCGGAAAATGACCTTGGCTTTAAAAACAGAGTTTTTAAATCCAAGGTGAAAATTCACTGTACAAGATAAAAATATCGAAGAAACACGTTTGCAAACCTCCCTCTGGCTTGCTGAGTACTCATGGATTTTCAAAGACATGACCTTGTAGAGATAAATGACCAAAACCCTAGACCTAGGACTTTGACCTCAAGACAAAACAAGACAATCTTGAAAAATCTTAAAGACTGATATGACCTGATCCAGCAAAGCCAAGAGGGGTATAAATAGACCAGCTCCTCCATCAGGGTTATGGCATGCCTAACGGGATGCAAAATTTGACACTGATGAGAGACCTACATATGCAAATGCAAAGAGTTTTGATCGCTGATGGAGGGCTTAAGACCGACACTAACACATCCTACCACTGTGATGATTCTCAACAAACAAATTTTTAAATGAAATAGCATCATGCACATTATTTTCATCATTTATTCATGAAATGTAGAGAGTACATATGCCAATGAATATCAATGTTAGGAAAAATTTATTCTTATGATATTTTCACAAAGGTCATGTCACTGTCTATTTTGTTTAATTGGAACCAATCATGTTTTGAATTAGAGTATTGTTATGAAAAATATTCAAACTACTTCATCTCTGAAGATCTTTTTTTTTGGCACAAGTCTGTGAAGGTTACCATGATACCATTTTTCCATACACAATATTAGGAAAAATACATATTAGAGAAAGTCGACCTAATGCATCCTTAAATTATACAACATGTATCATGGCATATTCTCTTGAGTCTTAGTTTTTACATGGCTCGTTTAGGATCAATATTGAAAATCTAGGGTCTTCAAAATTCTAACAAGTTGAGAAAAGAAGTTGAAGGGAAGAATATTATCAAGATACAATCAATGTGTTGTTTTATAAAATCTAGCAAGGGTTTGAACAAGAAGGGTTTATGGTTTGTACTAGATGATTGATTGCTTCAACTAAAAAAAGAAGACATCCTGGCCTATGAATGAATATGAAGTTTTCTTACAAGCTAAATTCCATATGGAGCCGACAAATTTACAAAGGTCCAAGTTTAAGAGGGAGCTGAATTTTCTCAAAAAGATAAGTATTCTATAAAACCATCCTCTTTGATTACTATTGTTACTATTGTATTTTTCATTGGATAGTCTCTTGTCTATATATTGTTTGCCTAATTGTTTTTGTTCTTCCTTAACCTCCTGTGAGGATTCTAGGTACATAGTAGAACATGCCAAGGCTTTCATAGTAGTTGCAAGAAGTCGAAGAACGAAGCAAAAGAAAAAGGACTTTCCTAAGTTGATACTTGAAGGATATTGTACTAGATGAGACCCAATTTTAGAGGGAACATGCTATTTGGAGTATTCCTTGATTGTGCAAAAGAGAATTCAAGATCTATCCTGTAGCAGATGGTAGCATGGTAGCAAGATTTGAGAATGTTAGAAGGATGAAGAGTATCATGTCAAGAAATTTTCCTTGGTTTCCTAAAATTTTTGAAGAAGAAGCCTCATGAGAAAGAATGATCATATATGTTTTGTCTTTGATAGATGGAGTAGTTGTGAAGAAAATGTTGTCTTTAGAGAGTACAGTCAAAGGCCCTGTTTTTACTCTAGCAAAATTTGAGCTCAAATTACTAGATAATAGACTATTAGTGTGAGACGAAGCATCTGGTTTGGATATTCGGAGAACATTTGTGATCTAACGAAGAGAACATAAAAATCTATGGTTGATCAAAAATGTGTTTCTCAACATGTGTTACTAGCATGATACAATTGTTCATGAATGTTTTGAGAAGTACAACTAAAAACTTAGCTTGGGCTTGTGGAGATTACCTCTCTCTCCAAAAGTGACCACACAAGAAGAATACATATATGAGGTAATATACGGCTTTGGGGCATAATATGAGTTTTTTGAAGCATATGTAAGATTTTATCTAAGGAACAATGATAGAACATACATCTGTGATATGATCTGAAGCAAAATATGAAGCTTGACCATTATAGAAGACTGAAGTAGACCTATTTTTGAACAATTTGATGTAGATTATCATGGATATATTGGAGGGATGACTTGGGATTTAGAGAATGGTCATCTAGTGGTTAGTTTGTCAATGGCTTGGATTTCTCTTATTGAAAAAAATTCTATAAGGAAGGATTGTTGGGTTTTCCCCTTGTGGATTTTCCCTGGCCTCTAGCCTAATTTATGGTGTTATTTTTCTTTTAATTGTATAATTTATTGATGATCTAATGAAAGAGGAAAAATTCTAAATGGAAAATATATATAAATAGTCACAAGTAGTTATCATGTTAAGAAATTATATCTTCCATTCAAATTTTAATAGTTGTTTTTGTCTGGAGTTTACATGAAGTTTTCTTCCTTGCAACAACTATGGGGTATCTCTCCGTTGAATTCATGTACATATTAACTATCTCAACACACATTACATTAGAAAATTTTTCTTAGAACATGATCATCCTTCATGAAATCTCAGAAGCATATACTCATATCATTCACTTAATTCGGCATTCAAATAATACTTTAAGTGTGCCTAAAATTCAAGATTCATAATCAATAATTCTTAGAACACTTATTTGGAGAAAACCTCTATCTGATAGTAAACCTCTTATTTTCTCTTAATTGTAGGCCCCTCTACTCTTTGATAAACTCCAACCAATAGTCTCACATCCAACCCCACTCCCCCATTAGCCCACTTAACCCAAGGTAGTGCATCCCTTTCTTTGATCACAAAATTACCTCAAGCTATGACACTATCCTTGTAGGGTCTCCATATGGGGTGGCCAAGGATGTCCCAGAGCCCTATGGTTAATAGGAGTTTCATATGCCTTCAAGGATACTGGTACTCTCTTGACCCCAAAAACAAACACTTGTCCCTATGCTCGTCCCTCTAGGACTCTAGATTTCCACAAGGTTATCTAAGGATAAGTTCACTCACAACACTATCACAACATGCATAGGTGTCACATGTACCATTCTCTCATCAACACCTTATCTTCCATTTCCTTTCTTCCACAAGACTACGTGCAACACCTTCATTGGCTTCCCAATTGTGTTGCCATCTTGTTCTTGATTATATTTTAACCATTAACCATTATTAGTCATATGAATCATGTTACGACAACAAACTACTTGAATTGTTTATGCATACACATCTATTATAATATGCACATAACATATCTTCATGAATCTAGTATATCATTATTTAATATCTATTCATTGGACATGCATCTATGAACTATTTCATTTCTTGAATTTTTATCATGCTTATGCTATTATTCATCAACATATGACAACTTTGAGAAGAATCTTCGGCGAAAATCACATAGAGATAATTTTGTCGACGCGTTTCGGACCAACCAATGTGGTTCATCATCAGGACAAGTTGAATGAGCAGATCTTGCAATGCATTATAAATAGATCAGGCAGAATATCCAGGTAACGGCTAGAATCATAACAGCTTGATTTGACCGGGAAACGGCTAGTTAGACATGCTAAGCTGGCCTTCAGGAAGACTTGATGGTTCAGATCTTGCAATGCATTGTCTCCACACTCCTATGAACCATCAAGTCTTCCTGAAGGCCGGCTTAGCATGTCTAACTAGCCGTTTCCTGGTCAAATCAAGCTGTCATGATTCTAGTCGTTACCTGGATATTCTACCTGATCTATTTATAATGCATTGCAAGATCTGCTCATTCAACTTGTCCTGACAATGAACCACACTGGTTGGTTCGAAATGCGTCGACAAAATTATCTCTATGTGATTTTCGCCGAAGATTCTTCTCAAAATTGATATGGATCACAGAAACCTAAATTCTATATGACAACTTCTCAATAAATTAAACAAAATTATTAAACTAGTAAGAGATAAGTTAAGAGATTCCCCCTCATAGTTATGGCTACATCATCCAGACAACAACTTTGCAATTTTATTGGGTTGCTCCATGGAAACATGTCAATATCATACCTATTCATATTGATGAATCAAACTCAAATCAATATTCAAGTAATATCAATGTATTAATATATACCACAAAATAATTTAACATAAGTTTATTAATATATACCACAAAATAATTTAACGTAAGCACATGTGCATGGATATATATATATATATATATATATATATATATATAGAGAGAGAGAGAGAGAGAGAGAGAGAGAGAGAGAGAGAGAGATGCTCTAGTACAAATTTGTAACCCCCTTCATATCATACCTATTCATATTGATGAATCAAACTCAAATCAATATTCAAGTAATATCAATGTATTAATATATACCACAAAATAATTTAACATAAGTTTATTAATATATACCACAAAATAATTTAACGTAAGCACATGTGCATGGATATATTACATATATATATATAGAGAGAGAGTACATGTGCATGAATATATATATATATATATATATATATATATATATATATATATATATATAGAGAGAGAGAGAGAGAGAGAGAGAGAGAGAGAGAGAGAGAGAGAGAGAGAGAGAGAGAGAGGTACAAATTTGTAACCCCCTTGTACCATCTCAGGATGTGGAAGGTTTTACTTATGACTTAACTCGACCCTCGCGGTCTGTTGTTAAGACGGGGTTAAAAAAACATCTTTTTTCAACTTCATCAAAACTCTAAATGATGTCACCATGGATTTTGCTCATTGAGAGATTTCTAAAATTATAAATGTTATGTCAATCTGAATCTTTGGTTGAAAGATAGACTCATTTGAAGTTTGACCAATTAAATTGTGCCACATCAATGAGGCACCACCATGTGGCATCCACATCACCTGGCTTCGCATCACCCTTCTTGCATGTCATCTAACTAATATCATGCTGGCGTCATGGTGGCATCATCTTGCCATGTGGAATCCTTTGGTTGTGCCACATGTCGCCCAAAAACTAGTGACTTGGCCACCCCAAAGGGTTGTTTCTACCTGCCACATGTCTTGTTTTTAGTTTTCCATGTCAGTGGTTTGGGAATGTCATCTAATCCATGTCCTTAGGGAATCATTATGTGGCATCCACATAGCCTTACCAAGCCTCCATGGTTCTTGTCACCACATCTTAATTTTCATACACCACTAGGTTCAACCACTTTGAGAAAATCAACACTTTCTTGTTATATCTGGTTCTGAGGGGAAATATGGGTACACATGATTTTTTACTTTGGCATACCTCTCAAACCCCTCCTCCCCCTGCCCCGTACAAACCTATGAATCACTACAACTTCAATGGATATTCAATCCTGGCCCACCATCAATAGTCTTAGTAAGCTTGTACCATGCCTCATTAGAGAAATTTTGAGTTAAAAAATGGGCCTCAAAACAAAAATGTACAACAAATAAACTTTATAAGAACCAATAGGATTCAGTATGATGATGTCAACCATGAGGGATGATTCACCATTTTTGGAGTCAAAAGGTGAACAAAAAACTACTTTTTCAACTCATATTTTCAACTTATCTCCCTGCAGTTTTACTCAAATTTCTAGTAGGAGCACTCGTTGGATGCCAAATTTAATTTGTCATCCAAGAAGTACCCATGTTGCATACTTTTGATGGACCCTACTATATGAAAAATGTTAAACACATTGAAAACATGATCGTAATGATGTTTTTTCATGTATTTCACATTTTTCATGTAGTTGGGTCAATCGAAAGTATGCAACATGGGTACTCCTTGGATGAAAAATTAAATTTCGCATCCAACGAGTGCCTTCGTTAGAAATTTGAGTAAATTGTAGGGAAATAAGTTGAAAATACGAGTTGAAAAAGTAGTTTTTTCTTTTTCCCCTTCAAAACTTGATGAGGTAATCTAATCTTATTTTATTATTTCCACTATTATTTGATAATATTCTTTACGAGGCCCATTTTAGGCCTCAAAATTTCTCTAATGTACCCCCGTATGACCTGGATACAAAACTTTTCCTTTGCATCAATCCAACCTTGGGCCTATAACTCTCCAAATGGGTTAACTTTGGAAAGGTTGCACGCCTTTCAAAATTTGGATATCACATATCTAGTGCTAAGAATATTTCCATAGAAATTTGAGCCCCTACAAAATTTGGTGCTACCAATTTTTCCACCTTATGTAAAGTATTAGATCCTCCTCATCCCAGATTCATCACAAAATAAAAATAATACTTGGACTGCCCAAGTGGGGCCCTCATCATATATCACTACCCATATTTGTCTAATTGTGGAATATCCATATTATTCTAAATCCAGTTCATTTCAAAAAATGCACATGGTCTTCATAACTAGATGCATAGACTCTCATATACATCCACAAGAGTCAAGTGTACCTAGTCATTTGGTCTATCCAAATGCACTAATTATCTCAGGCATATAAACATACCCATCCTGGATGCATTATCCTCCCACTAACCCATCTGGATTTGGATACATATGGAATTTTAAAAGGTATCTGTCTCCTCCAACCCCAGATATAGCTTTTGATTCCTACAATACTTATAAGGTCTAAGAACTTCATGTGATTTTACCAAGGTTCTCCATGAAGAAAGGCATTACCTGGAAAACCCATTTTACAAAGATAAAATCCCTTATACAAACTTTGAACATACCAAATGATTATGCATATCCATAATACAATCAATGGACTTATGAACATGGATAATATCAGGCATTCAAACAAGATATTCCATATTTATTACTACTCTTTAATTTTAAATACTACAACATCATATTATACCATAAAATGACTCCCTAGAAAGCACTTTTATATCTACTGATTTATCATGCATTGCACCAATCATAACCCTTTCTAAAGAAACATAGTCACAATATTTAAGTCAATAGATAACCATGTTATTCACAACTTATTAGACAACGGAGATTACAATATTTAGTAATCTATTTAATAATATCAATCAATCATACATGACTACGAAAATAGATCTGCATCTCATGATCATATCAACAAATATATAAACCCCCAATCCCCTCATAACTATGAAGACACTCACATACAAAATTTTATCTTAGATAACAGGAATACCACCTTCCTTCATTAGCAGTACATGACAAGCTAGTTGAAGAATACTAAGCAACCATGGATATTCATGTAAATCACTCCATAATTCATGAGGATATAAAAAAACACATAAATCCATAAGTTAATAGGAATGCATCTAGAACAAAGCATTCACTATGATCATATAGGGATCTCAAAAACCTTCTTGAGGTGGAACTAATCCATACGCACACCACATAGATTGAAATTATAATAAGATAAATTACCATCATGGTTATGGTAGTGAGTTGCTAAAACTTATAATTGTACAAAGATAACTGAAACTTATGAATCAATGATTAATCCTTAGTGATATCAGATCACCAATGAGGGACATATTAGAAAACCTATAAATGATTAAGAAGGCTACAACCACATATCTCAAACGGCTCATAATTCAATGTAGATATATAAGTTATCTAGTAAACCATGATTAGACAGTGAATCAGGCATTTTTACATAAATGACATGGGGTTAATCATCAGTGATACACAATAAGGAATATCATAACCTGTAGTTTAACACGCATAACCAAGAATACTTATTTGAATAAATTGAAATGGTTGGCAATTGAACAAGGGACTTCGACTCTCCAACCAATCATAGGCTAGCTACAATGAAACCTTTCTTACAGGATACAAATCCCAAGATAAATTCATGGTTTGAGGTAAATGATTACATAGGGAAAGGGTTCACCCTAATGGATTAAACATGATTTCAGGAGATAGATTCCATTGTTCTATTGCTTCACGAACTCAACAATCCACACTTAGTGGTCCATCCACTTACTAAAATTCACATACATCATATAGGCTTAGACAAAAAATAAATGGCTATAAAGCATAACCACAAAGATGATCACCCAAGTCACAAAGTGTAGGCTATCAATTCAATCCAAAAGCATAAAAAATAAGGGAATATGACCCAATCAAGGTCGACTGCTTCCAATGTCTAAGTCTCTAGTGAAACTTTCCACTTTATTCTTGCTATCTCTCTAAAAATACCATAAGCCCAACCTAAATCTTCATATCGTCCTTTTCTTGATCTATGAGGGAGAGAGAGAGTCCTAGGAATGGGTAGGACCTGCCCCTTTGTACTACCTAGTCCAATCACATCCATTCATATTTTAATATGTGGGTTGGTTTATTATGCCATCTCCTCACTCTTCAAGTTAGGGTGTTATATCCACTTCTTTAGTTTTTAATAATCATCAATGAGATATACTAGCTTCAGTTCATACATGATAACATCACATAACATTTGTCATACAATTTACCCATCGAATGTACAAGAAACCTTGAAATTTATTCAACTGGTATGTGTCATGGCTTTTCAATCAAGAAAAGAAGGAAAGAAAGCTTCGAAAATTAAAGAGGCTCTGGGTAAAATAGGTGAGAAAGCATGTTTTCCCTCAAGCTAAGGATCCATAAGGCTTTCCAACCTTCAATTGTGTTAATTAATTAATTAGTTTTTAAATGAAAATTAGAATATGTTTAATCAAATATCTAACTTGGCATGCTCCATCCATGCTAGTGTTACAATCATCATTATAATAAGTAGGGGTAGAATAGGGGGATGTTATAAATTGGTCCAATCAAGTCAATGACCCATCTATCAAAGGGTTCCAACACTAGTTGTGGTTGTAACAACATGTCATTGTATTGCATAGGTCTTCTCATGCGTTGGCAGTTGCTGCACCTTTTTACATACTCCTTGAAATCCTTGAATACTGTAGGCCAATAGTACCCTTGACGGAGTGCCTTATGCCCTATTATTTTGTCGTAAAATTGGCCCCACATGGACCATCATAGAACGCTTTGTGTACCTCATATATTTTTTCTTCTGTTGCACATCTTCAAATGATGAGGTCAAGGCCTCTGTAAAAGAGACATCCATCAATTGCTAAGAACATTCCACTATTTCTCACAATCTTTGACATTATTTTAGTGAAATATGGTGTGGAAGACTTCTTGTAGCCAAGTGGTTAGAGGTATTTTCAAACCAAGGAGAGTTAGTGGAAACAACGAATAGGTTCTCATTAGGAAAGGAATTTTCTAGGAGGAGCCCATTTTCATTAGATGTGAGTTTAGAGAGAAAATTAGTCATGACATTATCCTTTCCTATTTTATCTAAGATGGTGATATCCTATTCTTGTAATAACAATTCCATTTGTAATTGGGTTATTCATTAAATATTTGATGGTAGCATGGTCAATGTGTAATGTTAACAAATAACCTATAATGTAATGTTAAAATATTTTGATAACATATATGATCAGAAGGAACTCCTTTTTAATGATTGTGTAGTTAAGATATGCATGCTATTCTTAGTGAAATAATAGATTACATAGGGTATCCCTCTTCAATTTTTCCTAATAAAACTCCTATAGAAGTGTCTAAGGCATATGTGGAAGTACGGAATAGGAGGGACCAATTAGGTCCTATTAAAACCAAATATTTTGATACCTTAGACTTTAAGTCTTTAAAATCATGCTAGCATCTTTCTATCCACAAAAACTAAAAAATTTTAGTTAGTAATGAAAATAATGGATGAGGAATTTATGAATTTTTTTCGATGAATCATTGATAGTAACTAGCATGTCTGAGGAAGTTGTGTACTTATTTTTGTGAGTGAGGAGTGGGAAAATTTAATATCACCTTAACTTTTTTGAGATCCACCTAAATTCCTTTTTCTAAAATGTGGTGTCCTAACACAATGTCACCAGTTAACATCATTTGACAGTGTAGATTTTTAAGAGCTACATTAGATTCAATATATATTATTAATTTTTTTTCTCCAAATTAGCTAATGGTTCATCAAACTCATCACCATTTTTGAAATAGTCCATATATCTCTCCATAGATTCATGTATCATATCAGATAATATACCAATTACAACTCATATAAATGTGGCAAGGGAATTACATAATCTAAATGGTAGACTTTGATATGAAAATGTTCCCCGTGGATAATTAAGAGTAGTCTTATGTTGGTGTTCAAGCATAATTGGATCCAGTTATAGTTGTTGAATCTGTCGAGTTATTTGGTCCTGCAACATATCATGTCCACAGAAAATGGAACTTATACTTTCGAGCGCCAAACTCAAAATTCTTAGATGCCATTAATTAACGAAAATGACAATTCAATCCTACTAGTGATCTAGCCTCCTCACAAGTGTGTTGACACTTGCAACCCTAAATTATTGGATCACTGGATTTACTGTAAAACCACTAAGGCTGGTAAAAAGGGGAAACTGAAGAAGAGTTGATAAATTCCTTTAGGTAAAGGGTAATTGCCAAAACACCATATATCTATAGAAGAAAGTTGAGGCATGAACATGGATTCTCAGCGATACTAAGCCCTATCTATAATAAAATAAAGGGGCAAAATTAAGGCCAAATTTTACACTAGATCCTGAATAGGAAGGGAAAATAACTTTGAATCCAATTTACCCAAATTCACCATTGCATAAGGTAAATTAAGTAGAGAATTCCAACTCTTCTTCCTATTATAGGCTAGCTAAATTCTTCAATGGGTTAGGGCTTCTTTGTTCATCAAGGATGCTACATATAGTTTTGCACAACTATTCATAAGGTTTACGAATTATGTATTAAATAGTGAATCTCAAGATGTTACAATTGATTTCAGTTCTTAGTCACAATGATATATAAGTGTACATAAACCAACAAAATCATCACATCATTCCTAAATTATATAATCATCAACATTAACCAGAGATTCCTTAAATCAAAATATTCAAAATAGAATCACAACATATAAGATAAACTTGTATCATATGAGATATCTTACAATCATGAGTATGGAAATCAACACCCCTATTCCAACATTTAACACAATTTAAACTTTCAAGATAACTAATTTATCCTAAGTGGAATTTAGATCATCAATCATAAACATATATGATATCACATGCCTCGTGAGATGGAAATAAACACAGAGTTCAAGTAGCTCATTATCACCATAGATATACAATATAATTGGTCAACCATGATTACATAGTGATGCAAGAATTCTTTCATGAATAATATAAGATTGCACATCAATCAATAACATAAAAACACTATCATAAATTCAATATGTTAAATCATTATACTTATCTATGTGAGTTAGATTAGCTAGAAACTAAATTAGGGACTTCAACTCTCCATCCAACCATAGGTGTGATATCCCTTAACTTGAATTTGTTATTGTGAACTTGTAAATATGGTTGAGGATGAATGTGTCTTGATTCTAAAAGACTTATTTAATTATTTTAAAAACAATTTATCAGTGTGATAGACTCATAAAGTTTGAATGTAAATTTTGTATTTATGGTGCTGATAATAAAATATATATTTAACACTGATGTTGAAATACATCTGGTTAAAAGATTTATTGCTACTAGTAAAATTACTGATATTTATTACCACTCATTAAATCTTGGGAATTTAATGTAAATTATTAAATGATTAAATTATCATGGACGTAATTGATCATTAACTTCCCTATAATCCAACAAGTTGTCTTGGAAAATAGGGAAGTGGAGCTCATAAATAAGCTAGTAGCTACCTGCCACCTATGGGGTGAGGTGGAGGTATTTATCAACTACCAACTAAATGGTAGATAGGGTAATCTACTTTTGGTCACTTGCTAGAGAAGAAAAAACCACATAGAGGTAATCTAGTGAAAAGGAAAGAAAAAGACAAAAGCAAATTAGTAGACATATGTGCTTGGGGGGATATTGCTAAAGGGTATCAAAGGTTGGGAGGAGCCAACTAATTCTTTTATTAGTTTTAAAATATATTAACCAAGTTGGTATCTAAAAATTTATTTCATGAATAATATGTTAATGATACGGATTATGGATATCTGAAGTTCTTTTACTTTATATGCCTCAGTGAATACTCTAGGACATTCACATAGAAAGAAATCTTTGTAGAAATAACTAGAAGAAAAATATATTATTTGTTAGTACATTTTATACATGTGTGTACATATTTTTAATATAAATGGTTAGAATTCTAGTGAACTACTTATTGATCTAAATAAGAACATAGAAAATGGAAAATATAAATATATAATTTTTTTTACTAAATAGATATTATTGTAGTATTGATAGTGTGTAGACTTCACGTGTTAGTAGTTTAAGTCTAAGATAGAACATATATGAAAGAAACAACTATTTTTTTCTATCACTAGTAAACATACACAAGATCGTATTAAGACTTGTATTAAAAAATAGTAAGTGAATGCATGAAAACTTGTGAAGAGCGACTGTAAGCCCTTAAAGAAAAATATAGAACTTAACATTTGTATAGTAGCAAATTTAGCAAGAATAAAAATAATAATATGATTATATATGAATACTTTAGAAAAAATAATAATTAAAGTTATACTGGAAATTAAAAATGAATTACAATTTTGGTATAAAGGATTTGAGTAAATAACAGTATGTAGGATAATAATATAGCCTCATAAATTCAAGAAGTAAACATTTTATGTATATATGTTAATAGGAAAAAATAGAGAAATATATTTATTAACAATGTAGGTCGGCATGACTACTTTAAGTTACAAATTAACAAGAACTCTTCACTAAAAGGAACCCATTAATTATTAGAATAATAGGCTCATAAAGGAAATCTTCCAATAAGGAAGAGAAATGTTAAAGATCTACAATGAACATAAAGTTCATAAAACAAATGACTAAGAAACCTAAAGGAAATATCTCGAAGGAATAATCACAAACATGCAGATTATTTCAGTCAAGGGTTTGGAATCTGTTGACTTGGAATGATGAATTCAAAATCTTCATATGCATTAGGAACCTAACAGTATCACTTTGAAGGAAAAAGTTCCAAAATTTCATTTCATGCACTTTAATACTTGAGATAAAATAAGGTATATGATTGCTATTTTCATATTATAATATAAATACATTTCAATTGTAAGGAATAGCAAGTAATAAAGAATTAATACTTGAGATATTTCTGTGTTGGCGTAATCTCCAAAGGCCTATACATAAATAGGAAACTATATCAGGGGCTGATATAAACTATCAAACTTGGCAATGTACAAACAATACAAAAAACATTGCTAAACAAGAAATATATATATATATATATATATAGAGAGAGAGAGAGAGAGAGAGATCATGTTTATAATAAAAATATTACGAACCTTTATTACATAGAGAGGATTACTATAGTTCGTGCGGTACATGCAATAACTAAGAGTTCTCACTGAGAAAAATACGAAGTGTCAGTAGAGAAAATAAACATAATATAAAATTTTACTGAAGGGTTGGGGTTTTAAAATAAAACCATGTACATATACTTTAATTAAAAGAACTAAATGAAAAGAGAAAATGTGAGAGAATTTACATACCATATATATAATAATTGAATCTACAGTATTCGAAAATGGTAATAAGTTGAATCTATGATATACACAGAGATTTTTATCTCTAAATTTTTTTTTTTGGAATATAATCCTAACATCTACATTTATTTTTTAGCCTAAGTATCCTTGACTTAGCCACATGCACTAAAAATCATGTTCACACTTAGTTTTTGGTAAACTAGATTAGTGGACCAACTTTCCCTTGTTTTTTTCCTTTAAAGACTTAATATTATGGAAATATTGGTCCAGCCACTTTCCTAAACCATTTAAACATCTAAGTGCATGTTCACACCTAACCACACCTCATCCACTTGAGTTATTTGAGTATTGGCGCCTCACATGAAGATTCCCCCCTTAAATCAAGGGATTTGGTCCCCCGGACCATTTTAGCATGTTTTAAAGTTGCTTTCCTTGGGAAATGCACCATTATTCATGCTTTCCTCGTGGCTGATAGTTTGCATAGGTTGCCTTGAGCCATTGTTGCTATTTTAGGCCTCCCTTTAGCTTTTCTTAGCCTTTTCTAGTTTTTACTAGTTTTTTCCTAGTTTTCTAGATTCAACAATTTCTATATAACCACCTCCCTTTGGGCTTAGAGGTTTGGTTGCTAATGTATTAATATTGTTCATTAATTTCATAAATTTATTTTATGGAGCAAATTCTTTCTCTCAATATCAGCAAATTACTTGTGTTTAATTTAACTAGAATTCTATATCTATCGGAGTTTCTACAGGAATTCTACATGTTATCAGAGCTAGTTCGAATCTAGTGGAACATGATGATTCCCTTTTGCTGATAGTACTTTATGTAGATGATTTACTGATGACAGGGAACCTTACCTCAATTATTGATTCGGCAAAATCAACATTGCACGATCGATTTTCCATGACAAATTTGGGACTGTTGCACTACTTTCTTGGTCTTGAAGTTTCTCGGTCCACTTCAGGGATCAAGATAGCACTATATAAGTATGCATCAGATCTACCTATCTGCTTTCAGATGACAGAATGCAAGCCAACAACATCTCCCTTCCTTTGGGGGATCAGATTTAGGATGTGGGTACTACACCTTTGGTGGACAATACACTATATCGACAGTTGGTTGGGAGTTTGTTGTATCTTATTCACACTCAACCTGATATATCTTTTGCAGTAGGAGTTTGTTCCAAATATATGCAGGAGCCCCATGAGCTTCACTGGAAAGCTGCAAAGAGAATCTTAGATATGTGAACGGTACTTCTAGTTTTGGTATCTTTTATGCTGCAAATTGCCCACTTTCATTGATTGGGTACACAGATTCTGATTAGGCTAGGGATGGTACAGACCACAAGTCCACCTCTGGTTATGTTTTCAGCTTTGGTTCAGGGCCTTTTTTCTGGTCTAGCAAGAAGCAATCCACGATTGCTTTATCAACAATAGAGGCAGAGTATAGAGGTGCAGCGAATGCACCTACACATGTTGTTTGGTTGCAGGGGCTTCTCTCCGAGTTTGGTATTCAGTATCCACTTTCGACTGTCATATTTTGTGACAACCAGGGGTCCATTCAGATATCGATTGATCCAGTTCATAAGTAGAGGACCAAGCACATTGAGATTCACATGCATTACATCCGCGACCTGATCCGTGACCGAGTCATATCACTGCAGTACTGCCCCATTGAGCAGCAAATTGCAGACATCTTCACCAAGTCTTTCACTAAAAAGAAATTTTTAGAACTGAGAGCTATGCTTGGAGTGGTGGAGACATCTGAGTAGACCCTTTTGGCCACTTAGCCCATTTTTCCTCTTTTCGGGGTGGGGGGGTTCCCACGGGGGTTTCCCTAGACTTTCTTCATTTTATGAGGGTCTTTTATTTATTGTACCTGAGTACTTAACATGGAATCTTGGCTGGGACTCAATTTAGATAAGTGAGTTAGGATGAAAGGGGGGTGTTGGAATATAATCCTAACATCTACATTTATTTTTTAGCATAAGTATCCTTGACTTAGCCACATGCACTAAAATCATGTTCACACTTGGTTTTTGGTAAACTAGCTCGGTGGACCAACTTTCCCTTGTTTTTTGCCTTTAAAGGCTTAATATTATGGAAATATTGGTCCAACCACTTTCCTAAACCATTTAGACATCTAAGTGCATGTTCACACCTAACCACACCTCATCCACTTGAGTTATTTGACGATTGACGCCCCACATGAAGATTCCCCCTTAAATCAAGGGATTTGATCCCCCAGACCATTTTAGCATGTTTTAAAGTTTCCTACCTTGGGAAATGCACCCCTCTTCATGCTTTCCTCGTGTTTGATAGTTGGCATAGGTTGTCTTGAGTCATTGTTGCTATTTTAGGCCTCCCTTTAGCTTTTCTTAGCCTTTTCTAGTTTTTTACTAGTTTTCTAGATTCAACAATTTCTATATAACCACCTCCCTTTGGGATTAGAGGTTTGGCTGCTCATGTATTACCATTGTTAATTAATTTAATACATTTATTTTATGGATCAAATTCTTTCTCTCCTCTCTTGAATATCAGCAAATTACTTGTGTTTAATTTAACTAGAATTCTAGATCTATCGGAGTTTCTGCAGGAATTCTATAAAATTTATACTATGCTGAAAACCCAATTTTATGGGGAACTAAAGGAATCTAAGAACATATAATGTCGAACTGAGGGTTAGGTTTTTACAGTTTTAAAACCCAGACCACAACAATAGTATGAAGAAATAATAGTAATGAAACCAACTATTAACCTAATAAAAAGAATAATTTGTTTTAAGAAAGATACCTAATAGAAGGATATGACTTCAAGTTAACCTAGTGTTATATTGAACATGAGTTTATGATTTTTAAAGAATTCACATGCCAATAACTTAACTGCAGAAGTAGCTTCAGGGAATAGCTACAAAAATACCTATTAGGAAAAACAAATTATTAATGAAAAATTAAACCCTGGAAGAAAAACAATCAAAGGAATAATTTCTTAAAAAATATCAATCTATAACAAGATAATAGCCTCTTATTACCTTACAACTACTACCGAGAATGCTAAGATACCCATAAGAGCTAATACAACCAGTTGGTTTTGTTAAAATATCAAACCCTCAGCAACAAATAAAAATATTCCAATCAAATTTGCAGAAAGGAGAAAAATTGTTAATTTTGTAACTAGGGTCAAATTCCACATTGAATAGCTCAGATGACTGAGATTATGATTGAATTAAATTCCTCTTTTTGAGAGGACCAAAAAAAACCTAAAGATCACCCAATTTGGTTAAGCATAAGTTATGTTTTGAATTATTTTATGCATACATTCATTATGGAATGGGTCGACCCTAACCACATGGGTAACTATTTGGGTTGCCTTAACCCGAAGTAAACCCTTAGGAAAGCCTATAAATATAAGTGACCTAAATTTCATTTCGTCACATTGATCAAGTCATTTGATATTCTTCTCTTTTGTCTTGGCTCGAATAGGTTCGACGAAAGGAGCTCGCACAAGGGTCTGAAATCACACGAGTGAGGTTTGCTCTAAGTTAGGGTTTTCTGGGTTCTGGACGTTGGCATAGAATAGTTCATTTTACCCTAGATGTTAGCATAGAGTGGACAAGACAGTGTCCAAAGATCCCTATATGTTTGGAGACAGACTTATGAGAGCGACCAAGGGTTCAGAAGCAGATCTGAAGGTATCGATTCTCAGCCACTTGTATAGAGTGGTCATGAGAGTGTCCATTCCATATTAGATGTTCGCATAACAACTATAAGGGAGTGTCCAAGGGTTTTTGGTGTGTTTTAATCTATACACATGCATAGAGTCTTCCTTAGAGTGTTCAATCAATTACAGTCTCCCTCACATAGTATCTGAGAGAGCATCCAAGGAGTTTTGGATGCACACAGACAATTTTGATGAAAGCATCTAGGGTTCAGATCTAGGGTTTGACATCTTGGCTTCAGTTGGCTTTAGTGGTTTGGTGGATTTTGGTTTCTCTGTATTTC
The DNA here is from genome assembly GCA_031772625.1 of Pinus tabuliformis. Classification (NCBI taxonomy): domain Eukaryota; kingdom Viridiplantae; phylum Streptophyta; class Pinopsida; order Pinales; family Pinaceae; genus Pinus; species Pinus tabuliformis. The sequence continues at coordinate 453,032,200 of CM062809.1, read as the reverse complement.
TCTCTGTTACTATATAGATCTGTAGATCTTTAGATATGATTTTTTAGTATGCACTGCAAATATATGTATTAGGCTCATTTTACTCTTTCCTGAAATATTTTTATGATGATCTATTAAAGAAGAATATTTGAAAGGGTTTCCCGCTTATGGGGTTTTTCCCTGGTCTTGAATCAATCTTCTGTCTCTTATGGTTGTGATATTATCTTCTTTGTCACTGCATAAATTTTTCTTTCTTTAGTTACATTTATGATTGGTTATACTGCTAATAATTTGATGCATTGCTAATAAAGAAGCAATTTTGGCTAAAGTAACTGATACAACATAGAACAATCAGAAAATTTAACATGGCATTGGGATGGGGTCCTTGGGGTCAATTTTGTTGAGTTTTGATTCATTTTTGCAATATATTTTTGTAGCAAAGGTAAATTCTTCACGAAATGTGGAAAGCGGAGCACGAAGCGAAGTAGAGTCAAAGGGGATTTAGTCCCTTAGGTGGGTAGATAATAGAGTTGTTTTGAGACCTGCCCATGGTTCGTGGACCATGGTATTGTAAAGCAAAATACATATAAAGTTAAGCCATAGTGAGTCTTAGAAGATAATTTTAAGTAAAGAACCATTGTATGGGCAAGGTACTATGGTAGGAAATGTATGTTTCTTGTACTTAGGCGAAAGGGGAAGGCTCCTGCAGCTGAGTGCGCAGAGAGCTTGGTAAGTCCGCAGGTTGAGTGTGCGGGCCCCTGCAATAGAGTGTTCCGAGATAGAAAGTCTGTATCTGAACGTTTATATCTAATAAAGACTATTTTTGGCCAAAATTGAAGCATTTGTGTTCTTTTATTTACTTCTGAAAAGTTTATGTATCTTCGCTCTTTAATCTATTCTATATGAATGAATACTTATTTACTGCGTGAACCTGGTAGATATATAATATTTATGTGTGATAAGTACAATTAAGTACCTTCATGAAGATCTAAAGGTTATTTAGATAAATTTGCGGTATTTGTCTGTCAGAAGGATTAGATCTGCATTGTTGGGTTGTGTTATACTCTTTCCACGACTAAGCCCACGTAGTTAACCAGGGGTTAGAGGGGGGGAGGTCACAGGGGGTTTGAGGTGTACCTATAACCCCACTTTATGGGGTTGGGCCAGCACCCCATAAAATTTTGGTTTTGGACCCTATGTTAGGTTGGGTGGACCCACCTATGGTTTTGTGCATGTTTTTCTTACATATTTTTGGACGTGATGGTTTTCGGTCCATGGTATTGGACACGATGGTTTTCGGTCCATGGTATTGGATGCTTTGACATGTATAAATATATATTATAACATTGAAAGGAACATAATGAAAAATCAATCTGGTAGTCCCTGTTTTGGGATCCAGGGGAAAATCTCTGTGTATATGTGTTTTATGTGTTATTCTCTCACATTGTTTATTTTATGTGTTTTAGAATTCGTATGCAGGTAATTTATGTACAGGGTTAAAACCTACATTTGGTATCAGAGTAGTTTTGGCTTCAAGGGGACGCCTTTGTTGCTGAGGGGTTTCGCTTGGGCTTGTGGTAGACCTTGTTCAGTGGGAGATCTACGAGATCGATTCTAGTGGTGAAAGAAGATGGCGAGCAGTGGAAAGATAGAGATCGAGAAATGTAATGGTCAGAGTTTTGAGTTGTGGAAACTCAAGATGGAGGATCTGTTGGTGGATAAAGATCAGTGGATTGCGGTAGATCTTGGTACTAAACCAATGAGAGTGTCCGATCAAGAATGGAAGAAGATGGATCGAAAGGAAAAGAGAACAATACGATCGTGTGTCTCAGATTCAGTATTGTTGAATGTATCAGGGGAAGCTACGGCAAAGGCTTTGTGGAACAAGTTAGGGACTTTGTATCAATATAAGTCTCTGGTGAATAAATTGTTCCTGCGGAAAAATTTGTATAACCTGAGGATGAAAGATGGAGACTCGGTGACAAAGCATCTGAAGGCATTTAATACTATGGTAAGTCAGTTAGCATCTGTTGATATTAAAATTTTAGATGAAGATAAGTGCACCAGTTTGTTTTGTTCTCTACTAGATTCGTGGGATAGTCTGGTTATTGCAATAGGTAGCAATGCAACTGCCTTGCAGTTTGATGAAATAATCTCATCCTTGCTAACGGAGGAGATGAGACGGAAAAATATGGAGAGCCAGAATGGTGATGCCTTGTTTGTATGAGGATGGTCCCAGAACAGAAACAAAAATAAGTCATCGAGAGGGAGATCTAAATCTCCAGGAAAAATTGTAAAGGTGGTGTGCTAGAAATGTGGAAAGGAAGGGCACTACAAAAGGGACTATAAATCTAAAGCTCCTGATAAAGGAAAGGGATTTGTTGATGCTCCTTCTTCAGAGGCAAAAACCACCTCAGATGAAGGTGGGGATGTGCAATTGGATTCTTCAAGTACACATGTAGATCATGAGGCATGGTTGATTGACTCAGGTGCATCCTTTCACTTCAATCCCCATAGAGAGTGGTTCTACGAGTATGAGAAATACAATGGTCCTGATGTCTTCTTAGGGGATGATAGGAAGGCTAGAATCATTGGTTGTGGAAAATTAAAGTTGAAGTTGCAAGGTGGAAGGGTTAGAACACTTTCGGGTGTTCTGCATATTCCTGCATTAGCCAAAAATCTCATTTCTGTAAGCAAGCTGGATGATGCAAGTGTAAAAATAGTGTTCGAGAAGGATACCTGCAAAATGGTTTAGAGAGCACTATTATTGATGCAGGGAGTTCAAATTGGAACTCTGTACAAGTTGCAAGGTAGCACTGTTATTGATGGGTGCAATAGTTTTGTGGTTCCTGAAAGTGGAGCAGAAAATCTAGTGGTCTCTGGAGAGAATACCATGCTTTGGCATGAAAGGCTTAGACATATTGGAGAGAAGGTCCTTCAAATACTTCATGGTAAAGGTATGGTAGAAGGTATGAGTAATAGCTCTCTGGATTTTGATTTCTGTGAAAATTGTGTATATGGGAAGCTGAATCAGGTGAGTTTCCCTTCTGGTAGTAATAGGGCACAAATATTAGAGCTTGTGCACAGTGATGTGTTTGGACCTGTGAAGGTTCCATCACTAGGCAAGTCTGTGTACTATGTATCATTTATAGATGAATTCTCAAGGAATACATGGATATATTTACTTAAGAAGAAATCTAAAGTATTTGAAAAGTTTAAAGAATTCAAGGCTCTGGTGGAAAACCAGACAGAGAAGAACATAAAGGTGATGAGGACAGATAACGGTGGAGAGTTTTGCAGCAAGGAATTTGAAGAATTTTATAAGAAGTTTGGTATAGCACGGCAGAAGACTACTCCATATACACCTCAGCAAAATAGAGTTGCAGAAAGAATGAACAAGACGTTGATGGAAAGGGCAAGAAGCATGCTCAGTGGTGTCGGGTTAGGACAGGAATTATGGGCAGAGGCAGTGGATAGTACATGTTACCTGGTCAACAGGTCACCTTCATCAGGGTTGGAGGATAAGACTCCACAAGAGGTATGGATTGGTAAGAAACCCTCTCTTTCACATCTGAGAGTATTTGGATGTGATGCATATGTACATGTTCCAAAGGAGAAACGAACCAAGTTGGATAGTAAATCTGAAAAATGCATCTTCATTGGGTATAAGGATGGTTTAAAGGGTTATAAGCTTTGGAACCCAATAACAAGGAAGGTTGTGTACAGTCGAGATTTGGTGTTCAGAGAGGTGAAATATGTTATTAAACATGAATTCCAACCAAAGGAACTTGAGAAGATAGAGTTTGAGCTAAAGGAGGAAGAATCATACTCTACAGCAGAGGAGGAATCAGAAGATGAAGAGCCACAAACTATGGCTGTGAGCAGATCAGTTCAAGAAAGAAGGCAGTCAAAAAGGTATAGTCCATATACTTTCTGTTCAAATTTTTCTTTGTCTGTTACTGATGATGATCCCAGAACTATGAAGGAAGAAATGGATTCAGAGGATGGAAAACTCTGGAAAGAGGCCATGGTTGATGAAATGGCATCTTTGCACAAAAATGAGGCTTGGGATCTGGTGGAGTTGTCGGCTGGAAGGAAACCCATTAGCAGCAAATGTGTGTTAAAAAAGAAGACAAATGCAGAAGGAAAAGTGGAGAAATACAAAGCTCGATTGGTAGCAAAAGGTTATTCCCAGCTGCCAGGAATTGATTTTGGTGATATTTTTTCTCCTGTTGCCAAGGTAACTTCTATTAGATTAATTTTATCTGTTGCTGCTGCTTTTGATTTTGAGGTAGAACAGATGGATGTGAAGACAACATTTCTTCATGGGGATCTGGAAGAGGAGATCTACATGAAGCAACTTGAAGGATTTACAGTGAAGGGTAAGAAAGAACTAGTATGCAAGTTAAAGAATTCTCTGTATGGGTTAAAACAGTCACCAAGGATGTGGTATCAAAAATTTAATACATTTATACGGGGACTTGGCTTCACCAGAAGCAAAGCAGATCACTATGTGTATTTTAAATTAATTGGTGACCGTGTTATTTATCTGGTATTGCATGTGGATGATATGTTGCTGGTTGGAAATGACAAAGAAATTATCCAAGATTTGAAGACCCAATTGTCCTCCAAATTCAACATGAAAGATCTTGGTGCTGCAAACTATATTTTGCGCATGGCAATTAAAAGAGATTGGGCAAAGAGGAAGCTCTGGTTAAACCAGAGGAAGTATGTCGAGACAATATTGCAGAGGTTTAATATGCAGGATAATGAACCGGTGAAGGTTCCTATTCCTGTAGGTGTGAAGTTATCTGTTGAACAGTGTCCCAAGACACAAGAAGAGGAAGAGGATATGTCTCGTGTTCCATATGCAAGTGCAGTCGGTAGCCTGATGTATGAAATGGTCTGTAATAGACCATACATTTCACATGCAGTGGGAGTATTGAGCAGGTTTATGTTAAAACCAGGGAAGGAGCACTGGACAATAGTGAAGCAAGTTTTCAGGTATTTGTGTGGCACTAGTGATTATGGTTTGTGCTACCAAGGAAGACCAGGATTAGACAAAGCGTTGGGCATTCATAGCTTTGTTGATGCAAATTGGGCTGGAGATCTGGATCAGATAAGATCTACAAGTGGGTATGTGTTTAACCTATTTTGAGGTGCAGTTAGTTGGATGAGTAAGAAACAATCTGTAGTGGCACTATCAACTACAGAGGCAAAATACATGGCAGCCACTCATGCAAGCAAGGAAGCAGTTTGGTTGCAGAGATTGTGTTCAAGTATGGGGTTAGTACAGGGAGCTATAAGGATAGATTGTGATAGCCAAAGTGAAATTTTCTTGGCAAAGAACCCTGCATATCATTCAAAGACAAAGCACATTGATGTTCAATATCACTTTGTGAGGGATATGATAGAAGACAAAAAGGTGTTGCTGGTAAAGGTGGACACTTTGAAGAATATTGCATATGCATTGAAAAAATCTATGAGCTTTGAGAAGTTCTCTTGGTGTAGAGAAACAATAGGTGTCGCAGGGATGGAAAATTACTAAGCTCTGTTGTGGCACCCTGTGGAAAGAAAACAACAAGTGGGAGAATGTTGGGTTGTGTTATATTCTTTCCACAACTAAGCCCACGTAGTTAACTAGGGGTTAGAGGGAGGGAGGTCACAGGGTGTTTGACGTGTACCTGTAACCCCACTTTATGGGGTCCGGGGCAGTGCCCCATAAAATTTTGGTTTTGGACCCTATGTTAGGTTGGGTGGACCCACCTATGGTTTTGTGCATGTTTTTCGCACATGTTTTTTGACGCGATGTTTTTCGCTCCATGGTGTTGGACGCGATGGTTTTAGGTCCATGGTATTGGATGCTTCGACATGTATAAATATGTATTATAACATTGAAAGGAACATAATGAAAAATCAAGCTGGTAGTCCCGGTTTTGGGATCTAGTGGAAAATCTCTGTGTATATGTGTTTTATGTGTTATTCTCTCGCATTGTTTATTTTCTGTGTTTTAGAATTCGTATGCAGGTAATTTTTGTACCGGGTTAAAACCTACATGTGCGAAGGCATATTCAAACTGCAACAGAACCTTGGGAAACCATCATGCAAGCCTCTGAATGCAGAAACCTAGTTTGAGCATCACCCAATACTACTTTGGGTGAGACTGCAACCTGCGCTACATAGAATGTTGCCAAAAGGAATAGAAATTAGGGTTTTGTTGGTTGGCGTAGTTAAATCTGAACCTGTGTCAGACCCCAACAAGCCAACAAATGGTTCTATTTTCGGGACTAGGACCTATCTGAGGAATGTGTGATGTCAAATAAGTGGTTCCCTATTAAGAAAGAAATCGAGAAGTGGATTGATCAGAAGTTGCAGACGTTTGCAACTCAAGAGAATAGAAACATTCGGTTATCCAAGGAATAGTGGTTGAATAGATACCTATACACAGATGAAATCGAAGCCTTTTTCTATTTCTTCCCTTGCAAATTGCATGAGTGGATGTCTAGATTGGCAGATAGTCAGGGTACGTGGAGACTTGACGGTCCTATTGTGTGGACTCCAGAATTGGTGAGGCGCTTGGAAGCTTTAGAAAATAATATTGCATGGGTTGTTGATCACTGGATTGATCACATAGTCAGAGGATTTATCACTGAACTTGTGATTGATATGTCCATCAGCTATAGTGAAGCAGAGTGTAGGCTCTTCAAGGGACCGCGAGGTAAGTATTTAAAATCTCTGAAAACTTGGATTAAGATGTTGTTGTGTGAAAAATGGGTTATGCCATTACCTTGATGTTTGGAACTACGTGAAGTAGAAAACCCTTTAGAAGGAACAAAGAATCAGGCTCTAAATATAGTCTGCTATTGGGATCCTCTTTAAGCGACAATGAAAGAACTATTCTGAATACACTAGAGAGTGCATTGTAGTTGGTAAGTGAGGGTATCCAAAAGATACCTCATCCATCCACTCCAACTCCGCCTCCACCTCCACCGCATACACCTAGACCTTCACCTCCACCTCAACCATTCAACAAGGGAAACACAATGAAGATGCCAATTTTTAAAGGGGTAGGGAGCGAAGACCCCGAGAAATTCTAGTTTGTTGCAAATGTTGTGTGGACAACATAGTAGATTGTTGATGATAACCTAAAGAAAGCGTAGCTGGTCAAAGCATTGCAAGATAGGGTGTTGACTTGGTATATCAAGTTCTGTCAAGACAGACTTGGCGCGACGTTGGCAAAAACCCAGAAAGCACTGAACAATGAGTTTAAGAAGCCTAAGTCTCAGGCGTATTCTATCACGAAGTTTAAGGAGATACAACAAAGGGTAAATGAATCCTCATAGGATTTTGATCAGAGGCTAAAATGCCTGATCCAGCAGGCTAATATGAACATCACAGATGACCAACACAGAGACTGGTATATTGCTTCGTTGTTGCCTCACCTAAGATTACCATTATCATAGTAGAAGAAAGGAACTAAGCAGAAGCTATGGAAATCACGATGAGGTTGGAAGCCTTGCCAATACAAGATACGAACATTGGACTACAACATATTCACTCGCAGCTAGAAAGTTTGCACATGTAGTTGTAGAGATTGAAAACAGGAAATGAGGCCCAGCCTAAGGTTCGTGTAGAAGTTTGGTGCTTGAAATGCAAGGCCCACGGTCACGATAAGGATCATTGCTTGGTTTATCAGAATTATCTTATTGGGGGGAGTTTTCTCCCCCTAAAGCCAAAAAATACCATTGGGTCGAGCATAGGAGCATCGTCGTGGTGTGCTATTTGTCAGGTTACAGGACAACATGTGACATACAATTATCATATACTAAAGAAGTTTCTAAAGACCCCCCAACTGTTGTTTTGCAATTTCTGCAAATCTCTAGGTCATTATGAGCACCATTACCAAAGTTATGAATTAATGATGGATAGAACCCCTACTTATCGAATGTAGATAGAAAATCAGCCTTAGGATCATAGCGTGGGTGCAGAACATGGAGGATTTCAAGGGAAGAGGAAGAGGAGGAGGGGCTGGCAGAGGTCATGGATAAGTTATTTGTTATAAATGTGGCAAAGTTGGACATTTTTTGCATGAATGTCAGAACCCAACGCATCCATATTGTCAATATTGCAAACAGTTTGATCATGTGATAGAAGATTGCCCGCTACTTACAGGAAAGATGCAAGAAAAGAAGATGCAAACCCAACAGCCTACACAGAATATCCAGATGATGAAGGTGGAGCCTTGCAAAGGGGATCATAGCATCAATATTGTAACACACAGTGGTATGGAAATAGGATAAGATAAGAGAAAGTAATCAGAAATCGAGGGATAGGTGCGCAAGGTTGTTGAAAAGGAAGTTGGGTTTAACCTCAACCGGGCTACAGAAACTTTCATGGAAGCTAAGAAGAACTTTGTTGAGGCTTCTACATTGGGGAGTTAGGAAAAACCGGTTGGAGATAGTGAAGTGCACGATGCAGATCCTTCGCTATTAGCTACTTTTATGAAAAGCTGTATGAATGTATTGAGAGATCAAAAGGCAGTAGAAGGGCTCAAGGAGCTAATTGAAAATTACAGGAGAAAAATTAAGATTCCGTCAGAACAATGTGTTGCGAGGAAATTGGGTAAGAATAAGAAGCGAACAGGACATGAGATTAGGCTGACCATGCATATTGGAGAATATGAAATGGATCAAGTTATCTTGGATTTGGGGTCAGATGCGAATGTACAACCTAAGTAGACACGGGAGAGGATGGGGAGACCTACGCTACAATGGTCTCCTATACAGCTATGCATGGCCAATCAGTAGAATTTCATTCCTATGGGGCACTTGTATGGGCTAACTGTCGATATTGAAGGAGCAAGTTCTCTTGCCACTTTTGAAGTAATATAAATAGTTGATGACAACAATCCTTACCCTGCGCTACTAGGAATTGATTGGGCCTTTGACATGCATTCGGTGATCAATATGAAGAAGAAAAGGATGACATTCGAGAATAAGGTGCTCAAGGTTATTGTGCCATTGGACCCTGCTGAATGAGCATGCTACAATGAACTGGTCTGTGACTATGAGGAGGACAATGATTTGGATCAAATCTACAAGATTACAACGTGCAACAAAGATTTGATAAACCCCACTACAGATGGATAAATCACATGGGATAGAAACAACTCTTATACCTCAGACTCAGATGAAAAGCTTGAACATTGGTAGAATCAACTGCATGAAGTATCTATCCCATGTTGCAATAGGATGACAAAATCTTTGTTGTGCGTATCTACGAAGGTAAGAAATATCTCGCATTATGATGGCTTAAATGATGTTAATCTCTTTTTGGATGAGTCTAAAAGGGAGGTGACCAAGGAACATCGATTCTAGGCACTTGAATTGGCACTGTGCGCTATGCCTGCCCATTGATGGGGTACGCTTAAGGAAATATTTGATGACTAGAAGGAATACAAGTGAATGATGAAGTTGAGGTTTGGATACACTAATACTGAGATGACTGAGAAATATAGCGAAAAGGATGATCCGCATGAGCACTTGGCGCGGTGGACTAAAGCTTGGGGAGAAGAGCCACAACCATAATGGGTACATATCTTCTGTCATACCCTTGATACTATCTCGATGAATTGGTATTTGGAAACAAAGCTACACCATGGGATGACTGAATGGGATATCTAGAGGGAAATCTTTTTAATAAATTTCAGATTTGAGAATGGATTCGAGTGCATTGATGAAGCGCTTCAGGAAATTAAGGCCACTATCTTTCAAACACCTAAAGAGTTTATAGAATGGATTCAACCAAACTGGAATACACAGCTGCACCATGCGCTGGAATACTACAATGTGACTGCAGAAGAAGAAGAAGATGATCCATGAAAAATCAATATTCCATAGACTGAAGGATGGCACGAGGTTAAAGGGCCTAAACCAGAGAACCCTGATATAGTATAACCTTTGAAGACTAGGCAAGTAAACATTGGATTCGACGCATAATCTAAGTTTGCCAAGATAGGATATTATTGGGATGAAGATAGGAGATTATGCAGAGTTGTTGTGCGAATACCAGGACTTGTTTCCTACCAAGTTCTTGGGCCTAAAGGGAATAGTAGGGGATCTGGGAGTGATGAATATCACTTTAAAGCCCGATACGAAGCTCATGAAACAGAGACCTTATCGGCTAAATCCCAAATATAAGGAAAAGGTGTGCAAAGAGCTAGACCAAATGCTGGAAGCCAGAATTATTGAGCCAGTAGAAGAATCTGATTGGGTGAGCCCTATGGTAGTTCAAGAGAAGAAATAATAGGGTGAAATCAGAATATGCGTAGACCTAAGGAACACCAATGATGCATGCATTCATGACCCATTTCCAACACCATTTACAGACAAAGTTTTAGAGAATGTTGGATGGAAGGAAGCTTATTCATTCACTGATGGGTTCTTAGGGTATGATCATATTAAGATCGCATTGGAGGATCACTGAAAGGTGACCTTCGCGATGGAGTGGGGATGCTTCTAGTACACATTGATGCCATTTGGTTTGAAGAATGCAACTGCGATCTTTTCAAGAGTTGTAATTGCAGCGTTCAAATAATTTATCCATAAATTCTTAGAAGTGTATTTTTATAATTGGACTGTGTTTGGATTGGTAAAACGCGATGTTGCAAGTATGCGCCTCATGTTGGATACTTTTCGCAGATACCAAATTTCTTTAAATTTGAAGAAGTGTATATTTTGTGTGCCTTATGGGACACTGCTAGGTCATGTGGTCTGCAAGCAGGGATTAATGGTAGATCCTGTGAAGATACAGTGATTGTCAATTTAGAAGCTCCAAATAATGTAAAGCAGTTGTGCGCAACATTAGGGAACACTAGTTACTATAGAAAGTTCATCAAAGCTTATGCACAGATAACCGTGCCGATGGAAAAATTACTAAAGAAGAACACAACCTTCTACTGGGATGAAGAGTGTCGACGCAATCTGGATGTGTTAAAGGAAAAGATGGTGATTGTGCCTATTTTTTTGTTCCCTGACTAGAAGAAAGAATTTCCTGTGCATGTGGATGTCTCTTGTATTGCGTTGGGTGCGGTATTGACCCAACCGGGTGAAGGTGAGATAGATCACCCTATAGCCTTCGCGAGTAGGAAATTGTCAAACGTTGAGAAGAATTATTTGACTATAGAGCATGAAGGATTGGTGATGGTCTATGTGCTACAGAAGTTTTGACATTATTTGTTGGGCGTGTATTTCAAAATGTATACAGATCATTGCACTCTCAAGTACCTAGTCAACAAGCCTGTGTTGGGGTGAAGATCTGTAGATGGTTATTGATGTTTTGAGAATATGATTTTGAAGTGATTGTGAAACCCGGACGGTTGAATGCAGGACTGGATCATTTATCCTAGATTGAGACAGGTGAAGAACCAACTAGTTTGGAAGAAAGGTTGTCGAATGCGCATCTCTTTGATGTACGAGTCACAGATGATTACTTTGATGATTTATTTCAGTTTCTAACTACTGGAATAGCCCTGGAAGGATATTCTATTTAGTAGAAGAAGGAGTTGGTGGTCCATGCAGCTAAATTTTCTATGATTGCAGGACACTTGTATAAGATGGGTACTTATTAAATATTGCGCCGATACATTCCAGAATTTGAACGATCTAGTATCCTTGCCGAAGCACATGGAGGAGTGGCGGGAGTACACTATGCAGGTAGAGTGACCGCATAGAAGATTCAGCGCAGGATTATATTGGCCAATGCTACATTAGGATTCTAAGGCATATTGTAAGGCATGTGATGCATGTCAGAGGACATAAAATCCATCGCGAAGGGATGACTTTCCTTTGAATCCTCATATTTCATTACAAGTGTTTGAAAAATGGGCTATTGATTTTGTGGGTCTAATATAACCCCTAGGGAAAAATACTAGCGTGTGATATATTATTACTGCAATTGAATACTTGATGAGATGGGCAGAAGCACAACTAGTGAAGGAATGTACAGCCACTACAGCCACGAAGTTCCTATTTGAGTATGTATTGACAAGGTTTGGGTGTCCTAAGATACTAATGAGTGACAAGGGTACATACTTTCTGAATGAAACTATTGTCGCAATGCTCGAAGAATTTCAAGTTTATCATCAAAAGAGTATGCCCTATCATCTTCAGGAAAATGGTACGATTGAAGCATTCAATAAAATCTTGGAGAACACATTAACGAAGGTCTGCAATGCACAAAGAAATGATTACGATGTGCGCATACCAGCTGTCCTATGGGCATATAGGACAATGTGTGAGAAATTAATAGGTCAAACTCCGTTCAGGTTGGTCTATGGGATAGAGGTTGTGATGCCCATGGAGTGTATTGTGTTAAGTTTTCGAATTGTAGCATTGATTGATATGGTGGACTACGAGACTATGGAGGAGTGCCTCGCACAATTGTTGGAGTTAGAAGAAGATAGGTTTTTAGCAGGATTTCACCAACAGGTGCAAAAGGAGCACGAAAAGGCATGGCACGATCGACATATTAAGTTGTGCACCTTCAAGGTGAATGATTTGGTCTTACTTTATGATAGAAAGTTCACGAAGTTCCTTGGGAAGTTTCAAATGCACTGGTTGGGGCCCTATGTAGTTAAGGAAATTACAAATGGTGGCACAGTTCAACTCACGAAGCTGAATGGGGAAATATTTCCGGGAAGAGTCAATGGGAGTCAACTAAAGTTATATCAAGGGGATCCCGCCCCTACAAAGTGACTACATGGATGCAGGATAATCCTAGTACTCCAGGCATCTGTGAGGGAGTATGGGACTATAAAATACACTTCCTGAATACTGAGAACACGAAGTAATGGGGTTGCGCGAGGGAAGCCAGAAGTGCGCCAGGAGGAGTTATGCCAAGAGGGTTGCACCATGGAGGATGGTGCCATGCAGATGAGTCTAAAAATAACCGTTGGATGCACTGTAGCTGATTAGATGGTGAAAATATCATTAGGAGGAGTGGGTAGGCTGCATTTATGGCACAAATATTTGGCAATCTGCCACGAAAGATGCATTTATGAGCAGAAATTGGATGGAACAGTCGGATTTGAATTTGAAATTACCTATAAACATTCATTTGGCCTACAGTAGAAAAGTTTGCCTTCTAAAAATTATTTGCAAGCTTCATTGTCTGAAACCTATGAACTGAGAAGATTGGGAGGTACTTTCATCACAACTGATGTTCGCAAATTTTCCTGAGTGGAACCGTGAGCTCATTTTCGAGAAAATGACTACAACTAATCCTGCAGAAATTGTTTTCTCAAAAGTAGCTATCTCTGAAGCCTCTCCGATGCTGCAACCCATAAAATTGCATCGGAAATGGAAGCTACATTATTTTTGCCTATGGCGTCGAGGTCTCCTAGGCCTAAACCATCTACTGCTAAGGAAAAATAGAAGAAATTATTATCACTCAGGTTTTTCCCAAAAGTTGTAAGAAAGGGAATACTGCCAAGGTAACCACAGACCAATCTTTTAGATACAGAATCTAGCCAATCTGTATCCAGAGAGGGCTCTCTCTTTATGATTTAGCTTTTTTTTTGAAGGTATTAGGCTAGTTATGAAGTTCAAGGGTTTTCCTTTGGGTTTGGGTGGTGAGATTCAATAGAGAAGTGAGGTAAAACAGAACAGTTCAGTCCATTGGGCATGATGGAGTCAAAGAAACAGGCTTTCTGGATTTGGTTTCTTAACAGAGGATGGCTTCACAGAGCAAGGTAGTCAAACAAGGAACAAATAAAAGACTTGAAGCAGATGGAATGGGCTCAAATGGGTGAAGGGTAGTTAAGAATCCTTCAACATATTGAAAGAGGGAAAGTGAATGATTACTAATAAGGAGCAGTTAAGAATTCTTTACCAAATAGTCAACACGAAAGAACCAAGAAACATGAGCAATTAAGAATTCACTATTTATTCTAATTCTGAAGAAAACACAAAGAATAATAAAGACTGAAAACAGAGTGCAGTCAAGCAAATTCTGAAATTAACCTTTTTCTTTATCGTTCAGATTATGAAACACAAATGATATAGTAAACCAAAAAACTGTAAAACACAAGATATAGGGGACTTATTGATCCGGAGGTTGATTCAAGAATTCTGTGACAAGTCCTCTGCTTCAATTCTTCATCCAGTAGGCCAAACAACAGTTGGTTCCAACAGCTTTTTATTCCAAAATATTCAGTATTACAGCAAAGTCTAGGAAATCCACACACCACAGACCACCCTCATACTCCAATGGAGGGGGTATTTATAAAAGAATATGTACATCAAATATCTCATAACAGCTGTGAGATAATATCTATTTTTAACCTAAAATCGTTTACAAGTGAAAATAGAAACAACTTAGGAAAAGATATCTGATGTTGTGCTGGAGGCAGGCCTTTAGGGTTCGGCTTGCAACTGTCTTCTGTAGTAGCTCTGCGCCGACTGCCTGTCTTAAATGTGCATTAATTTTGATGTGATTTTCTTCAATGCTGACCTGATACTCTTTAACTCTGCTCTGGCATCCTTTATTGCCGATCTGCTTTGCCTTTAATTCTGAACTGATACTCTTTGACTTGTTTTTATGCTTTTCCTTTAATGCCGATCTGATAAAACTTCTAACGTGTCCTCGAATCATATTTCCTCTGGCAACTTGTGCCTTTTGATGGTCTACTGGTTAAGGTAGAAAATATCCCTGTTCATTCCTTTATTTCTTTTTCCGCGAGCCTGAATTTCCATCGGTGTTGGTTCGAACTGTATTAAAAGGAAGAAGACTGTAAAATGGCAACTTGGTTGAGGCCGCGAGCTCGTTGCTGGAGCTTTTCTGGTTGGAGGTGGTCTGAAACTAGAAAATTTGATTTCGGTTGATTTTACACTTGGAGCGTGTGGGGTTTTATATGCAAAAAAACATAACAAAATTGACCTTTTTCCCTTTTTTCGACAAAAATGAAAGTTTGGCGAGAATTTATTATTTGAAGGACAGATGACGTCAGCGGGGGTAGGATATAGATGACGTGGTGGGCGATGTGGTGGTGACATCAATAGAGGGACGGATGACGTCAGCGAAGGGTGACGTCAGGGGATGACATCAGCAGAAGGGTGGTGGTAAGCAGTTTGGCCTGCACTGCTTTTGGGGTTGGGCGGTTTCAGGTGATGAGGGAGCGAGCACCCCGGATGGGCGACGTGTGGTAGGGTACGGGCGCCAAAACCAACGGATCCCCACGCATTAACGCTCAGTGACTAGGGGGAGCGCGAAATGGTTAACAATCGTCGGATGGATGGGCAGAGATCTGACAGTGGACGAAACACAAACCTGGCGGGAGGTTAACATGCGGGGCCGACGCAAATAAACAATGCTTTTTAATGGTTTCGGGGTTGGTTTTAATTAACCTGGGCGGCTAATTAACCCATTGATAGCGCGGGAAGGTTATTAATAAGTTTCAAATAAACTTATTAATTCCCTTTAAACAATTACTATGGTTATAGTTAACCGGGGTGGGGATATTAATGATATTTGGATTTTCATTATATATACATATTACGGGGAAGAGAAATATTTACATGGGAGTTTATATAATAAATGTTAGCGTTAATATGAATTTTGAAGTGGAAAGCGCTAATTTATATGGTTAAAAATTTAGGCTAAAAGGGAAAGGTGGTTTTATATGAGAAATATGACTATTTTCTAAGTAAAACAAATTTTTACTTAGGCAATCATTTTGAAACAGAATGAGTGGTTAATGGATATCAAGCAGATCTTAATACCTTTGGAGGGGAAATTAGGGAGTGATAGGGGAAACAATATAAAGGGGAGTTAGTTATGTAATCTGCCTCGCTTGATCTGCATCCAGTGTAATATCTGCTATAGCACCTGTAATAGAAGGGTAAGTTAACACATTTTTAGAGTCAAAACCTATCACAAGTATCATTTCGCAACACCATCTACCTACCCAACCTACTTTTCCTAGCATTTTTTCTTCTTTACTTGGGTGCACTTGGATTGGCAAACCCTCATCAACTTTTCTTTTCCTTTTTCATGGGAAGCCTACCTAAGTCTGCACTTATTACTTCCAAGGGCTCAGTTTAAACAGTTGAGCTCCTTTGTTTCTCTACCTATCTACTTATCTGCCAAGATTAAACAGTTTGGACAGATTTTATTCTCTATCTCTAAAATAGGGAATTCAAACATGAACTAGCCAAGATTGAGCTTTTTGGCCATTCATCAATTGTGGTATAAAGTTTTAACAAGCTGCACACAATGCTTATTTGCAGAAAATGAAAAAGTAGTGGCATTTTCTTGCACACTTTCCTGGTCTTTCATTATTTGGGGTTCATTTCTTCTCATTTTTGACCATTTTATTTTTTTTACCCTTTGATTTTTCTTTTAGGGTGTACCCTCTTTACATTTTTTAATTTTTTGATTTTTTGATAATATGGAAACCTTTGTAGCAAGGAAAGGATGAACATATTACAGAGCTCAACCAGTCAATCATGAAATATGAAACCTACTGGTATAGGAGTATAACAGTGGATCCACTTGGGGATGGCTTTCCTTGGCGGAAAGTCAAGAACAACAAGTCAAATGTCCTTCTGAATAACTTTTGCTGTGCTCTGAAATTTCCCTTTGCCAGTTTCTTTATTTTTATATATGACAACACCCTTGTGGAGCTTAGGGCCTTCTCTTCGGGCTTCAATTGCAGCAAGTTACTATCCAATCCAAACTGTGACATTATCAAGGATATAGTATGTACATGTTAGAGTCAAAATTCATCAAAAACTGGATCAAAGTAATGTTTCAGCATTCGACCATTCACTGGTCCTTCTTTTGTTTCTGTACCATCCAGGCTCTTCAGAAAGTAAGTATTGTTCCCTTGTAATGCCTGAATGATAAATGGCCCTTTCCATAGGAAGTCAAATTTCCCATGTTTTCCTTTGTCTTCTCTCCTGGAATCCCACCTTAGAACTTTGTCTCCAAGGTAGAAGTCTTCTGCTTTGGTCCTTTTATCAAATATTTTCTTTAGTTTTTCTTGTAACACTTGGGATCTTTGGTGCACTTCTTCTCTGGTCTACTGCAAATGGATGGTCTAATTTATTCTCCTCTAAATACCATTGGGTTCCACCTTAGCTTCTTGCAGAAATTTCATGATAGGAACTCCTAAAGATGAAGGAAACACAACCTCCATGCCATAAACTAACTCATAAGGACTAGTTCCAATAGATCTCTGTGTAGTAATTCTGTCTGCCCATAGTGCATGTGTAAGCTTCTTGTGCCAGTTTTTCTTGTTTTCTTCCAACAGTTTTTTAATGATATTAATCAGGATTTTATTGGAGGATTTAGCTAGACCATTACCTTGAGGGTAATAGGCTGTGGAATGGCCTAAAATGATATGGTATTTATTACAGAAATTTAACAGTTTCTTGGATTTGAAGGCAGCAGCATTATCGGTTATGATTTTTTCAGGACAGCCAAATCTAGACAATATGTTGGTTTCTAAGAATCCTATAATCACTGCATCATTGGCTTGCCTAGAAGGAATGGACTCTATCCATTTGGTGAAATAATTTGTGACAGTAAGAATCCATTTATATTGGCCAGAAGAGGGAGGATGGATTTCTCCAATGAAGTCCAAACCCCATTGTTGAAAGGGTTTTTTAGTGGAAATTGGTCTCAAGGGTAAAGGTAATAGTTTCCTTTTGCCTTAAAAAATTTGGAATTTGTGGCAAGCAGTGACAAACTTCTTTACATCAGCGAACAAGAATGGCGAGTAAAATCCAACCCTTAGGATTTTGTCTGCAGTTGATTTCTAGTAAAGGTGTCCACCACAGTCCCCTACATGAAATTCTTTGAGAACTTTGTCAGCTTCTTCTTTTATTAAACAATTCAATAAAATACATTCATGATTTTTCCAAAAAAGAGCATTATCTAAAATATAGAATTTTGAAGCTTTCATCTTTAAAAACCTTTTCTTTGTTCTGGATAACCCTGGAGGAGCCTGCAAGAATAATACATGAGTTATATTAGCATACCGAGGTGATTCTAAGAAGGCCTGGTTGATTTGTGGAGTCGCCATCTCCTGTTCGTTATCCAGTTCATTAATATCTAGGGCTTGAAAATTTGTTTCAGTCATGAGTTTAGCCAATCCCTGTCCTTTTATCAGTTTTGTAGGTTTTATTTCAATTTCATACTCCAATATTTTAGCAATCCATTTACCTCGTTTGCCTTCAATTCCATCCTGAGTCAAGATATCTTTGACGACATAATTTGGTACATAAGCTATTACATGAGAGTATAGTATATAGACTCTGAAGTCTTGAATGGATTTCACAAGTGAAAAAGCATGTTTTTCCATGATTTTGTAATTCAGAGGAGCATATCTAAGGCTTTATTGAAAAAGGCTATGGGTTTTTCACATCCTTGATCATCTTTTTGCAGTAAAACAGCTGCTAGAGTATGTTCTGATGCAAAATGAGAAAATTATGAAGTCTCTATCGAAATTTTGACTTGTGAGGACTGGTGTTCTGGTCAAAGCCAATTTAATTTCTTCAAATGCTTGTTTGGCTTCTGTTGTCCATTTAACCTTTGAATCCTTTTTAGCATATTGTTCAACAATCTAATTAATTTAGCCAAATTAGGTATGAATCTTCTCAAAAAGTTAATATTCCCTAAGAAAGCTTGAAGCTCTTTGACATTTCTTGGGTGGGGTATTTGCAGAATAGCTTCTATTATAGCAGGATCAATTTTGACGCCATCTTTGGAAATGATATGGCCTAATAGTTTGCCTTCCTCTAGACCAAACACAGATTTTTTAGGATTTAATGAAATACCATACTCTCTGCATTTTAGGAACACCTGTCTCAAATAATCTAAATGTTGCTATTCTAATCTAGAAAACATAGTGAGGTCATCTAGATATACAACCAGAAAATCGTGAATCTCTTTTGCAAAAGCTATGTTCATTGCCTGTTGAAAGGTTGCCCCTGCATTCTTAAGTCCGAATGGAATTTTAACATATTTGAATGTACTCCACAGTGTTGTAAATGCAGTATTTTCTTGGTCATCAAGATGAACTAGAATCTGATTGAAACTTGAAAACCCATCCAAAAGTGAAATCCTAGAAGCACCTACTACTCTTTGTAAAATATGATCCATCTTGGGTAAAGGGTAGTTGTCTTTCAAAGAAACCTTGTTTACATTTCTTAAGTCAACACATAATCTGATTTCTCCTGTTTTCTTCCTTGTAGGCACTAAATTAGATACCCACTTTGAAAATCTGATTGGTGCAATTATCCCTGCATCATGCATTCGTTTGATTTCTTTTTCTATTAAAGGAAGTAGTACAGGGTTGATTCTTCTGAGCTTTTGTTTGAATGGTTTTTTATTTTCCTTGAGGGGTATTGTATGTTGAATTATAGAGGTATCATACGATTTCAGATCTTCATAGCTCCAAGCGAAAACATCTTGGAATTCTTTGATCAGTTCAACATACTTAAGTTTTTGATCAGGGGCCAAAGTTTTGGACAATTTTACCATTTTTGGATTGTCTTCAATTCCTATGTTGTAGTCTTCCATGTCTACTTTTGGAGGTTCCGTTTGGGGTTTCTTTGGAATATCATTGAAATCAAAGAGATCTTCCAAAGGAGTTAATCCTTTGGGCAAGTGATTGTCTTTCAAATTGATAATTTCAGATTCTCCTTCAATAATCTCATCAACGTCTGTTTCTTTCAGATCTTGTATTTCCTCTTTGGTAAATCTCGTTGGATGAAGCATTTGAGTTGCATTTTTTGCTGAAATTTCTGTTTCTATCTGATTTGTTGGATCAGATTTAGTGACTGTATCTCCATCTACGTTAGTGCTTGAAAATTCTTCTTCTAGGGTTAAGAAATTGTTGATCTAATTATCATTGTCAAACACTTGCCAGTTCTTTACATTATCAGGTATGGCTGGCCTGTGTCTAATCTCTGTTGTGAATTGATGATTTGGTTCAAATGGAAATTTGCAGGTGCTGGCAAACATTGCTAGGCTATGAGCTTGCAAGTTATGTTTTCTTGGGATTTTGGCAAGCTGAGTTTCTAGAAATGTGTTAAGGATCTCTATAGCTGTTCCTCTGTACTCTCTTAATCTAGGATCATTTGTTAAGAACTTGCCTTTTATCTATTGAATGATTAAATCAGAATCTCCTAGGACTGACACTCTAGTTGCTCCTAATTTTTTGACCAGTTTAAGACCTAGCAGCAAAGCTTCATATTCAGCCATATTATTAGTGCATCTAAAGTTTAATCTGTAGGCATGGCCTTCAGCATGATTGTTTTCAAGATTGTGCACCCAGACTCCTGCCCCTGCTCCTAATTTGTTCACAGAACCATCAAATTCTAAGTACCAAAGGATTTCATGTTTATAATTAGTATCTAGAATTTCAGGGGTATGTTTAACAGGGAGACTTGGTTTTTAGTTTCTTCTGGTTTATCTGATGTTTCATGATTTTCAGAGATCTCTTGGATTCAAACACTAGACCTTTCATTTGCAACGTTTTCTGTTTTATCTGCTAGAACTTTTATTGCATGTGGGGGACCAATTTCAACATTATAAAAGATAAAAGAATCCATATCTGAATGTATTGAGTAGGTAGGGAAATTTTTAGGTTTCTCTTGACTACTTACTACATACTTCATTAAGGTTTCTCTATATAGTTTCTTAGGTTGACCAAATACTGAAATAGTAGCGTAAGAAATGTCTAACTGTAGAGATCCTTAAAGTTTTGCACCCCAAGATCTAGACAATAAAATACCATACTTTGGTGGAATATCAGCTACTACTATGTCCATTAGGATGGTTTTGGCAGGATATTGGAGTAGTGACACACATAAGTCTTTGATTAAACCCAAACATTTGACTTGACTTGAATCAAAAGAGAAAAGATCTTTATATGGCCTGGTGATGTCAAGGTCAAGTTTCTCCATTACAGATTCACGCATTAAGTTATGATAAGCACTAGAATCAAACATGGCATTATGAAGTATTTTATCATGTATGTTTAGACCCACATAGAAATGAGGAATTTGTCCTTCTGCTTTTTTTCCATTTACTTCAGAGCCAAATATCAGTTCAGGCTGGTCATCAAAAACATTTACTGAATCGTCGCTCATAGAAATTTTGAGTGATCTGCTGATTTGACTTCTGTAGACATCATGTTTAGCTAATTATGATAAGGGAACAACTACCTTTAGTTTGCCTACTTCGATCTCAAGATTAAAAGGTTTTTCGGTCTGAGTTTTTGTAATTTGGACAGCTGAATTTTCTGCATTTTTCTCTTCTTCAGGACTGGGATTATGGGCTGAAATTTTTTCCGAATCAAGTTCTGGATGCTCTCCTACTTTTCCTTTAGCATGAATAGTAGTGGGAGGTTGTCTGTTAGGTGGCTGATTGTCTGATATATCTTCAACAATTGGGTTATTAGGGCTAGGATCTGTTCTAGAAAAAATATGTACAAGGGGGTTACTGACCTTACCTTTGTTAGGCTGCTTGGTATCTTTCTATTTACTGATTTCAGGGACATCTATTCTTATGCTCCTCAGATTATATTGTTTTTGGACTTCATAAATGGTTGTATCATATCCCTCCCTAAAGTCAAATGATTCACCTGACTGAGTTTGGAACTGTTTTAGGCTGTGAGCTTTTTGATCCTCTTGGGTTAAGAAAACTTGTTGTTCATTGTTGAGTCCCATCAGATTAATTTGAGTGTCTTCTGTTGGTTCATCAGAAGTTGAGGCTTTAGCATAATTTTCTTGAAATGGGGGCCTAATATTTTGGTCAGGCCCTGTCTTTCCAATGTAAGGATTTTGGTTCTTCCTGAAATTTGGATTTCTCCCAGTATTGCTTATTTGACCATCCCAAGGGGATTTTCTCTCGATTTTTTCCACTCTATCTCCAAGTCTGTCCATTCCTTTAATAATGGCATCTAATTTTTGTTCAAAATCAGAAGGTTCTTCTTTGAAATGTGTTCTTCTTTCATCTCTGGCTCTAGATCGTTTAGATATTAGGTTGGCCTCAACGCTGACAGCTATACTCTGCATCTCTTCTAAGTTTCGAGTAGATCTTTCCCTAAGTTGGTATGCCATATCATAATCAAATGCATTAGGGAATTTGATCAAGGCCAAATCTGGAGGAGGTCTGAGATTCTGAGGAATAGCATTGTAAACATTATTGAATATGGCACAGTAATCTTGGACAATTTTTTGTGTGCCTCTTCTTAGGTTTTCATACTCTAATAAAATTTGGAGAGGATCTTTCTTCTTTTCCCATCTGTTCAAGAAGGTCTGATAAAGAGCTTGTGGGTCATTGATACTGTTTGCAGGGAGGGCTCTAAACCAGGTTCTAACATCTCTAGTTAAACTTTGAACAAATACTTTCATTCTAACATCATCATCATCAATCTCATAACTTTCAAAATAGTCGGTCATTTTCTTGGTATGTTGTTGAGCTGTGTAAGTGTCGGTACCATCAAAAGAAGGGGTTTTACTTTGATATTCTTGAGGCATAGCCCTTGGATTGGCAGGTAAGTTTAGGGGAGTATATCAGTTTGCCATGATTTCAAAAATAGATGTGACAGCTAGAGGAGTAGGGATAACAATGGGAATGTGAGTTGTAGATGGAGGAGTGGAAAGGGTAGATGGAGGTACTGTTGGTGAACTTGGAGAAGCTGTAGTAATCATAGAAAGGTTTGGTGTTCTTTCAGAGGTAAGCTCAGATTGAATGGAGTTCTGCAAATGTTTGTCAAGGTGTGAATTAGTAGAATTTCCTTGGCTCTCTTGACTTTTAAGAATCCTGGGAATCAGATTAGGATTTTCAAACACAGGTGGGGTATTAGGATCAGGACGTGATTTGGTGTAATGAATCCTTTCTGAAGCCAGTTTCTAGGTGTGTTTTTGTCTTCTTTTTTTTTCTTGAAATATTTTTGACAATACAACTTTTAATAGTCTCGTCTAAGAGGTTTTAGATGTGGGAGTTTTGAACTTTCCAAAATGATTTTTTGAAAAAAGGAACTGATCAAGTATTTGAAACCAACTGTTCAATACATAGACTAGAATGGAGATAGACTGAAGCAAAATTCATTTACTTCTGCAATTGCAAAGCAAAAAAACAGTTTCAAAGGCTACCTGGCTAACTTCAAGCTCCATCTGTAGCTTGTGAAATAAGCGATAGTAACAAATAATTATTCAGTTCCCCAGTGGAGTCGCCAATGATGTTATCACTCAAGTTTTTCCCAAAAGTTGTAAGAAAGGGAATACTGCTGAGGCAACCACAGACCAATATTTTAGATACATAATCTAGCCAATATGTATCCAGAGAGGGATCTCTCTTTATGATTTAGCTTTTTTTTTGAAGGTATTAGGCTAGTTATGAAGTTCAAGTGTTTTGTTTTGGGTTTGGGTGGTGAGATTCAATAGAGCAGTGAGGTAAAATAGAACAGTTCAGTCCATTGGACATGATGGAGTCAAAGAAATAGACTTTCTAGATTTGGTTTCTTAGTAGAGGATGGCTTCACGGAGCAAGGTAGTCAAACAAGGAACAAATAAAAGACTTGAAGCAAATGGAATGGGCTCAAATGGGTGAAGGGTAGTTAAGAATCCTTTAACATATTGAAAGAGGGAAAGTGAATGATTACTGATAAGGAGCAGTTAAGAATTCTTTACCAAATAATCAACATGAAAGAACCAGGAAACAAGAGCAATTAAGAATTCACTGTTTATTCTAATTCTGAAGAAAACACAGAGAACAATAAAGACTAAAAACAAAGTGCAGTCAAGCAAATTCTAAAATTAACCTTTTTCTTTATCATTCAGATTATGAAACATAGATGATATAGTAAACCAGAAAACTGTAAAACACAAGATATAGGGGAATTATTGATCCGGAGGTTGATTCAAGAATTCTGTGACAAGTCCTCTGCTTCAATTCTTCATCCAGTAGGCCAGATAACAGTTGGTTCCAATAGCTTTTTATTCCAAAATATTCAGTATTACAGCAAAGTCTAGGAAATCCACACACCACAAACCACCCTCATACTCCAATGGAGGGGGTATTTATAAAAGAATATGTACATCAAATATCTCATAACAGCTGTGAGATTATATCTATTTTTAACCTAAAATCGTTTACAAGTGAAAATAGAAACAGCTTACGAAAAGATATCTGATGTTGTGCTAGAGGCAAGCCTTTAGGGTTCGGCTTGCAACTGTCTTTTGTAGTAGCTCTGCACCGATTGCCTGTCTTAAATGTGCATTAATTTTGATGTGATTTTCTTCAATGCCGACCTGATACTCTTTAACTCTGCTCTAACATCCTTTATTGCTGATCTGCTTTTCCTTTAATTCTGAACTGATACTATTTGAATTGTTTTTATGCTTTGCCTTTAATGTCGATCTGATAAAACTGCTAACGTGTCCTCGGATCATCTTTCCTTTGGCAACTTGTGTCTTCTGAAGGTCTACTGGTTAAGGTGGCAAATATCCCTGTTCATTCCTTTATTTCTTTTTCCGTGAGCCTGAATGTCCCTTGGCGATGGTTCGAATTGTATTAAAAGGAATAAAACTGTAAAATGGCAACTTGGTTGAGGTCGCGAGCTCGTTGCTAGAGCTTTTCTGGTTGGAGGTGGTCTGAAACTAGAAAATTTGATTTCGACCGATTTTACACCTGGAGCGCGCAGGGTGCTATATGCAAAAAAACATAACAAAAATGACCTTTTTCCCTTTTTTCGACAAAAATGAAAGTTTGGCGGGAACTTATTATTTGAAGGACAGATGACGTCAGCGGGGGTACGGTATAGATGACGTGACGGTGGCATGGCAGGCGATGTGGTGGTGACATCAGTAGAGGGACGGATGATGTCAGCGAAGGGTGACATCAGGGGATGACATCAACAGAAGGGTAGTGGTAAGCGGTTTGGCCCACACCAATTTTGGGGTTGGGCGGTTTCGGGCGAGGAGGGAGTGAGCACCCCGGATGGGCAACACGTGGCAAGGTACGGCGCCAAAACTAGCGATTCCCCGTGCATTAACACTCAGTGGCTAGGGGGAGTGCGAAATGGTTAACAACCATCATATGGATGGGCAGAGATCTGACAGTGGACGGAACACGAACCTGGCAGGAGGTTAACATGCGGCGTCGACGCAAATAAAAAATGTTTTTTAATGGTTTCGGGGTTGGTTTTAATTAAACTGGGCAGCTAATTAACCCATTGATAGCGTGGGAAGGTTATTAATAAGTTTCAAATAAACCTATTAATTCCCTTTAAACATTGACTATGGTTATAGTTAACCGGGGTGGGGATATTAATGATATTCGGATTTTTATTATATATACATATTACGGGGAAGGGAAATATTTACATGGGAGTTTATATAATAAAGGTTAGCGTTAATATGAATTTTGAAGTGGAAAGCACTAAGTTATATGGTTAAAAACTTAGGCTAAAAGGGAAAAGTGGTTTTATATGAGAAATATGACTATTTTCTAAGTAAAACAGATTTTTACTTAGGAAATCATTTTGAAACGGAATGAGTGGTTCATGGATATCAAGCAAATCTTAACACCTTTGGAGGGGAAATTAGTGAGTTATTGGAGAAATAGTATGAAGGGGAGTTAGTTATGTAATCTTCCTCGCTTGATTTGCATCCAGTGTAATATCTGCTATAGCACCTGTAATAGAAGGGTAAGTTAACACATTTTTAAAGTCAAAACCTATCACAAGTATCATTCTGCAACACCATCTACCTACCCAACCTACTTTTCCTAGCATTTTTTCTTCTTTACTTGGGTGCACTTGGACTAGAAAACCCTCATCAAATTTTCTTTTTCTTTTGCATGGGAAGCCTACCTAAGTCTGCACTTATTACTTCCAAGGGCTCAGTTTAAATAGTTGAGCTCCTTTGTTTCTCTACCTATCTACTTATCTGCCAAGATTAAACAATTTGGACAGTTTTTATTATCTATCTCTAAAATAGGGAATTCAAACATGAACTAGCCAAGATTGAGCTTTTTGGCCATTCATCAATTGTGGTATAAAGTTTCAACAAGCTGCACACAATGCTTATTTGCAGAAAATGAAAAAGTAGTGGCATTTTGGACTTGCACACTTTCCTGGTCTTTCTTTATTTGGGGTTCATTTCTTCTCATTTTTGACCATTTTATTCTTTTTACCCTTTGATTTTTGTTTTAGGGTATACCCTCTTTACATTTTTTTATTTTTATTTTTTTTATCATATGGAAACCTTTGCAGCAAGGAAAGGATGAACATATTACAGAGCTCAACCAGTCAATCATGAAATATGACACCTATTGGTATAGGAGTATAACAGAAACCACAAGCTGCACCAGTGAGGCAGTCACTAGGAAAGAACCCTACAGAGGTTTGATAGAAAGGAAAGATGGACAAAGCAATGCAACCATACGAACCCCTAAATCTAGACGAAGAGGAGCTTCGCAACAGGGTTGGAGAGTTAGATGTTGTGGAGGGTGAGCCTATCACTAGGTTCTCGGATTATATCCCTCCACGAAAGGGAAAAGTGAAGGTACCCAAGGATTTGGATTTGGGAAAGTTTATGGTCTCTACACCACTATTGCCCGGGAAAGTACCCTTTAAAGGCACATAGTTAGGATGCATTCCTACACTCAAAATGGAGGACTAGGATCTAGCTAACCATGAGAAATTCCCACACTTGGAGACAAACAAACATCTAACAAAGATAAACTATGAGGAGGTTGGAGTCACACGAATGGAGACTATGAAGTGGGTCGCGAGGGTTGAAAAAGTCAGGTTGTTGAATATGTTATGGGTACCACACTTTAGTCGAACCACTATCAACATGGTGTGTGTATGCCAATTTCTTATGCTGGTGCATGATGGGTGTCTCTGGCTGGGAGAGCCCATCCCCATCACAAATATGTTGATCCACCATATCACAAGGTTTCCCTACCAAGGGTTGGATCCCGCCAAGGAGTTTGGAGGAAAAATTCAAGAGAAACAAATCGCAGACAAAATGAAGTGCGAGTATGGCTTAGTGAAGAAGTCGCGCAGATATTCTATCCATTCCATCATCGACAAGGCGGTGCAGTTTGTTTCCCAGATATTGGCTTGCAAGATTATGAGAAAGTGTCACGCAGATGAGGTGCCAGCGCTAGTCATTTCCTTGGCTACACAATGCACGAAGGGGGTGCAATACAACTAGGTGCAGTACCTCCGTAAAGAGTTCCTGTTGAATTTTTGGGAAGCACAAATTGATGGCAAGGCATTCCAGTATGCTTGGTTGTTGTTATTGATTACCCTTGTTGCATGAAGGCTCCCAGAGGACAGCCAGATCCCTCCACAAGATGATGAGTTACCGAAGGCTGCGGATTTCACTTTGCTATGGGAAATGAAGGATCCAAAGAGGTTCATGGAGATGAAAGTATTCTGGGTGTTGGTCGAGATGAACCTTCGCACTGTGACCAACTAGAGGCTAAGGTTTTCACTAACATTGTTTGGAAAATTGGAGGCCTACGTAGAATTTAAAGAAAATTTTCATAACGTATCCATCCACATGAGGCAAGACCCTAAGAAAGTATGGTATAAGTTACCATACCTAGTAAGATGTACAGGAAGTCGTAGGGAAATGGCCAGCGGAGTGGACACAGCCATCAAATCTCAGTGCAGGAATAAGCACGGTCGAGGAAAGCTCCTCCACAGGCCATAGCAGCACAAGAAAAGTAGGAAGTTGTTGCTAAGGCAACTACTGACAAGGAGCGTGCCGCGAAAGAGGCCACATAGGAAGTTGAGGAGTCTGCTTCTCAACATACTAAGAACAAGGAAGGGTCCGAGGAGGAAGGAGGCGGTGGCAGGGAGTAGAGAACTTCCTTTATATTACAGAAGAAGACCATTGGAGACCACTCTGGGTCCAGAAAGAAACAAAAATATGATAAGCATGCACATGGAGATACAATGATCCTCACTGAGGGGGACTTGGATGAGATCAAAGACAAGTTCCATGATACAACAATGGAGCTCTAGACACAACTCAAGTAGTAGTACATGCAGACATTGGGGAGCATGCAGAAGGACCTCCGTGAATTGCAGATTTAAACAAGTCGAATTCATGTTATCATGGGAAAAGCAAGTGGGATTCAAGCGAGCCTGTAGCATGGCAGCACATCGGTACTAAACACAGATAGGACTATGGACCTCAAAGTTATCCTACTACCAGAAGGATCAATGTCTGTAGAGGAAAATGAATCAAACACCTAGCTCTGGCAGATCAAGGATGTGGGTGTCAACTTAGTCGCGCTACATATTCAGACCCTCTACATGCTTCATCAGGGGGTATCAGATGAGCTCAGGATCAGGGAGTAGCGTGCATTATCAGCCATCAGTGAGGTCAAGATCAATAATGAGCATATTTTCATAGAAGAGACTTAGGTGCTGAAAGAAAAGGAAGAATTGGTCGCAAAAAGCCAGAGCTTGGAGGAAACAATTGCGTAGGCATACAAGACACTGCTAAAACTTCACATTCCAGAGGATGTAGAAGTAGCCGTGAAGATTTATAAGTTTGCTGCCATAGTAAGAGAATCAAAGGATGAGGTCAGCCAGGTCACATTTGAATTTCAAATGAATATCTTAGAGATGGAATTGAAATTGCAACCAAATACTCTACCAGAAATCCAGGAGCAGCGTAGAGCAGCCATCAAGGAGAGCACGACCACTTTGGATGCAGCAGTCACAGACTACACATTGATCTTCGAGCAGGCCATGGAACTATGGACGACTCTGTAGGACTCAAACCTACAGATGCTTGGCACAGATGTCTGAGAGACACAGCAAAAGTTTGATGAAATCAGGGCGGTTACCTGGTCTTTAGCGCCATTCCAGCACCTCGCTCAATTGCAAGAAGGAAAACAGTTGCAATCACAAATGGGAGAGATACAAAGAAAATAGGTCATTTTAAAGACCAAAATATAGCCATGGAAAGAGGAATCAAGTCAACTTAATCTATCTGTCTAGGAAAAGTTGAAGACACTCCAGCAGACTCAAAGGATGATGCGTCTTGCGATGGAGGGGCTGACTATGGAAAAGATGGTAGAGGAAGTGCAACAGGCCGCAATACAAGGTTCTTCTAATATAGCACAATTGCAAGTTGAGTTCAGTGACCTTCACAACAATATCAAGGCACCAGTTGAGTGACTCGAGGGCGAGTCACCCAATTTGTGTTGGGGGCCTGTTGGGATGGGCTCAATTTTGTTGATTTTTGAGTCATTTTTGAAATATCATTTTGTATCGAAGGTAAAGTCTCTGCAAAATGTGGAAAGCAAAGCGTGGAGCTAAGTAGAGTCAAAGGGGATTTAGTTCCTTAGGTGGGTAGGTAATAGAGCTGTTTTGAGACCTAACCATGGTCCGCGAACCATGGTATTGTAAAGCAAAGGTTATATAAAGCTTAGTTATAGCGAGCCTTAGAAAATAACTTTCAGTGAAGAATCGTTGTAGGGGAAAGGTGCTATGGCAGGAAAGGTTTGTTTCTTGTACTTAAGCTCAGTGCACAGGCCCCTGCAACTGAGTGCGTAGGGGCAGAAAGTTTGGATCTGAACATTTATATCTAATAAAGACTGTTTTGGGAAAAAATTGAAGCATCTATGTTATTTTATTTAGTTCTGCAAACTTTATGTATCTTCTCTCTATAATCTGTTTTATATGAATGAATGCTTATTTACTACTCAAACCTGGTAGATTTATAATCTTTATGCATGATAAGTATAATTAAGTACCTTCACGAAGATTTGAAGGTTATTTATATAAAGTTTTGGTAGTTATATATCGGATGGATTAGATCTACGTGAAGGCAGATCTAAGCCATAAGAGAACCTCAGGAAACCATCACACATGCCTCTGGATGTAGAAAATTGGTTCTAGCATCCCCCAATACTACTTCAGGTGAGACTGCAGCCTGCTCTACACAGACTATTGCCAAAAGGGCTAGTAGTTAGGATTTTGTTGGTTGGCGCACTTAAAGCTAAACCTGGGTTAGGCCCTAACAAGCCAACACATGGTATCAGAGTTGAGGTGAAGGACAAGCCCAAAAGAAGACAAGGATTGAAACCCTCATTTTGAGAAAGCAGATTACCTAATCAAGGTCAAGATGTTGTCCTCTACCTTCAAGGAGCATGAAAAGTTGGGTGATGCATCAAACTTTGTTGCATGGAAAGTCAAGTTGGATATCATAGCTAACAACAATGATGTGCTAGAATACATTCAAGGAAGGATGTCCGAGCCTCCAAACAATTCTTCTATTTTCCTCAAGAACATGTACAAGAAAAGTGATTCCAAAGCAAAGCAAATTATAGCTAATGGTTTACAAGATCATTTAATTGCATATGTTGGGAATTTAAGAAAGTCTAAAGATATGTATGACAAGATAGTTGGCATGTATGAAACCAACAACTTGAATGAGATCATCACCCTTAATGATAAACTCAAGGAAACTAAGATGAAAAAAGGAGAAGTTGTCCAATCCTACATTATGAGGATCTCTCGCTTTAGAGATCAATTGCAAAGAGTAGGAGAAAATGTGCTTGACAGGGAGATAGTATTTGTGACTCTTAGGGGTATCCCTCCTATTTGGGAAACCTTCATTATTACAATCAACAACAATAGTCCTTCCATCATTTGATGAAATTGTTGGAAAGCTCACTCAATAAGAATCAAGTATGATAGTAAGAGGAAGGATTCAAAAGCATGAAGAGGGAGAGACCGCTGCATATATCACTCATGGAAAATGGAAGAAGGAAAAAGGAGGTCCATCAAGGAAGCATCCTTTTAAAAATACAAAAGGAAGGAATGAAATATCAGTATCTCATGTTGAAAGCTTCAATTTCCATAAGAAGGGTAATTATTCACAAGACTATCCTGAGAAAAGAAAGAGGCCACATTGCAACTCTAAAGGAAACTACAATAAAAAAGAAGAAAAGACAATCAAAGAAATAACCATGACATAAAATATGAAAGAAGAAGAAGAGACTCCTCAAGTGACTGTGAAGAAGATCATTCTCCTCAAAAGAAGTCAAGGGCTCCCATGTATGAAAGTAATGTTGTAAATAAATCTGAATACATTCTTATTTCGTCTATTACTAGTTTTTCTCCACTGGATTTGTGGGATAGTTGGCTGGTTGATAGAGGGGAACTCATCATTTCTATGGTTACAAGGAATTCCTCTCTAATCTAGTAGAGATGGAGACTAAGGTAAAGATCATTCTTGGAGACAACTCCACTCATCCCGTGAAAGGATTTGGGTCCATCAAATTTTAGTTGAATTATGGGGAATCAGTTCTGCTACATGATGTTATGTATGTATCAGTATTAATGAAGAATATGGTAACTATATCTGCATTGGAGGATAAAGGGATGAGGTTTGCCTTCATGAAAGGAAATTTTTTGACTTGGCCTGTTGATTCACCTATGAGAGATGCATTCACATTAGGATTGAGATTTGAAGGACTCTATAGATTCACTGGAAGACCTCTTCTAGAATTGGTTCATACTACCAATCATCTAAGTGAGTTATGGCACCACAAGCTGGATCATCTACACTATGATGCACTTTCAAAGTTGAAGAAATTGGTCTCAAGTATTACTGATGTTAAAGCTCATCATGATGGAGTTTTTGCAACTTGTGCAAGTGGAAAGAAAACAAGGGGACCATTTCCCTCTAGTAAGAACAAGACAAATGACATCCTCCATCTCATTCATTATGATATATGTGGTTTGATGCTTGTACATTCTATTGGTGGTCAACTATACTACATCACCTTTATTAATGAATTCTTAAGAAATGCATGAATATACTACCTTAAATACAAGGATGAAGCCTTTGAAATATTCAAGGAATTCAAAGATTTGATCGAAAATCAATTAGGAAAGAGAATCAAAGTATTCAGGTCTGACAATGGAGCGAGATACATGTCAAAAGAATTCATAACATTTTTCAAGAAAGATGGGATCAAGAAGGAAACAGTTGTCCATATACTCCTAAACAGAATGGTCTAGCTGAAAGGAAGAACAAGTCTATATTAAAAGTTACCTGTGCTATGCTCCATGATCAAAAGGTGTCAAAGTTCCTCTAAGCCAAAGCTACATCTATTATTGTATATGTTCAAAATAGGGTGCCTCATCAAGCATTATAAAAAATGACCCCTAAAGAAATATTCACAAGTATCAAGCTTGATATCAACCATATTCATGTATTTGGATGGCCTGTCTATTTTCATGTGCCGAAGGACAAAAGGAAAAAATTGGAAGCTACAGGAAGAAAAGGTACATTTTTTGGTTATTGTGAAAAATATAAAGTGTATAAAATTTATATTCTTGGTTAGAGGAAGGTCGAAATTAGTAGGGATGTAACATTCGATGAATATGAAGCTCTTGGAAAAGCAAGAGATCTTCCTCTACCTCCTCCCAAGGAAGAGAATGATGACTGGGATATTCTAGATGGTCCTTTTGTACCCGAATGTGATATTGATGATGATCCCATGGATCCGTTAGATCTGCCTCCAATTTATCCTCCTAATAGGAGGAGGCCACTTTGGCTCCACGATACTTTACAGAATATTGAAAGAAAGGTACCCATTCGTAGATCATTCAAAAAAAGGAAGCAACCATGTAGGTATTGGGGATATGTTTCAGCCATGAGCACTATGATTCAAGCCAAACCATCCTCATTCAAAGAATTTGTGAACGAACAATTTTGGAAGGATTCAATGGCTGAGGAATATGAATTGATTATGAAAAATGATGTATGGGATGTTGTACCTAGACAATTGGGATGGGGTCCCCTTGGTCAAATTTTGTTAAGTTTTGTTAAATGTTATAAAATATCTTCATTTTGAGAAGTAGAGTGTGAGTAGCATAGGTTGATAGGAGTCAAAGGGGCTTTAGGAAGGTCAAATCCTCTTATATTTTTAGAGTTAAGTTGTTTTGATACCCACCCATGGTTCATGGACCATGGTATTGTAATGAAGAAGAACATAAAAGGAATTCATAGAAGAGTCATAAGATAGTAGATCTAAGTAAGAATAGTGCATGATTTGGGTTTGATTTTACCTATTTTGTACTTGGGCGAAGGGGAAGGCTTTTGCAGCTATGTGCGCAGAGACCTTGGTAAGTCTACAATTGAGTGCATAGGCCCCTGCAGCTGTGTGCACAAATACCTTGGTAAGTTTGTAGCTGAGTTCACAAGCCCCTCCAGTTGTATGCACAGGCTTGGGAAGAGATGTAATTGAATATCTAAAGCATAATAAAGGCTTATTTTAAAGAACTATATGTGTATCTACATATTTCTATTTTATCTCTGAATTTACTGTGTTTATGATCTTTTGAATGAATTTAATAAGGAAAAGTACTTAATAGATTCACGAAGACATAGATCTGTTTATTAATATAATGTTATGCATGTTTAACGCAATCAACGTAGGACATAAATTGGATAACTATTAATTACTGTAAATTTCGGGTTTCAAGGGTTAGGATTCAAAGTCAAGATAAAGCCCTAAGTTTGGCAGAAACACATCACATAGTCCTCTGGATGTAGAAACCTAGTTCTAGCATCCCCCAATACTGCCTCGGGTGAGACTGTAACCTGCGCTATGTGGGTTGTTTCTAATAGGTCTAGTAGTGTAGGGATTTGTTGGTTAGCGCAACTAACTCTGAACCTGGGTCCAAGCCCCCTCAAGCTAACAAATGGTTCCATTGTCGGGACCAGAATCTATCTAAGGAATGTGTGATGTGGCATAAATGGATACTGACCATGAAGGAGATTGAGAAGTGGATAGATTGGAAGTTGCATGAGTTTGCAGCTCAAGAAAAAAAGAACCCGCACCTATCGAAAGAAGAGTGGTTGCAGATATATTTTTATACAGAGGAACACGAAGTTTTCTTCTGCTCTTTTCTGTGTGAATTATACAAATGGTTGGCTAAATTGGTGGATGGTCAACTTACCTGTAAGTTGGATAGCCCTATTACGTGGACTCTAGAGTTAGTGAAGCGCTTGAAACAATCATAATACAAGGTCGCGAAGGCTGTTGATTAATGTATTGACAATATTTTGGGTAGATTTATCATTGACTTCGCCATTGATATGTCTTCCAGTTATAGCAAAGCTGAACACCGGTATTTTAAAGGACCAAGAGGTAAGTATCTAAAGTCTCTGAAAACTTAGATTAAAATTATATTGTGCGACAAACAGGTTATGCCGCTAAATTGATGTTTTGAAGAGGCTCGATGGGAACTACACGAAGTGGGAAATAGTTCAAAAAAAATCTAGATACAATTGTTGAGTATAGTCTTTTATTGTGAGCATCCGATAGCGAAAGATAAAGGAATAGTCTAAAGACACCCAGAGGTGCACCGCAGTTGGTAGATCAGGGAATTGCGGTAATACCACATCCATCCACTCCACCTCCACCATCAACTCAGCCTCACACACCTACACCTCCACCTCCGCTATTCAACATGGTGAACACTATGAAGATGCCTATATTCAGGGTTCAGGGGACAAAAGACCCTGATAAATTCGAGTTTGTAGCAGATGTTGTGTGGAATTCACAACAAATAACAGATTACGATCTGAATAAAGCACAACTGGTCATAGCATTGCAAGACAAGGTGCTGAGTTGGTATATGAAGTACAATACGACTCATCCAGTTGCATCATTGAAAGACACAAAAGATGATCTGAATAATGAATTCAGAAGGCCTAAGTCTCAAGCCTAGTCTATGATTGAGGTCAAAGAAATTAAGCAGAACATGAATGAATTTGCATGGGATTTTGATCAAAGATTGAAATGTCTGCTACAATAGGCTAATCTACATATCTCAGATGAGAAACATAAGGATTCGTATATTGCTTCATTGTTACCTCATTTTAGATTACCATTGTCACAATAGAAGCTTGGATCACAGGCTAAAGTGCTGGAAATTTCTATGAAGCTGGAAGTTTCACCTATTCAGGATACGAATCTAGGAGTACAATAGATTCAGTCACAATTGGCTACCCTACATATGGGGTTGCAGTATCTCAAAAAGGGGAGAGAGGTCCAAAATGAGACCTGTGCTAATGTATGGTGTTTAAAATGCAAAGGAAATGGTCATGACAAGTACCATTGTCTGGTATATCAGATATATCTAATTGGGGGAGGTCCTATCCCCCTAAAGCCAGAAAAATTTCACTGGATCAAGTAACAGTGTAGTGCCATGGTGCACTATCCGCCAAATAACTGGAAAACACTCAACAAACAATTGCCATTTGTTGCAGAATCTAGTGGAGACTCCCCAACAACTATTCTTCAATTTCTATAAGTCTATAGGCCATGATGAGTGCAATTACCGAAGCTATAATTTAATGATGGACAAAACTCTGACATATAGGGTATAGGCTGAAACTTGTCAACAACAGGATCAAGGCACACCCACAACATGTAGAGGGTTCTAGGGACGAGGAAGAGGATGAGGCAAAGGAGCTATAAGAGGTTGGGGATAGGTTATTTGTTACAATTGTGGGGAACCAGGTCACTATGCGTGAGATTGTTAGAACCTGACACACACTTCTTGTCAATATTTCCAACAGTTTGACCAGGTTATAGAGGATTGTATTGTACTCATAGAAAATATTTGAGAGAAGAAGAACCAAAAACCCACTCAAATCATCCATATGATGAGGCAAAAGCCACTCAAGGATGGCCCTAGTGTCAATATAGTTACGTGAAGCAGTATAACTACTAGGGAAGATAAAGCTACAGGGAAACAACTAAAAGAGAATCTATGGGTGTGTAGGGTTGCTGACAAGGATACTGAATTTGATTTGCATAAGGAAAAAGAAACATTTATGGAGGTGAAGAAGATCTTTGTGGATTCAAGAGC
The DNA here is from genome assembly GCA_031772625.1 of Pinus tabuliformis. Taxonomy (NCBI): domain Eukaryota; kingdom Viridiplantae; phylum Streptophyta; class Pinopsida; order Pinales; family Pinaceae; genus Pinus; species Pinus tabuliformis. Next base: position 452,996,277 of record CM062809.1, on the reverse strand, counting down.
TTCCACATCAAAGAATCAGAGTGCACAAACAAAAAAGACTGAAGAGGTCAGTGCTACACAGGAAACAAATCCTTCAGTATTTTTATCCTTCTTACAGACCTATATGAAGCTCTTAAGGGACCACAAGGTGGTGCAGGGACTGCAAGAGCTAATAGATAACTGTGCTGAAAAGGGTAAGTTAATGCCTGAACAATGCGTAGTGCATAAAGTAGACAAAAGTAAGAAAAGGAATAGCCGGTAGATGAGATTGACTGCACAAATTGGAGAATTTGAAATTAAAGAGGTGACCCTAGATTTGGGATCTAATGGGAATGTTTTTCCTAAACTGAACTAGGAAAGAATGGGAAAGTCGATGCTACAATGGTCCGAAATTCAGCTGCGTATGGCAAACTAACATAATATTATTCCTACGGGGCACTTACATGGAGTAGCTGTAGACATTGAAGGGGCGCACACTGTTACCGGGAATAGTGTCTATGCAGAACTACTAATCCCACTAAGGCTGGTAGCTACCTTAGAAACAAACAAACTAAAACCACTGTCGTTTTCCTTTATGAAAGATAGATGAGAGAAGAATAAAGGAGACCAACCTCTGTCTTGCGCTTGGTTCCTTTCTCGATTCCTCTCTCTTTTGATAGTCCTTCGCTACTTGCTTTCGTACCTAGCTTCACAGAACCTATAGAATCAAAGCATCATAGCACTATACAAGAACATGGATCTATTATCATAAGCAATATAGGATCAGATGTATATTAACCACACAAATGCATAAAACATCAATCACACAAGTGTATGGAGGAAAACTAGAATAGTTTTATTGATAATCAAGAAAGAGCCAAGAGAATTACAACCAATCGTTCTAACCTAGCATCATCCTCTCAGCAAGTAAGCCCTTCTTCACCTCATGAAAATCTTAGATCACCCAGTACTATGATGTTGCCTCAAGAAACCAACAGCAATTCCTTACAAGATGCAAAATTCCAGCCCCCGTATCTCTGGGATGAGGGATCCATATATAGATGTCTGCAAGGGAGATGATTCAGCTTTCAATTTGATTAGTGTCTTCCCTCTGATAGTTCTTGATTCCACTTGGAGATTGATGATCTCTTACTCATCCCTGGTCAAATTCAGATAGGCAAGTGTCACAGGAGAAGTTTCTGGAAGATTCCATGCTTCTCCACCTTGCGGATTGACCCTGCCATTTGTCCCTTCTCGCCCATCGCACCCCATAGAAGGGATTTTTGAAATGCAACGCACCTACTGTGTGTATTTAGGTGGGATGCAATGTACTTTGCCTATGGAGCAGGTGAAATGGTCCAGTTTTGACCAGTTCTGAGTAGTTTTTCATGGAGAACTTCTGGGAGATGCTGTAATCAGTTGACCTTGTGCTTTTAGGGGTTGGAACAAAACCTTTAGGGACTTAGGAGCCCTTGGTTTATGGACATTTTATGCTTGGGGTTTCAGTGCCCAAAAATGTCTATAACAGTTGCCCCCTAAAGCATGAGGTCGTTAATCTTTTGATGTCGGGTGAAATTCTTTATCATGAGGATCCGAAGTTCTTTCAAGCTGGAAGGAGACCTGTAATAAGATACAATACAATACATTATCTTCATAATTTTTTCATGATCTAGCTGAGGCGAGCACTCCCATGCTTAGCTTTATAAATTCATTTTTCATGTACATGAGACAGACAATCGTCTGAGTGTAGACTGATGATTCTGGTAGGGCCATCATCCCTTAGATTGGATGATTATCTGTGCAGCAATGATGTACATTTGATGTCTTTATTTTCCTGAATATATATCACAGCCCAGATGGATGAAACTAGATCTGGGGTCTTCAATCTCATTCAATCTTCACTCAAAGTACAAGTTGATCCATGTGAGAGATGTTCTGGAGTCGAACATGGAAAGACATCGCCTGATTGCCAACCAATGATGTAAGTTGTTAACAAGCGCGAGAGGAATCACCGATAATGATAATGATCGTCAAGGTACTGCAGTACAATTCACGTGGTGTGAATAAGGGACTTGGCGTCAAACACCACGTAAAATCTTTCGGTCGAAGGCCATTAATGTAAACCTGTCGCCGGAAGTGAGAAACTTTCCATTGAGGCATGCAAGCTTCAAAATACTGAAAGGGTTGTTCCTAGATCGACTTCTTGGATAATGAGCTGATGTCGACAAGAAGTGATCCGTCATAGGAGGGCCGTAATGAATCCCACATCAATGACACGAAACAGAGCAAATGATTTTAATGGAGGTGAAAACAATCTGGTGATATACGGTTCAGGGTGGCGGTCATGAAAGAATGGAGCGAAAATGTATTATAGTGGGTGAGACACAGGTGAATTCTCTGAATTACTTCTCTTGAACATATTGGTGACACTGACATGATGGATTGGTAGCATTAACCCCAAATGTGGATGGTGTGATGGAACCATGGTGAAATGACCAATGAATGGAACAACCCAACCCGACTAGGATGCGGAGTGAAAGTGTCATGTTCAAGAGCGACTTGCTACCAACAAAGTTTCTTCAAGTTTTCTTCCCAATTTTTCCCCAGCCATTGCTGACCAGTACCTCTTTATTTTTTTCAAGCTTGAGGAGGATAACATATGCTTGTTCTATAATTTTCCCTTCGGGCAAACCCATCGCTATGTTTTAACGAGCCTAGCGATAGTGAAACTTGTTCTTGTCTGTTATGGACAAGTTTGTCGCTATTAGGTTTTGGCGAGTTTAACGACAAAGATAACTCGGTCCTTTTCAATTTTAGAGAGTTTGAAAAGGAACGTAAAGGAAACTCCAATAAATCCTTTTTCGTCATCTAATCCCTTAAGTCCAAAAAATTATAAAACAATACAGAAAGGATGAATTTTCGGTACTTTTAACGAGCCGAACAAGACAAGCGCTCAATCTTTTTGTGTAATAATCCCTCAGGTCCAAAAATATTAAAATCTAAAGGAGGGATAGCACTTCTGATCACTTTAACTAGCTGTAGAGGCCAATGGCTCGGCAATCTTTTCATATTTTACGAGTCAGTTGAAAAGAGCTTAAAGGAGACTCATTTTTTGAGGAACGAGTGATAAATTCGGGTAGCAGCTGATTCCAGGTAAGGTTTGGAATTTTCCAATCACGGCAGTGTCACAAGGATGGCTAACAAGATCGCTCTTCGCAGCTGTTCCTCAAAAGGGGTAAACAATCAAGTGGAGGTGAATGATGGCCAATACAGAGTGGAGGTGATGATGAGAACACAAACAAGGCTTTAAAGGCTGAAGTACTACATTCACGATGGTTATTTACCGGAAATTAGTTCATTTTTTAATGAGCTTAAACGCGGGGGGAAACACTTGCTCATTGCTTATGTTTATTTTTTAACAAGCTTGAATTCTGCAATAAAACTGCTCGATCCAGTCGTATAATAAGGATGCCTCATCTAAGATGCCATTTTTGTGGAGCTTGCACCTTACAAAGCTTTTCTCTGGATCCTTTCTTTATGCAAGTTAGGAAACGACTAATCCTACGAGTTTAAAGGGTTAGAGGACCTACAAATTTAAAAAATAAATAGTCACTCTTCACTTGCACGCCAAAAGGTTTGCATGCCCCCAGGTATAGAGAAAAATTTCTAGGTTACCAAGAAAGTTTCATCCGCGTAGCAGATAAAATTCTTTCTCGGCGATGCCTATCGAAATAGGCAAAGAGGAGTGGTGTCACCCAGCATAACCTTAACGAAGGTATCTTATTCCAGTCTGTTCCCATTTTCCTATAAGGACG